>WBMN01000010.1:0-372782 GCA_010367425.1 Teratosphaeria destructans
TTACTCTAACTTAGCTAGGTAGGTATAAGACTGCTCTCTACCCTTTTTTAACAATATACGTAAATCTATTACCTATTAGAGTATCAGATCTTAATTTACTATATACAGACAAAAATAGTAAATATATCTTTCTTCGAGAAGAGGAATTGTCTCTTTTCTCTTCCTCTCAAATACTCCTACTAGGGCTAAGCTTATAGGGCCTTAGTTAGAGAACTAGTAAGTTATAATCTAGTATAACTCTTCTTACTCTAACTTAAGTAGGAAGGTATAAGACTACTCTTTATTTTTTAATATAATTAGTACTAGTATTATATAGAGAATCTAAAGCTACTCTTAATCTCCTTCTATTATAAATATAGCTTAATTATCTAGTAATCTTAAGATCTTTATTATATCTACTAGCTTAATAAAGAGCTCTTTAAAGACTATTTTAAGCCTAATTTACTTTTATAGCCTAGTAATTTACTAGAATCTAAGTATAATAAAGCTAGCTTAGCTTTACTTAAAGAAAAATTCGTATACTAAGCTAGGCCTATTAATAATAAAGTTATAAAATTATTAAAGTATTTATAGTATAAATTCTTATAAGATTAAAATTAGAAGGTAGATTAACTAGACTCCTAGATATATTAAGAATATTAATAAGCTATAAGGTAGTAATAGATATTATTAAGGACTCTTATCTAAATAAGTAGTATATAATATAGTAGATTTGTCCTTTAAGATAAGTTTAAGAGATCCTTTAAAATTATAACTAGAGTATAAGTAATAGCTACTAGATAAATAATAATTATAACGACAATATTCTCTCTCTAGATAACGAGGATATACTACCTATTAAAGATCTAAACTATAAGTATGATAGTAGTTCTAAGTCTTCTAAGATATATAATAGCTCTAATAGTAAGGATAAGAATTAAAAGTAGAGTGAAGGTGCTACTATAGAGAGTAAAAATCTAGGTTACATAAGATAATAAGATTTATTAAATATTAAAGCGAGCCAATAAATCCCACCAATTGAGATGTTGCAGGACTTTCTGCTTAGTACTCCGTGATTAGGCAACGGCTGAAATTAGCGACGATTGCGATAGCGATACATCGATACCGGCAAGCTGGAACCGAAGCGTTTGAAGACAACGCTATCGACCACGATGAAGGATTGACGGCTACATCCTTCGACCACAATGCTGTCGATGGCGATTAGCTTACTCTATGTGGCGGTCAAGTGCTCTAATCCTCGATTCGAAGATCAAAAGGCAGGACGGCATGACCAGGATCTTCTCACAACGCAATATATGCCACCTCATTGCCGTCGGCTTCCTCGGCAGCCAACCGAACGCGTACAGAGCGCCAAAAGGCGGAGTTCCTATGATTGACTGCTTCTTTGCCCGACTGTCAGAGCGAACGCCATACAAAGCAGGCAAAGCTGTTTCCCTGCGCATCGTGCATGCATGTGTGTGAGAAACAGGACGTCTTCTTTTTGACGCTTGCACATTCATTTTAATTCCTCGGACCATGCAAGTTCGTCCCAGGCGGGAAATGAGCTGTCGTGGAATCCTACCCTACCTCTGTCGTAGTTTGTTTTTATCGAAGGCACAATGAGACCTGAAGATCTGATAGGTGCCAATACGAACGAGCAGTTCGCGATGATGCCAATGTCATCCTAGTCTGACGGAAGCTCGTTTGGATCAGGATCATCGACCCTCCTCTTGCTTCTCGAGTACCCGCCTCCACTCACCTAGATGCAGTGATGGAGTCGATGCCCAACGGTGCACATGTCCGACATCACCCTCATTAATCTGCAGCTCGGCAGCAGCTTGCCATTGTCGCGTACTGCCAATAGAGGCAAGTCAGACGACAGCATGATGCAATACGGCATCCGGTCGTGATGTCTTCTAGGCTACGAACATTAGTCGTGTGGCTCCGCAACCAAGCTACCCTCGATCTTCTGACGATCTGGGCGGCCTGATGAAGTGCCGTAGTTATGATCGATTAGTCCTTGCCTTCCCGGTACACTATGTGTACGCTAACTTTAATATCGGCGTGGCATCTAGGTATACCATGCTCACCTGCCTAAATTTTAGGCTACTGTAGGATTTATCCAATAAGTGCGGGATCCGACTACTAGATAAGTCACGATTGATCTATTTTAGTAATTTGATCGGAAAAATCTAACTGGTCCTATCTGTTATACGAACCTTGCAAAGAAGCACACATCTCGTGACACCTGATTGTATCGGCAGTCATCTTGTTCTGGATATAGAGACGTGAACCAGTCAGTCAGTTCTCTCTCAGCGTTGTCCATTATGCGTGGCTCGCACTGCCAAGGCGGCCGGAGTGAATGTGTATCTGACCCCCAAATGTCCACGGTAAGGTAGATAACACACAAGCGTATCAGCTGTCCAACATAGCTGGAGTATCGTTCCTCGATTCTGGCGAGAGGCCGCCACGTTTCTTCGAGCACGAGTGACGCGTGCAGGACGCGTTCTCGAAAAGATGACCTCCATAGCTGCAAATTCGGCAATCAAGTTTTCTGCCCTTCTCTTGCTGCATGGTTCTGGCTTTCGAGCCGCTGTGGTAAATTGCTGACAAGAATCTAGGCGCTCCGAAAATGAACCGTGGTCGATTCGCATGCCCAGTTCAACAGCGTGCAATAATCCTGGCTTGCAGGTTGAGTTGTCACAAAGTGAAGGACCGCTCGTGGTTCAAGTGCTCGGCCGAGTTTCAGCAATGCTGCATCGAGCTTGTTGAATCGTGCTTCGCGGGGCAAGAAGAAGTGCAGCGGCGTGGCGATCGGTGTTTGGAGGCACATCGAGTGGTGGCTGGTCGGAATTAAGTAGTCTTAACAGCGGCGTGGGCAAGCTTGATTGAGGAGGAAGGAAAGAAGCACGTTTATTAGAGGCCGCGCGACAGGGGCATGCTTGCGGCGCTTTTGATGGCCGACAATAGTCAAACCGCCACAACAATCACAGTATTTCACGATAGACGGCGCTGTTGTCCCTCCCGGTGGTGTCCCTTCCGGTTGGTGACAACGACAACATTCGCTTCATCGTTTGTTTGCGAAGAGGAGACCTGAGGCACGAAGCAGGCTGGACATTCCTATTGGAGGATTGATGGAGCCGACTCCATGGCTCGCTTTACCCTGAGGCCGCGATTCTTCCGCCGATCCACGACCGCGAAGAGCAGCGACACCTTCCACTCCACGGCGTCCAGCGAGCCCGCCATCGGAAAGACAACGAGCACGCGGTCGAGCTCGCGCACGACGGTGGCCACTCCCTCACCGAACGAGTTTGAGCTGAAGATAGATCAGGTAGGCAAGAGCGAGCAGCCTGCGAGGAGTGCAAGCTTGAGGAAGCTCCGGGAGAAGTTCTTGGAGCGCGGAGCGGAAGTGCCTGAGGCCGTCGAGGAGCAGCGAGAGAGTCTGCTGGGCGTGGGCGAAAGTGAAGATAGGCATCTGCAGTGTCTCGACGCGGGGAGGAGAGGTAGTGCAGGGAGCAAGACACTGAAGGGAAGCGATACGCAGCTGGAACAGGGCATCAGCGTACCTGCGGCGCTGGTCTTGGACTTGAGCAAGGACGCACTGCGTAGTCCGCCAGTCGTCACCCTCGAAGAGCCTACGCCTGTGCCGGTATCGACAGAACGACTGCTTAGAAACGCACATGTCAATGAGTAAGTACTGTTTGATCGCGATGTCGTGCATGGAGCTAAGCATGGTGCTTGGGTGCCTCCGCATGAGCTTCGGGAATACTCCGGCTGACTAGCAACTTCTCGTGGTTATAGCACGGTCCCATCACAACATCGTCGTGCTTCGGGTGAGTTGACGCTTGTGCCCTCATCGTCGTCGGCGTCGCAACCTGTGGAGGAGCAGACCGCCGAGCAAGCCGCCGAGGGAGACGGACACAACTCTTCCAGTGACGTTTCGCCGAAAAGCCCTGTAATCGAGAGGCATCAAGGCGCTTCCGAGGGCTCCAATGTGCGGACGGTGAAGACGCTCTTCGACGCACCCGCGAACAGGGTCGAAGAGCGATCGAGCGACCAAAGTATACATCTGGACCACTCCTCCGAGAATCACAACATGTCGGCTTTCGGGCGCCGCAAGATATGGGTGCGGCGGCCAGGGCAGTCGGCCACGCTGGTGCAGATTCGGGAGGACGACCTGGTGGATGATGTGCGGGACATGATACTGAAGAAGTATGCCAATAGCTTGGGCCGGACATTCGATTCGCCAGACATGACTCTGCGCATCGTGACCAGAGTCGAGGCTGGCAAGGAAGCAGAGAGGAAGGAAAGGACGCTTGGCCCGGAGGAAGAGATGTGCAGGACTATTGATGCATACTATCCTAATGGACAGACGGTGGAGGAGGCGCTGGTGATTGACGTACCACAACCTAAGAAGCGACAAACGCCAAGGCCCAGTCCCGGCCTGTATCAGCACCCAAGCTATCATGGTTATCAGACTATGGAGGAATACAGGCCTCTCGAAAACGGTACTGACTACTTCCCGCCAATGCCTGCTGTCATTCCACCCAGTGTGGCGCAAACAGCAGGCTCGCATGACAGCAGAAGTAGTGGGCACGGTCATCAACCTCTGACAACAGCGCCGCAACAAAGCTTGGAGCCGCATCAGCAACGCAGCATTGCAGTGTTGAACACGGGACATATACCACCGCTTCCTTCGCCCGGTGCGGGTGGGAGGAGAGGGCACAGAGAACACAGGCCAAAGTACCAACGGCAACACACCAGCAGTCCGACGATCATGTCGCACCTTCCTAGTCACCCGCAGCAATCTCAGCCTGGTATCAATGCCGGAGCCATCGCAGTCAACCCACCAAGCCTCCAACAGTCACTCATGCATCGAGGCTCCACGCGACCAAGGACAGAGTCAGTAGCCTCAGACCATCCGGCGCATCCGTCTGCACATTCAAATGGCGCACCAGCCGCACCGTCACTGCCCACTCCTCCACCTCCGGATGGACCCGCGCAGCAGAATGGCAGTACGCCGCCAACTCCGAACACAGCTGCGACTCCCGTACATGGTCATCGGCCACAAAGGCCGAAGAAGACTAGGAAATCCACTCCCGACAAGCCTTCTTCGAGGTCTCGTGGGCACACCCGAGATGATAGTACAACCTCAGGTGCCTACGCTAACGGCAATCTCGGGATGTCGGGAGCTATCAATTCTGTGCTCGATGGTAGCGTGCCGCCAATCAACGTGCTGATCGTGGAGGATAACAGTATCAACCTTCGTATTCTGGAGGGACTAATGAAGCGGCTGAAAGTGCGTTGGTCAACAGCTATGAACGGACAGATTGCCGTGGACTCTTGGCGAAAGGGAGGCTATCATCTCGTTTTGATGGACATTCAGATGCCTGTGATGAACGGGCTTGAAGCTACCAAAGAGATACGGAGGCTGGAAAGAGTGAACGGCATCGGCGTGTTTTCGGAACCTGAAAGTACCGCCACCTCGCCCACAGCCGATAAGAAGAGGAGCAGTAAACGCGCCGTCTCGGACGATGGTCTCAAAGGTGATGATAATGATGATGATGATGATGATGATGATGATGAAGTCGACGAACAAACCAATGGGACCCAGTCACCGCTGCAAAAGAATGAAAATGATAAGCTGCCGATGGAATCTGGACAGTTCAAGAGTCCGGTCATCATTGTCGCGCTGACCGCTTCGAGTTTGCAGTCGGACAGGCATGAAGCCCTGGCGGCTGGGTGTAATGATTTCTTGACAAAGCCCGTGAACTTCGTGTGGCTGGAGAGGAAAGTCAAGGAATGGGGATGCATGCAGGCGCTCATCGACTTTGAGGGCTGGAGACGGTGGCGGGATTACGCTGTCAAGGTAAATACGATCATGTTGCACTTTAAAATATCTCACTGAGACTGATGTTGTATTGCAGGAAGAAGCAAATAAATCCGACGAGCAGAAAGAAAAGGAGAGGTTGGAGGAGGAGAAGCAAAAGAAAAAGATGGAGAAGATGGCCATTCTGCAAGAACGAACGGCGAAGAGGGAGGCCGAAGCTAAGGCCAAGAAGGCAGAGAAGAGGCAGAGTGTCGGCGCCGAGGCAGGCCCAGTGGCAACAGAACCCAGGGCCGTCCAGGCGGCGGAGGATCTTGGTGCCGGTTGAATCGGTGAGGCGTGGGAAGAAACGCGGTGAGGATGCGTATTCTTTCGAGGTGTGGCTTGCGCTCATGAGCGATTGAGAGGTGACAGTCGTCTGTGCTCTCCTAGTGACAAGGAGCTGGGATGTGGATTTGTCGTGTAAAGCGATGGCGTTTGGGAATTTTGCGGAGGACGCACTGTACTGTGCACACCCAGAGACGCTGCGGATTAGGGCAGTGAAAGACCTGCGTAATGGAATCGACCCTAATGTGTATTGCGCGGCTATTGTGGCAACTCCTTTCTTGTGTTGCTGATGTCGCTTGCATGATGGGTTGACGCTGCTTGGCATTCGAGTGGCTTCAACTAGTCACGGTTGACTACGCGTTTCGTGGTCAACCGCCGCGTCAAAATGCGGGCTCATGCGAATTTAATTCTGATCGGCCTTACTTCTTTCTCATCTCATCATAAGGAGCGCAGGGACGACGGACGATTGATCTTGTTCGAGGGACGCCGCACCGAAGCGCGGAGTGCCGTACATTCCAGATATTGGCGATAAGCATACACTTCCGTATGCTGGCCACTGCTTGGTTGACTTTTCGCAGTGGGAGGAAATCGCCAAGGTTCATGTAAATCGAATGGTAGGTATGCCTCAATTGGCCAGGAGACAGGACGTGACTGGCGGCACGCAGAACCCTCCACGCACTGGAAGATTCGCTCGTGCGAACTTCGAAGATCAACGCGTTCATCGCTTAATCCTTCCAGAACCAGTGCGCGCCCACGGTCCTTCAACTGTTAGGCGGAACGCGCGAGCCCGCGGCAGCTGGTCCCGGGATTCCTGCTTCTTGCGCAAAAGCTTGATGGCACGAATATTGCTTGGGTTGACACCCTAGGAGCATGGCCCAAGGATCAATGTTTCTGTAGCGGCCGGGTCCTCAAAGATGCGCAATGATGCACACCGCAATGAGGTGCGCTGCTCCAATTCCCGCTCCAAGCACTCGCTGGTGAGTTCTTCTCCCCAGCACACACAGGGTGTAACGAGCCACGTAAGACTCCTGTGTCATATGGCCGGTGTCGTAGTCCGTCGCGACATGGCGCTCCAGTGCGCAACCGCGAAGTCTTCCTTGCATTGGACGAAGGCGGAGTGAAGGAACGTCGACGACGATGCAAACGCCTCACTCTGCTTCAGTCCGATGTAATGATGAGGGTTGGAATTGTGGGGCTCGTCGCCCGGCATTGTGATCGCATGTCTGGCGCATTGCGAAAAACCCAACTTCATCAGAAGCTTCTCCAAGGCCAGGGCACTTATCATTGCGCCAATTTGTGCTATGGAGGCAGAAAGGCGCTCTATCTTGGGCACTGAGTGTAAGCCATATGATGCGGAGTCATATGTACTCCGTTGGTAATCAATACGCCACCTACCTTACAGAGTGTAGTTGTCTTTTGCGCCTGAACGTTAGAACGGGCGGTGGCCTTCCGGGGGACGCAACATGGCGTTCCGATAGGAGGGAAGGCCAGAACCATCGGTGGTGGAACCACAACCTGTGTCTCCAGCTCCAGCATCATTCTGGCTGTGACGGCCAGCCAAACTTTGTGTTAGGTTGGAAGTACAGCAATGTCCACTTTGCGCCTTTTACCATCTAGTATGCCTTACCGCTCTCACGCGGGTGCGAGGCGGCAAGGGATATAAGCAATTGTACCTGCATAGGATCAGGCTTGGCCATGTATGGCGGAATGGCTGTCCTCGCGTAATATTGCGTAGGCCTCAGGCGGTTTGCCATCGTCATGGCTGGCCGCACAGCCAACGCGCGTTCCGCCATACCATTGGCATCTTAACAGCTTTAGGCGGTGCCGGTCGAGCAGTGTCCAGATTCGAGCCATCCGCACGGAATAGTATCGGGCAGGCGCATTCCGATTTCAGATAGAGTTTGGGTGAACCTCGAAAATGCATGTGTACTGTCCACGGCACGGTTCGCAGCCTGGCCTTGAAGCTTTCCAGGTTGATTGCAGCTGTGTCAGACAGGCACTGATGCTCTTGTGTAGTCTACAGCTCGAAATGTGACGAGTAGCAACCGCACGGTCACTTATTAAATATGTCACGAGTGTCTCATCATGACAACCTGCAGCTTCAGCAGCGACATCCCAACTCCAGTTTCACGTCGTCATCACCTAGTAGGATAGAAGAGCCGGGGTGTTTGGCAGCTGAAGACACTATGTTTCGATCTTACATCGACCAAGAACGTGCAATTGCCAGAAGAAGCAAAGCTGCTAGTCTGATACCAAACGAATGCTCGTACCAGCAAGGATGATGAGGCTAGCGTAGTGTTCCTTCAATCTTCGTTCGTGAGTCTTCGTGCAGAGAATCGAGCGGGAAGCTGCGGGAAGCGCGTGGCAGGGATCGCAGCAGCGCGTTGTATGGCCGCCCTATTTCAAATCCACCCATGTCAGCAACCCAGGAACATGGCTTTGGCACCGGAGATCTTCGGCCTGCCGACAGCCGAGTAGAGCAATTCTTCACTGCACATATCATCATCAGTCAAACGGAGGGAGCGCAAGCATTGTCGTGAGCGGGACAGTCCTTGAGGTCTTCCAAATGTTTCCTGCCAACGCTGGCGATGACGGATCCGGAACATTGTGGACTCCACCGCATTCGTCGGGGCCAATCCCTTCTAGGGTCGCGAGGCGGCAGAGCCATGTTCGGCGGACGCGTGCCAAGAGCGGTGTTAAAGAACAGGCGCTGAGGCGAGAGGCGTTGACGAGAGCACACGGGTCCTACAACAATCTCAGCGCCCGACACGGTGGTCACGGTCGCGTGCCAAAGTGAGTTCCTGGGACGATAGATCTTGGATCTCTGCGGCAGATCGACGAGGTATCCATGTCCTGCAGCCGGCGGACGCTCGCCTGGCGCGTAGCCATGGCGTACGCCCCTGTGTCTTTTCATAGCTCAACAGCCTGACCCTAATACGTATGGTGGTTGCGCAGGGCCGTCATCTTTGTTGCCAGCGGAGCTCAAGCCCAGACTCAAGCCGCTTCATTGCGCAAATCACTCGCTATGCTTGTTAGTGAGCTCTGCAGCCCCCACCCTATCTGGCACCCTAGCGAACAACAAGATGAGGCGCTGGCTTCCGGATGCATATCCCGTCGGACGCAAGTATCAAAGATCGTGCAAGACACGTCCTGAAGAAGTCATGGCCGCTAAGCGCGTAGAGGACTAATCTTGCCCGGCCGGCTAGTATAAAAGGCCTGAGGTTCAGTGCTATAGTGCCCTCATCTCCTCCATTCAAACCATCCAGCCAACGGCTCAAGTTATTGAGTGTTCCAAGTTGCCATCGACATTCGCCTTTGCGTTTCAGACCATTCCAAGCTCATTCTCTTGGTCCAGCCATCAGGCAGGGAGTACTCCAAAATCCTCGACCGACTTCAGCCACGTTCAGGCTACTGTCCCTGGGCATCACCATCCAGTCAGACCACTCCCACAATTGAGACGTGGTGTTGTCATACGGAGGATCAACCAACAATCTTTAGACTTTTGACTTGCAAAAGCCGTTCCGTTTCAAGCCAACCCTAAGCAGACCTCACCTGACACATCATTCACATACACAAGAACGACACAGCAGCAGTCTACCGCAATGGCTGACCGAACGTATCTCCGCGATCCTGGTCCACGCGCAGTCGACGCTGGTTCTTCGAGTCGCAAGGACAGCAGCAGACGCCGGCATGACAGCGGTGACAAAGAACACCGCAGGGCGAAACGAGATTCTCGTGATCCGAGATCACCCAAGAAGGAGAGCAACCATCGGAGAAAGCATTCTCCTTCGCGGCCGGAAGATGGCAGCGTTCAACGAGCTCGGTTTGAGCTTGACATCATTGGTCAACCTCCTGGCGCCCTTGCACTCGGCATGCCAGCAGAAACTTCTGTCATGCTGAGCCTGCGTTTACCCTCGTCGGATCGATCGGTATCAGCTGAAGTCGACACATCCAAGCTTCTAGCTGTCTCATCACTTGTTGCAGACAGCCGAAGTGGTGAGAGAGTGCCGCTGGAGTCGGGCATTATGACGGGTCAAAAGATGTTTGACTCGCTTCACTCAATACCTGACGGGTGTGCCGACCGCCTCGCTAGCAATGAGCCATGTCGGCTGGCTTTGGGATACTTTTCGTTCCCAGGCTTGCTCATTCGACAATCAGGTACATATCGGATCCGTACCACTCTCATCAAGATGAGTTCTTCTGGCGGTGGCGGCACTAGTGTCGCCTTCGTTGACAGCGAGCCTATCAGGATCGAGCGCCGGAATACTGCTGCACCGAGGAGACAATAAGACATAGAAACAGAAATATCGACAGATTTAATACTGTACTGGGCGTTCGCGCGTGGCTTCCAAGGGATTGGTCGGAATGGGTGGCTTGGGAGCGGCTAAGCTTTCAAGAGCCCTCATGAAAGACGTCGACAGGGATCATTAATGATCAGCAAGAATGCTGAAATGCTATATGCCAGGATCGGCCATGTCAGTACGCCAATTAGTAACAGTGCCTGCCAGATGGCCTGCGACTGTAAATATATATATTGTCAGCAGATGACAATAAGTCCAACCTTCTCAAGCAGATTAGGCGTCATTCCGAATCTCATCGTTATCTGAACGAGGCAGCGCATAGTATCTGACTTAATGGCATCTTCCTTGCTCACGAATGCAAGACCACGTGCAATATTACATAAGCCGGCGCTTGGGAAACATTTGTCCGCCACGACTGCCTTCCAGGTTCAGCTTGGCGATCATGACCACGACATTGCTTGTTGAGATGCAAGAATGTCAGGCCAACAGCAGAATGTCGACCAAAGTCGTCCGGCAATGGGCCGATCGCCGTACTACACGCACAACCTAGCATCTACGCCTGTACCTCCCCGGCCTGTGGCTATCGCACCTGCTTCGACCAATGGCAAGCCTGCGCCGGCAAGCGAAGCATCAGCTGTCCCAACTATGAACTTTACGTGTGTCATCTGTGCTCGCAGGAAAGTCAAGTGCGACAAGACCGGCCCTCCTTGTTCAACGTGCAAAAAAAGCCGATTGGAGTGCTTTTACGAGGCTCCAACCCCGAGAAAACGGAAACGAAAGCAAGCTGATGACGTCCTCGATAGACTTGAGCAGTACGAACGCATACTCAAGGAACACGGCTTGCTGGAACATGGTGACTCACCACCTGATGTCGCATCGCATCATCATCAGGTGTATACGCCTGCTGCAGCTCACGGCCGCACTGGTAAGCTGTTGTCTGGTCGCGGCAAGTCTCGTTACATCAACAGCGCTCTCTGGAAGAATCTAGGCGAAGACGATTTCAACCCTTCTTCAGACGAAGGCGAAGATGACGAAGACGCTGAAGGGGCCGCTATTCCGGCAGCCACTCACAACGATCCGGTGTCTGCATACTTGTTGTCGGGCGGTACGTCGGCGTACCGGACGCTGCTGGACTACCATCCGACTTACGATATAGCCATGAAACTCTGGAATACGTACGTATCTCATGTTGAACCGATCGCGAAGCTTGTGCATGTCCCGACAGGGAGGGCTCTCGTTGCTCGAGCTGCTGCAAACCCAAGCACAGCTGCCAAGGCCACGGAATGCTTGCTCTTCGCGATCTACCATTTTGCGGTGGTAGCCATGAGTGATCAAGAGTGTCAAGAACAGCTTGGTCAGTCGCGGTCATACCTGCGGTCCAGATACTACGAAGCGGCGCGCCAAGCCATGGTCAATGCCAATTTTCTGCGGACTAGCGAGCTCAAGGTCCTTCAAGCCTACATTCTGTTTTTGCTCTCAGTGAGAAACAGGTATGACCCGCATACATTCTGGATCCTGACCGGCGTTGCTGTTAGAATCGCTCAGCGCATGGGCTTGCATCGCGATGGCGAGGCCCTCGGGCTCAAGCCGTTCGACGTCGAGATGCATAGGAGGATATTCTGGCAGCTGCTTCCGCTGGATGGGATGTCAGCGCAAGTCAGTGGAACAGACATCGCTGTCACATACGATAGTTGGGATACACTGCAAGCACGGAATCTTAATGACGAAGATATCTGGCCGGAGATGACAGAAAAGCCAAAGGAGCGCACTGGAGCGACTGATAGTAAGTGCAGCAGTGCTTGAAACCAATCCCGAGCTTCAATGATCCTGGTGCGCTTGAATTCTTTCGAGAGGCATGCGCTGACCGTCGTACTCCTCTCCAACAGTGATGTTCTGCTTATGCCGCGCCGAGATCGGTAAATTTCACAGAAAAGCGAAACCGTGGCTCGGCGCCTGGGGTCATCTTTTGGAAAACAATGACCTTCACACAGTCGCTGCTATTGAGAAGGATCTCGATGAGCTCGAAAACACATTGGAAAGCAAATTCTTCCGCTACTGCGATATTGTCGAGCCCCTGCATTGCCTGACACTGGCGATGGGTCGCGGTGCTATGTCCATGGCTCGTTTGCGGCTCAGACTACCCAGGATGAGGACGGAAGCGCACATGAACCTAGAGGAGAGAAAGTCAGTCTACGCTCTGGCACTTAGAGTCATGGACTACTGCAATTCGGTCCTATCAAATCCCGTCCTCTCGCGTTACTCCTGGCATCTCCAATCATTCCTCCAGTACGACCCGCTGATATGGCTACTGAACGAGGTCCGGAGCGGATCACCGGCTGTCACAGACCCCGCGATAGTCTGGAACAAAGTAAACAAAATTTTCGAGTTGCATCCGCAATTCATGACCCAGAAGCGAGCTCTCAACCTCGCGATCTGCAAGCTTACTCTTCGAAGCTGGGATACGCAGCCTATGAACGGGAGGATCGTGCCAGAGCCAGGCTTTATCACTCAGCTGCGAGCATTTCTGGCCAAAAGGGAGGGTAGCAGTGCAGACAACACACCGGGGAACACGAGCACCAGTCCGTGGAACCCTGTGGATGCGCCCGCTGGTCCGCCTGATGCGAATCTCGTGGGTAAGGATGTCAGCAATGATGCCATGTACCCGACGGGAATGCTGCTAGAGGACTTCGATGATGATAATTTTGATTGGCAATTTTGGGATCAGCTTACAAGAGATCCAGCGGCTTTCTCGGAGACATTCCCAACTATATGATGCGCTTCCTCAGCATAGATCATTGTACATCGACAGATATTGCGAGCAGACGCTCGTTGTGACAGACTGCCGCCGGAAGGCATGTAATGAGTGCGCATGTTTGTACCTTCTGCTGGACCATCATCGCGACATTGCGATGCATTGCATATGCAGGACAGAGCAGCTTTCTCTCGCCACAACGTCCAAAAACTTGGGTAGCTCGATACGTAGCTATTGATTCTCTGAGTCGATCCGACGATTGACTAAATCCGCGGCTGTAGTTCGAAATCTGGAAATAACTCATCACTTACACACCTGTCGGGTTATTGTTGTTGGCTTACAATCGGATAAGCGAGCAATGCTATCGGCAGCGCGCATTACAGATTGAGCCCACGTTCTAACGAGGAACCAACACAAGACTTCTGTCCAGTACATGACCCTAAGCGTGATAGAACAAAACACCCGGGACAATCATTCGCCTCCGCTGATCGACCCGCTCGACGTCGTTCAGTCTCACTCGACTGTGTTCGCAAGTCATTTGACTGGGACAATACCTCGTTTCGATCATTCAACTAGTCTTCCATGTAGTTGATCATATGGCAGTTCCAAGGACAGAGAGCCGTGCAGCAAGATGCATACTCCCTCCCACAAGACCAACAAGGACTCAATTGACGCAATCTTGCACCGCAATCCGCGCACCCAAGTTCTGGGCCGGCCGAACCTTGCTTGCCAGCTGCCTTGACGTCGGGATCCTGGACGCCATAGTTCTTGCAGATCATCGAGTACATCAGACCTTGCTCAGCTTTGACCACGGTTTTGACTTCTTTCTTGCTCAAGAGGTCGGGATGATCATTGATGGTGTCGACGATAGTGGTCCGCAAAGTCATCACGTCTTCCGGCGTCGTGGAGAAGACGATGCGTGCGGCTTCCGCGAAGGAATGGTGGTCCCAGTTTGCGGTGACTGCTGAGAGGAATCTGTATGGGGACGTTGTTAGTTGATCCCTTCTACTGCAGGATTCGGGCGAAGTGTAGGGGATGGGCTGACGCACTTGAGAGCAGACGCGGTTTGAAGACTAGACACATGGTACTTGCAAGCCGCCGCGAACACGCGCGCGTGCATGACCATATTCCCATCCGTAGTGTCTGCCTGCGCGAAATCCTGCGCCGCCGCACTGTTCTTAGGCATTCTTGAAGCAGGATGTTTAAACCCTGCCTTGCCAATATTGCGAGGCGGGTTCGCCAATACGGAGGCGGCACTGGGTGCATCGAAGACATTCTTGGCGCGGTAATCGTGGTGGTAGAAGTAGTGGATCATGAGTTTGATCGCCTCAGGGTCGTCGCAGGAGTCGTCAGAGTCTTCATCATCGCTGACGGATTTGAGAGAGATGCTGTTGGTTGTGCCTTCCTGTCATCGACATTAGCCCTCCTGTCCTTTAGGTCTCTCATTGTGCATGACGATGCCATCAGCTGGTCGGAATTGGTAGCCGAGTTGACGATATGATTGAGTGCTTCGATCCCGTTGACGGCTTGCTTGACTTGGATGACTGTGCAAGGCACCTACAGCAAAATTCGGCAACGCAGCAAAATACGCCGATTGCGCGCACAGGATTGCTTTGTGGACCTCGAAGGTGTGTGGGCCGCAGGTAATGGTGAAGTCGGTCAGCTTCTTCTCGTTGAAGAGCCTCCGGCTGTGTCAGTAATGTTTGCGCCATGGCAAAGAGATTGACCAATCAATCATTGCTCACTTGATAAGCCCTTGCTTCATGACCTCCATACTGGCGACGATCTTGGTGCTCGGACTTCAAGGACGTGCCTTTGTATGAAGTTTAAAGTTTGGTAGATACTGGTGGAAGTTTGTGCTTGGTCGGAGGTGCCTGAGGCTTGGCGGATCATATGCAATGGCCGGGCCCCACACTCAACGTCGAGAGATTCTTGTTTAGGGTGCCGTTGCGCCCCAACACCGGATTAGATGGACTTACTGGGTTGCTCAGGAGACGCACTTCGAGCACAGCGGCCCTTGAACAGACCTCAATTACCACCGTACTTTGAGGCGCTGGGAGATTACAGAAAGTCGCAAGCTTCATTGGTCTGATGTACACATGTCTCAATGCCGTTCTTGGTCTCTGATGTGACATGCGCGCTATTGCCTTCTCCACCAATCCTCTATCATAACCCCTCAGCGGCACATCTAGTACCAGGTCTTCTTGCCAAGGACCATGCGGCACATCATGTACATAGTGGCTGTGCAAAGCATTAGCCGGGTGAGAGCGCTGCGGATCGATTCAGCACTTACCGCCCAAAGTGCTCCAGAGCAGGAAGTGGTATGCCGGAAGGAGTCTGGCCGCGTATGGGCCCTGTTTACGCATGTCGTCAGCCAATGCCCTTCGCTTTTACCTCCTATACTCTCATTGCCGATTTGATCTGCTCTTGTCGCGCGAGCGCCCGCGCTTCACCCTGCATGAATAAAGCGTGACCTCATTGCTCCTGCCTGGTCTATTCCCTCGCTCCCCAAGCTATGCGCAAACATACCTTCTGCCATTGCCTCAAGCCATCGTGCGCCTGGTGCACCCTCTGCCAATGCGGGACATTGTTCTTGCGGTAGAGACCCGGGAATTGCATGCTGTAGGCCCATTGTTAGCTGCCATTCGAACTGCCCTGTTCGGCACTCCTGGTCGCTCGATGCGCGACCTGAAGGAATGACCTCGTACCCGGCGCGTCTGATCAGTGTCGGCCTCATTGTGACTGTGTGTGTGATGGTAGAATTCCAATGGAATAGTGGAGTTGATCGTGACGGACAGGAGCTGTCAACATCGAGGTGAGGCTGCGGAGAATGCCGGAGGAGAGGCTTGGCATTGCTAGTCCGGTCTCACGCGACATGAGTTGAGCTTTGTACTGCAGCCATTGATCCATGGTCATCAAACCACGGCGACACTGTATAGTCGCTCGAGCAGGAAATCGCAGGTCGATGCAATGGCGCCTGATCGTGGGGCATATTTGACAGGCGCTTTGTCGCGATGGGCAGACGGTTTGAACGATGGATAGCGAGACCATCTACACTGCATCTCTTGCGGCAACTCATTGCCCCTGGGGTTGCTTGCTATCTGAATGGCGTTCACAGGTCACAATGCGGGCGGAGATGTGTAGCTATCGCGTCGGCACAACCACAAGATGAGCAGGGACGCGATCACGGGCAAGCAGCTGGTCATCGGCAGGTGCGAGCAAAACCGAGTGACGGACACGCGATTCAAAGAGACACAAAGCCAGATCTGGTCCGCGATGCACGAGATGCACAGCAGACCCAAGCGAAACCTGGACAGCGACCGCCAAGACGGCCTGTCGAGGAGTTGCTCGGCTCCAGTTTGCGAGAGTATGGCATGCACATGTCTTTTCGGGCCGGTGTTCCTCTAGTGGGACAACAGACACACCATGATTACGCCTTCAGGGAACTTGGTCATCAAGCAGACGTCGGCAATCCGAGAAAGAAAGGCATGCTTCTCGTAGACCAGGATGAACATCGTCACAACTCTGATCTTTGGCTCGAGCTGTTGCATTTTAGGCAGAGACTCGACGGGTACAAAGGCGTGTTAGACGTATGGTATGGCATGCGAGAGCGAGATGTCGATCTACCAGTGGAAGATGCGAACTCTGGAGCCTTCTGGTCTGCTATCATTCAGGCCATCCTCCACCAAGATGAATCGATCCGTGAGTGCTGGCTTGAGACTCTTCTTTCGCAGGCCAAGTTGGTCAAAGAAAGGACCGGCAAGTGCTACCCAGGTCTCTACAAAGCCGTTGTCGGCTTTCACTGGCGCCATAGCTTGTCGCACGGCGCAAATGCTTGGCATGCAAAGCTCGAGAAGGTCGGTATGGTACCAGAAGATGCCCTCAAACAGGTTGTCGTAGACTTTGTGCGTGGTCAGCATAAATCACGGGGCCGCCGCAATTTTCAGAGGTTGTACACGGCACGGAGAGAACGCGATCTGTATGACACCTGCGTCAAGGCTTGTCTGGACGCCGCCTTGTTCGAAGATGCGCAGCGCTGGCATTCATGGCTGCTGAACCACGGAGATCACCCATCTCAACAGCTGTCCCAGACTTCTGAGGTACAGAGGCTCTTCTCATTAGACAACGATAAAATCCTTCCCGTGAAGCACTCTCCAACCAGAAGAACTTCGGATTATCATACGCAGCAAATTTCTGAGCAGCCAGCTTTGACGCGTGCGGGTATGTCGACCCTATTGGGTGACGTGCACGGCATCAAGGCCAAGGGGATCAGTGACAATTTCGTAGCCAAGATGTTCGCCACAAGAGCCTTTTCTCTGGATATCGTGATTCGCGGTCTTAACTTCTTCTCCGTCGACCAGATTGGCCCTGTCGCCTTGCGCGAGATGGCTCTGCGGGCAGAGACGCCGCTGAAGTTCTGCAGCAAGCTTCGTCTGCTGCATCAGATGAATGTAAAGATCAGCAACTCGATGTATTGTCGGATTGCACGCAAGCTGGCAGAAGACGGCCAGAGCGAGCTGTTTACAGCACTGCTAGCAAGTGACCAGCACCCTGAAGCTTACGATGACACAGCAACGCAAGACGTTCTGCTTGCCACTTTCCTGCAAGAGGGTAATTGGGCGCAAGCCCATATTGCTTTGCTCGTTCTGACGCTCGCTGGAAATTGCAGTCATCACAAGGCGTCCAACAGGATCCTTCAACATCACATCTACTCGCGACAATGGCATTCGGTCGAAAATCTGATGCGGACGATACAGATGCTGAAGGCGCCTTTGATGCCTACAACCATCTCCTACCTCGTAAGGCTCGTGCTGCCAGAACGTCGCGTACGCCGGCGACCAGTCGAAAGACAAAGGCAGGACAGACCACATTTCGACGCCCTGGACTTTGTGACCAGTGCACTCGTGTATGCTGAACAGGTTCAGCCTGGCTCTATCCGGCCAACGGCCTGGATTGAGCTACTCAAGCGGCACGGCATGGCTTTGCGCTGGAATGCACTGGAGAGGTTGGTCTTGTGGCTGGCTGGAAGGTACAGAACGTCTCGAGACAGCACGCGAGACTTCATGCAACGTGAGAAGGTGAAGTCGATGTCTCCACGTTATAGATGGGTTGCCAGGAGGCGCCGAATGCTCGCATTGCAGCGAAGCCGGCCGTTCTACTTGATCTTTGACGTCAATAGGCAGCATGCTATCTTTGGATGGGCATTTAGGGTTGCTGGTGTCAAGGGACAGATGCAACATCATCAAGACTCTGACCATCAAAAGCAATTCAACCAGGACGGAGATCCGCTTTCGTCAGATGCCTTAGCATTTGCAAACCTTTTTGAAACATCGACCACCGTCGCACCATGGGCTCGAGGCTTGAGCTTGCTTCGCAGATTGCACATGGATTATGGCATACTCGTCGACAAATGTCACCTCCGTCGAATCATTACGATGCGCCTCTGGATTCTCTTTGGACCTGCCTACTCCAATCTTCGCATCAATGAAGCCATACGGCAAAATAACGAGATTCCGCTTGGGCGCTACATACAACATATCAACGAAGTCTGGCCAAAGCCAGAGCCACTCTTCGGGGATATTCCTGTCGACTTGCTTCGATCAGCCGCGACCGGTCGTGACCCAAAAGCCGACGCTGATCTTCTCATGCGTCTCTTCGGGTCTCAGAGCGGCAGCCTGCGAAGGACAGGTGAGTACAAGCATGTGCAAGAATTTGTGGACGTGCGCAAATGGGCAGAGCATATCGCTGCTTCGCCGACAGGGTTGGGCACTGGGGCCAGCAAATTCGGAAAGACCACTGCGTACCAGCGCCAGAGAGCTTGGCAACACAGTCCTTTTAGAGTTGTGAGAGTGAAATTACGACCGAGTCCGTATGCACCCGGTGGGGAGAAATGGAGTCGTGATCTGGAGAGGAAGAAGTGGAAGGGTGCGAAGGTGCCTGTGGGTTGGCGCACGAAGCACCTGGGCGTCAGGAGGCTGACCTCGCGCGTTCCTGATAAAGGTGTAGGTGCTATGCTACGACCGAAACCGCCCTTCGAGGCAGGTGCAAGCAGCGACTGCAGTGCTGAAGTCGTTGAAAGGGAAGAAAAGCCGACAGTTGAGCCATCGCAAATTGCGCAGGAGGAGCAGGAGGAGAAGCATGAGGAGCATATGGAGGACGTCGTGCAGTATCTCCCGCTGGGCATTGCTCTCAGGTCTGATTGGTATCAGAAGAGGTCATAGGTAACGCATGCTCTGGTGGTTCGAAGAGACAGCTAAAGCAAACCGTGTGGCTGACGAAAGCCTGTACGTTCTGTTTTGACGCGTGATCGAAGAAGAATGGTAGAACCATTTCTCGATGAACATCCGCCGCCGCTTGTTCTTCAGAAGTGCCCCTTCGCTCTCGTTCCCGCACTCGTTCGCGAAGATATACTAGGCGCAGGTATATGTCCTCTTGGAGCTTTTGCCGGTCGCCTTCGAAGGAAAACTCCGACACATAATCACCAGCGGCTAGCAGTGTTCCCGATCTGGATTGATGGCCTTTGGCATCATACCCACTGCGCACATTTGCGCATCTGCCGCCCTTCCGCCGTGGATCGACAAACTCGCACGGCCAGTGCCGATCACAGAAGTTCTCGATAGCATTATCAAGGTGCTCGAGATACATTGGAAAAATCTGCTCGGCGGTGCCACGGATTTTGTGTCGCGCAGCGTCGAGCAGAATGCATGATGCCACAATGTAGCTCAGCTCCTCAAAGATGGTCGTGCCTTTTGCTGATTCTTTCCAACATTCCATCACTTGTAGAGCCAACTTCAGAATGTTGCCACCAAAATCGTTCGGGATTGGACTGTTGGTGAAAGAGGCCTGCACAAAATCGAACGGCGTGTTCAAGTTTTCGGCAAAGTGTTCAAAGGCAACCTGCAGATAAGGCTGGAAGTCATCGGCGTCAAGGAGCATCCGCAAATCCACTTTTTTGTTCCTAGATCTCTCGCTCGATTCACGGATTTCGGTCGAAAGCGTCTCGACTTGCTCACGGATGAGTTTGGGCCTGCCAGTCGTCGGGATCCGAACGACACGGAACCAGCTCTAATACGACAGAATGAAACCCTGCATGCTTTCGATCTGTCGATCTCGCTCCCGCCAGAATTGAGCATATTTCTTGAATGTGGCGTTTTGGTGGACTGTTTTGGCCAGTGAATCCAACATAGCCTCCGTCGCATTGTCAGTGTTCCACAACTCTTGAGGAATGTCATTCTCCGAGGCGTTCATTGCGATGATAGCGTGCGGCAAGACCGGCTGATTCGATGATTTCTCCAGAGCAGCAGCCGCCCAATCCACCAGACGCTCCAGGACACTCTCTATCACCCTCGGATTCTTCAAGACGAAGACGATGACGTCCGAGAAGGTGTAGAGCAGTCTGGGATAGAGATGAGCGACTGCAAACTCGCGACTCTGTTTCCGTGTGCTGTCCGCCCAGACAAGCTCCCGCTCAGAAGTGTGCTTCAATCGTGGTTTGCGCCTGCCACCCGGTCCGACAGGCTGGGCTGACTCCATGCGGCGCTTCAACTTTGCGCCGATCAGATCACGCTCACCACCGTCCAGCCCTTCCGATCCGTGAACAAGATGGGGACCTGGGATTCAGAAGTGTCGGGGTCGAGATAGAGGTGGACGTCTTCTGAGGTCGCCACATCACGCCCACCGCCCCAACAATCGGCGTCTGGAAACGCCCATCAGCGTCTGAGTTCAGGTCAATGAGTAGCTTGATCAAAGTGCTCTTTCCTGCACCAGTCTGCCCGACGAACGACACCAGACTTGGATAAAGAATCTCAGCATGGCAGAACGATGGGAGATAGAGCAAAGCTGCCAAAGCTAATAGCTGGGAGTTCGTACGATGCCATTGACAGGTTTCGAGTACCGCACGATGAGGGAAGCAGAGTTGCGACGGTGCGGAGAATATGTCAGGCTGCGACATGAGGAGAGGAAGCAGTGCCAGCTGAAAACGGGATGGGTCTCGGTGCCACACCAATAATGCAGGTTGCCTTCGCTCAGCCTCGTCGTAGCATCTTGGTGGACGTCGCCTGGTTGTTCCATGTGAGCCATGTTGATTCCTCGCCGGCCAGCACAAAGGTGCATGGTATGCGTCGATACTCAATGTTTGCCTTCATGGTGCCTACTGTCCCAGGCTGCGTGAGCCAGGTCCGCCATGTCGAAGAGCTGGCTCATACCGACGACGATCGGGGCGAAGAGGAGGAACCTGGACCTGACTGGGCGAAGTCTCCAGCGAGCCTCCGGCTTGACTCGAGCACGAGCAGCTAGAGACGGTCACAGTGAGGTTTGAAGTTACACGCCTTGATTGCACAAGCGCAGACGCAGCCAAGTGGTCGTGACTATGTACTGCTGGACCAAGAATTGTAGGTGAGCTATCCGTGGCCCAGACGACTTGTCTTCACGAGGGACATGTGGCTCTTGAGATCATCATGTACTTCGTGGTCTTCTAAATGCTCCATGTATGTCCTTCCTGAAACGTCGTTCTCTGCATTCACAGGCCACAGTTCATGCTGGTTCTGTGCAACGTCATCTACTAATAACGCGGGGACACCCCGGCTTCTGCGGCTGATCCCGTCGCCCAATTTATTGTACGTCCCCAGCAAGCTTATACCCCGCCTCGCCCGTCGCCGCCATCCTCACCGCCCCCTGCGTACACTCCTCCAAATCCTCCTCCGGCAGCCCAAGCACCTCATTAGCCAACCCCCCATCCTTCTCAAAATTCCCACAGCCGTCCGGATAGAACGCCCTGGTATACATCGCAACGACATAGGCGTTCCTCGAACCTACCTTCATTTCCTCCTTTGCCTGCGCAAAGCGTTGCTCAGACAGCACATGCGTAACACTCCACGCCCTCTCCTCCTCCCCTGTCACTCTCAGCACGGCGTCCAGCATGTCCCGCTGACTGAGCAGGAACGAGGAGATGGGTAAAGCTCTGTTACGCCACCGGCTCATCGTGGGCTTCGTGTCATTTTCGCCCTCCGGCACGACGGGCAGGGAGAGGAAAGCGGCTACGGCCACGTGCTCTGATTGATCTTCGCCTGCCCGTCATCGAAGAGCGTGAGGGATTTCTGGGCGAAATCAAATCCGTAGCGTGTTGGGGAGCCGGAGAGGGAAAACTCGTACCAGAAGCCGCATTGCAGGCTCGTCCATGCCAGGCCGGCGCCTTCGATTTGTTTCCGGGTGCTGACGATGCGGTTGTGGAATCCTGTGGCCTTGCCTAGAGCCTCGCTCTCGGCGAACGGTGGGCTGTATTCATTCGGCATGATCCATTTGACGCCCGCTTTGGCTGCGGCGCGGATGAGTTTGGATTGTGTGTCCGGGGGTGCTTGCACGGAGAGGGTGATGATGAGGAAGTCTTGATTTTCAAGAGCTTCAGCTATGGAGGTTTCGTCGTTGTAGTCGACCTTGGCAATGTTGATGCCGGGAGGGAACGCCTTGATGGTGCTGCTGCCGATGCGGGTGAGGGCTGTGATTGAGTGATGATTGGTTTGGAGGAGAGCTGGGGTGATGTGTTGGCCGATGGTGCCGGTAGCCTACATCAAGGTCAGCGCATTGGATGTGCTGGACAGTGCTTGGCTAGCATACCCCGACGATGGCGACGTTCTCGATCTTGTTCTTGGTGCCGGAAGGTGGTTGAGACGCGCTAGATTGGGCCATGATGGGGATGAATTGCTTCTCCGAAAATGCGGTCCTTGTCTTCGTACCGCGATGTGTGTCCCGGAGATGATGGAGAGTGGGAGCATGAAGTGAGGTGAGAAGCCCATTGCAGCTCTCCTAATTATCTGCCGTATCTCCATGCATAACCCTTATCTCCGGTGCTGTGAGCCGTAAAGTCCTATGTATGGCGTCTGACGGAGTAGACATCAACAAAAGATAAAGAATTTCATCATCAAACACAAGCAGACCAGATCCTTCCGCCAGGCAAAGGACGAACGCGGGTTGATCCCATTGATTCCGCGCGGGAGCTCGCCGTATATCGCAGTACCGTCTCGTCCCGTCTTCCCTCGAAATGAAGACGTCGGCTTCGAATCCGATCTTATCAACCTCGCTGCGATGGCAGAGCATGTCCTCCGCCGCCGAGGAGGGGCTGTCGGAGCGGTATCTCACAGTGGCGCATGCGACAGACATCCTCGACCGAACTCTACGAGGCTAGTTCGCGCAAGATCCTTGTGGCGTCGTCGGCGTGAGGTCCAAGAGGGACCGCTGCACGGCAGGCGTCTATGTCACGTTTGGTGCATTCATCACACGAAATATCGGTCAGCTGGATCGCAATCCAGCATCAGCCTGCCCCAGCAATAAGGGGGTATCGTCGCAGCATCAAATCATTCAGAACATCCTCCCATCCCATCCTCACCGCGCATTCTCAACCGCATCCCAATCAACCTCAACCCTCTTCCTCCCCCCACCACTGCCCTCCCTCACCATCCTCGCCGGACTCCTCACAGGCGGCAACGGTACCCCAATTCCCTCTCCCTCCTCGCCTCCCGTCTCCCGACTCTCACCCTCCCCCTCAGACCCCGAAGTAGCACTACTCCACCAACCCTCAGGATTCCTCCTGCCATCCTCACTTCTCGCCTTCACCGTCTCGACATCCTCAGCATTCTCGCTTGGCACAGACACGCGTTTCCGCCGTCGCTGGATCTGGTCTTCCTGATGTTGCAGGATCTGTTTACTGTGGTCTGTCGTTTGCCGTTCCACGCCGAGGCGGGGCGAAATGATCCTGCGAGAATGAGCTGTGTCCTTGCTGCTGCCGTTGAAGGAGGTGGCGGTTGGGATGGGGATGGCGGTGCGTGCGGAGGAAGCGACGGAGGCGGATGGCGAGTGCGGCTTTGGTCGATCGGTATTCGTGGACGTGTGATGGGCGCGGTTTGAGTGGAAGATGGACGGAGCTGAACGTACCGTCTCTTGTTGGCTTGATCTGAGTCTCGATGTGCTGTATGCAGGAGCCATTACTCCAAAAGCCCCATCCCCGATACGCTCGTCCGCGGTGTCCTCATCGTCCGTCTCGTCCAGCTGTTCACCTGTTACGCTCGGCTGGCCGAAGTCTCCAAAATCAAAGTCATCTACTCCGTCCATTCTGCTCGTGCCCAGTCGGGAGGCTTGTCTCGAGGGGATTCTATCCCGCTCGTCCTCCGAGTACCCAGGTGGCAGACTACTGACCGGGCTCGCGCGATCCAGCATTGCTCCCGTAGTACGACTTACAGCAGACGGCCAACCCAGAGCGGCGGTCTTGGTGTGCAAGGGGTCGGCGTAACTCTCTAGCGCCTCTAGGACATGCGGGAAGACGAGCTTGTCTACGTCGCTGGCCCAGAGCAGATCCAAGTGCTCGTACTTGGGTATGGCCTTGGCTATCGTGTGCCTCGGCAATTCCTTCAACATCAGCTTGATGTCGACCAGACTGTCGCTACCGCCATACACAAGCACAATAGGCGTCTTGATGTTGCGGGTCGGGAATTTGGCGACTTTGTAGTATTTTGATCCATTCCCGACGGCCAAAGGTGTCGTGACTTCATCGTCGTACATCTGGAAGGTGCCGTTCCTGATGATTTGGAACCAGTGAACCACACACTTGGTGCTCGTAAAGGAGTACAAATGAGGGTACGCGGCCAATTTCTGATGCGGAGTGATATTCTGGCTCTTCCATCCGAACAAAAACTTGATGCCCGTATCAATGACCCATGTGAAGATGGCCGGGTAGAGCAGCGCACACCACATGGTCGAAGAGGCGAGGATCGCCTTTCGTCCAAAAGCTAAGAACAAGACTTCTGGATTCGATTTGCACAGCGAAGCCACCACTCCACTTGCCAAGCCCGGAGGCGCCATGGCAGGCGCCAGCGCCACGAACACGTCGACCTTGTTGTTGAGCGTGGGATGAATGCTCAGCGTTGCGAAAGCCTGCGCAGTCCCCTGAGAGAAACCAATATAGCTCAGACTCGGCTGTCCTGTCGTCTCGAGGACATAATTGATCGAATCCGGAATATCGTGAAAGGCGAACTGATCCATACTGAAGTCCCAGAACCTATGCTCGGTCGGCTTGGAATGCACGCTCTTCTTGCTGTACTTGTTGCCTCGGTTGTTTCCCAGCCAGACATCGTAGCCTTGCTCGACCAGCATGAAGGGGAGACAGCGCTCTTTCTCCGTGATGCAGACCCAGACTTCGCTGTTCATGAGGAGGCCGTGGTGCAGGTAGACGACTTTCTTGCTGATGGAGTCGGGGCCGTTGTTGACGCGTTGGTCTTCTTCGCCTCTTTTCCAGCCCAACCGGTGCAGGCCAAGTAGGTATCCGTCGCCGGTCTGGACTACGTGCTCCTCGGCGTAGTATCCGAACAAGTCGCATATCTCGACAAAGTCGTGGGCCTGGGCAATCGGGGAGGAGACGCTCTTCTTGCGATTCCGCGCCCGACGGGAGTAAGGCGAGGAGAGGCTGTTGAAGACATTGCGGCTGAGACGGTAGAAGAGGCGGATGACGGGCGAAGGGAGCAGGAGCGTGATGGAGCGGACGATGGTCTCGAGCAGGACGAGGGTGAAGGAGAGGGTGAGGGCGAAATACTCGAGGAGGTTGAGGCGGGAGAGGAAGGGGACGCGGGCCATGGTGGCATGGACTATCGGGGGTGAGGTGAGAGAGACATGGAGACAATGGAGGGTGCAGCGACGAGACGTGGTGAAGATCAAGGTCCAACCACTGTGGAAACCTAACCGCCGGACCCTGCGTCATTGGCCTGTGCGGGGCTTTTGCTTTCGCATGTGAAGGGCCAAGATAGCGCCTGTACATTGTTACAGTATGACCTACCGGAGGTACTACACGGTGTAGACACTGGACTGATCATCCGTCGGGATCCTTCAGCCACATCAAGCATGTCGAGGTAATCCAGCTGTAATTCACCCAAAGAAAATCCATTCCTCGCCTCGTCACGCCACCACTTCCGGCGCAACACCTCCACCATGCCCTCGTCGTGCAAAGACATCCGTAAGTCACCCACCGTCCCAACCCCATCTGCCCAAACTCCTCTAAGATCGATCGATCAATCCAGGTGCCGCACTCGCCGCGTGCCTCCAGTCCTCCGACTGCGTGCTCGTGCACCGCAACACGCCATCGACCTGCCTGCGCGACCCAGCGCTGTCCGCCGCCCTCCCGACCACCTGCCACCAGCTGATCCGCGGCTACGGCGAGTGCAAGCGCGGCCAGATCGACATGCGGAAACGCTTCCGCGGCAACAAGCCCATCGCGAGCAGCACCGAGATCGAGGCCGGCGGCGGTGAGAAGGGCACGCCCGTCGAGGTGCCCATGCTGTATGCCGGCAAGGGCAGCGGCGGCGGGGTGCGCGCCACGGACGGGCGGGAGGGCCCCGCGGATGTCAAGCGGGCTGATGGTGGAGGCGGCGAGTGGGAGGTGTTTGTCAGGAACGATGGGACCGAGGATTTGAGGAGGAAGTAGCGACTGTGAGAGATTTTTGCAGGGAGTTTAGCGGCATTTGGTTGGCGTTGGTTTGACTGCATCGGGGGAAAGATGTAGGCTGATACTGTAAGAGCAACCTATCTCTACTTCAATGCCCTACCTCCCTGGAACCCATCATGACTCTGTGCCATATGACCAGCTCAAGCAATGCGAACCCAAAGCAAAAGAAAACAAACGAAAACACATATTCACATCCACGGCCTCGCCTCCCCCTCATCATACCGCACATTGTCCAACCCGGCCCTCACAGCCCTCCCCCACGCGTCCGAGTCCTGCTCGCCGCCAATCTGCACCGCATCCAGGAACCCCGGACACGGCCGCTGAGGCCTCTTGGTCTGCAATCGAGGCGTCGGAGGGTACGAAGCGTATTTGCGTTGAGGAGGGAAAGGGGTATGGCGACTGGGTTTCATTTTGGGGTTGGGAGGGGGATGGTGGCGGATGCGGGGGGGTAGGGGAGGTGGAGTGGAATGGGAGGGTGCGCAGCCCATTTTTTCTTTTCTTTCCTTTTTCTTTTCAGGACTATTTTGTTTGGATATGTATGTGTATAGGATGGAATGATTAGGAGAAGAGGAATGAATGAAGATGATGCTTGCGGTCTGACTCTGTCACATGCCAAGATGTTAAGCATGGTGAAGTGCGATGGCTTAATGTGCCAATCTCGCCGCAGGATCGGCGTCAGTATTGTAACGCTGAAGCCCTGCCAATGGCGCTTGAAAGTACGTTCCTGTTTACAACAATGTATGTTTTTCTTAATATCTCTTGAACCGACTGGCTAACTCAGCTCAGATCGCTTACGATGGAAGTTCAAGAAAGTCTGTAAGAATCGCAATCCCTTCTGAATCGAGGGACGAGCTGATGGTGTCGTCAGACCTGGTCAGCAATGAGACACATCTGTCGTTGCCGCGTTCTTCTCGGATTTCCGTTCAATACCGTATCCAAAAGACGAAGGATCGCTCAGCCGCTCCGTATCTGGCTGTCCTAGCAGATTAGACAGAGGGACGACGATCTCATCCCACTCCTTTGACTTGACCAGACGGCGATACAGTTCGGTCTCGGTTCCTCAATGCGAAGACAACGGACCGTTAACCTCACTGCTCAAGCGATATCTCGAAACCACTTCCATCACACTCCTCTGGCACTGACCGCCCAATCAAACCCCTGCTCCCAACAATATCATTCCGCAATCCCATCTCGCGACAAAGCCTCCTCAGACATCTTAAGTAGCACACCACCTCTTCCCCTTCCCATCCGCACCACACCGCCGCTGTCCCTCATGATTATACGCCGGCACCATCGCTAACTTATGATTCTGGTACTGATCACGTCGATAGCCTTCTTCGATGCACTAAGAGAGCCCTCTCGTCAGTCGAAGGGAGGGAGCGCAAGAGGAGCGGGTTCGCCTACACAGAAGGTGTGAAACCAACCAGTGAGCTCGCAGTCGCCATTGCCGTCGACGCCCCGGTCGCAGATCACGACCGGGTGGGTGGCGAGGGCAGGTGCGATGTTGAGTAGGAGGAGGGCGAGCACGGATCGCATGGTGGGCGGCTCGCGAGATGATTGTGGTGGGTGTGGAAACGCGGGAAGGTCGACGACATGGCACACGTCTTCTTTCGATGATGTCCAGCCCGGTCGCCGCTAATGTCGCATGGTAGCAGTGCAGGATTCGGCTAGCTATAGGGCAGTAATGAGGCCGGAGCCATGGAGCAACAAGGACGTGGCGTCGCTCCTTCGCGCTGGCTCAGTGCCGCCGGATTTCTGCTAGCAGAGTCCTCCACTCCCAGTCGACCAACTACCGACCACCCTGCCTGCCGCCGCTGCTCAAACTCTTTCAAGACGAACATCACCTCTTCCCTCCATGCCGGCCATCGTTCAGTGGCTCTATACCACGTCCGCGCAATCCGGGCTGATCGTACGCCGGCACATGTACTCCCTCTGAGTCTGGTATTGGTCGCGTGGATGTTCGTCCCCAACGCACTAGCAGAAACGCACATCAGTCAGAAGAAGAAGGAGGAGGAGATTGGAACGCGATCCCCAGGCAGTAAGTATGTATGCAGCGTGCGAGTGACCTCGCCATCGCCGCTGCCTCTAGATGCCGGCGTCGCACCATTTGTCCCAGTATGCTTGACTGGGCACAGCGCCGATGAGGGAGGAGTAAGAAGGATAAGTTGGTTTAGTGATGCTCGTTGGGCGAAATGTCTAAGTCAGAACCAGTACGATATATTGATTTTCAGTCTGAATTGGCTTCGGCTCGTCACTCTCAGCCAGATGGGCCACAGCGAGGCAGGCCCGCACCGTGAGCGGCCATAATCCACGCCACCACCCAAACAGCTGCATCGCCAGCCGCATTTCATTCCATCATACAAGCTCAATCAATTGCTGCAAAACGCCTTCCCGTTGTTCGCGACCGAAGGGTCGTCAATAGGGTTGCAAATGTGATCCTTCATGGTGCACGGCCAGCCCTGGTGCAACATCGATCAGCCAAAACTCCAAAATGTGATGGAAGATCTCAGGCTGAAGTGGGTGATGGGCAATGACCTACTGAAAGGCAAGGATGCGGTCTAGACCCCTCCTTGACCAGGTCGGGGCTGGGGACGCACTGGCCGAAATCCCCTTGGACGCCTTGAGCAGGCAGGCTGCAGGACCAATGCTGTTGGCAGGAGTCTCGTTAGCTACGCAATGGCTTTCGTCGGATTGTTGTTTGTTGTATGAGCCGTGGAGACTCCTGTAATGACAGACATACCCAGTCTTTGGCCCAGGCCGCAGAGGCAAGGAGTGGTAGGAGGGTGGTGAGCTTCATAGTGGTGCTGGCTGGTTTTGGATCTTGGGCTTTGGAAAGGTGGTGAAGCAGTTGGTGGCCATCATGAGGTTCAGTCGCCTGCTATGTATACCTTTCGGAGGCGCGGATCTCACTCGCCAAGCGATGTCATGGTGTGAAGTGCTCCCTGGGCATCGATCGGCACCATTGCCCCAAGTCGAAAGCCGGGAGAACGCCACAGTGGGAGGTACCGATGTAATACGATACCCAAGTGAAACATTGCCGCTCGCAGCTCGCAGCTCGCTGTGGCAGGTCTTGCCGGCGGAGCCCTCGGATCTCAATTGGCGCGGAGCACTTTCGCTGTACGATGCCTGTGGCCAAGTGATATTGGAATTTTTCCGGCCAATCTGCAGTGGTGCTTGGTCAACAGGCGTCCATAAATCAGCTCAAGTGACCGATAGGTGGCAGACCTGGACAACACGCGCAGTAAGCGAGAGAGATGCCGTGCCGGATGTCCGACGGCTCCGGGGGGAAGACATCGTGCCGGTTGACAAGGCAGGTATGAATTGCCTCGTCAACGCTAATCCGCGTGGTCACGCGAGGAGGTGCTAGGCGGGCATGGCTGCGACCTCAGCACCTCATCATTCATACATGTATTTACAATGGCCGCCAGATGGACTCACTGCAGCCCAGCGCTCGTCGTCTGGAGTCGGCCGAGGGACGCCGTCGCCGTGATGCGCGACGTCCAATACATGGCATGTGCCGTGATGTGCAAAGGCGGTGATTATCAGGGGGAAGCATGTAGCGATCCACCTCGTGTCGTGGGTGCGATGATGGTGAAGCAGTCGTGCGCTTACAGTACACCAGTGATGATGGGTGGGGAGGTTGCTAAGAATATAATCACGACGGGGTTTGTCGTATGAAGGCGGTGGTATACATACATACATACATACTACTACATTGGGTATATGCCGCATCTTAAGGTACATGTATGCTGTGGTGTTGAACGTTGTCTGTGCAGTCGGTGGCCAGGATGATGCCGGACACATCCGATGGCGGCTGGTGGTGACGTCGATGTGCAGGCGGAGCAGCAGACACCCGCAGGCAGTGTCCTGTCACACAATCTCGCCTCACTCGTCGCAGCGGCCGAAGCTTTGCACGTGAATCACCGTAAGAAATCATGCACCGGTAGGTAGGATAGGTACTGTACCTCCCTCGGCTCTCTCACGTCTACGACACGGGGCAATCAGGTCATGGCGTACCGAAGTGACTCCCGCTCGCGCGTCGACTATTATCGCGGCCGACGGCGCGATGACTACCGACGTCCGCAGAGCGCCAGAGCCCACACACCGTCCGAGTCCTCGGACAACTCATACCACGACGGCGACGACGACGACGACTATCGCTCCCGCTACTCCTCTCGCACTCGCCGCTCGTCATACTACGAGCCGCCGCCGCCACGCCCGAGTTCCGATGCGAACAGCGGCTCCAGAGTCATCAACAAGACGACTCTCGCCGTCGGCGCTCTCACCATCATCGCGGGCGTGCTGCAGATGTGGACGGTGAAGAAAAGCCACAAGCAACGAGAAGCGGCCCGGAAGGAGCGCGAGCGGGATTTCCGAAGGCGGAAAGAGGAGCGGAGACGGATGGAAGCGAAGCGCGACCAGGAACGGCAGGCACGATGGGCGGCCGAGCGCGACCGGGAGAGGGACGAGGCGGCGAGCGAGATCAGAAGCTCCGTGAGGCAGGTTGAGTATCAGCCGCGTGGCGGGAGGCAGAGAGATAGGACGAGGGTGAGGCGATTACCTCCGCCAAGTGATTGGGTGAGGCCCGACGGCGAGGTGGCCGATGATGGATATGGGAGCGAGGAGGATGAGCGGCGGTCGCGAGGTGGAAGCAGGGCGGGGGACTCGAAAGGTCCTTTGAAGTTACCGCCGGCAAGTTGATCGGTGCGTCAATTCCTAGATCATGTTATCGTCTCAGCATTCCAGACCTCCACCTGGGTGGCGACGACAACTTCCCCAGTACCTATACTGCCAGCAGTGGGCGGTCAGGCATAGGTGGCTGGGATCGAATCGCCATCTCTAGATGCTGGGGTTACTCCTGTGGTCCGATATGTCCTGACAGCGACTTGGCTGGTAGTTCTGTTATCGAGTGCTATGGCCTGGAATTATCCTCACTTTGCAGAGGCAGCCGGCTGAATTGTACCCTCTCACGTGCGCAGTTTGATACTAGGTCGCCAGGGGTCCCCAAACAGCGGTAGGCCTCAGATCTCCTCCATCCCTCGAAACGTTCATCAACCGCAATGGCGAGACATCGTCACTCATTTGCGGCTTCGGCCCTACTTCCCGCACTTGGGTACCTGTACACTTTCCCCGAACGAATGAGACCCCTAGCAACCTCCTAGGCCAAACCCCAGTCTAGCGTCTCGCCATCCTCGTTCAGACCTTTGAGATGAAGGAACGCGATGGTGATCACCTTTGTGAAACAGTGCCCTCGTATGAACATCGGCTTCATCTCTGAAGCTGGTAGGTTCGCGGCCCAGATCCGCGATCTCTATAAGATCTGCCGTGGCCCTGCAAAAGGATTCGAACCAATCCTCCACGAACCCTCCCGCTTCCGGCCGCCAACGGTCATCCTTGCGACCGCCGCCGTCAAAAGAGCAACTCTTCACCCTCGCCCTCCTCATCACGTTTCTCTCGACGGCCGCTGCCTGGGGTGAGGAGCACCAGATCTACGTTTTCGGCGGCTGCTCGTTCGAGAGACCCCCAGGCGGACAAGGGTGGAACAACTGCCCTCTTACGGGAAAGATACCTGCGGCGAGATCACCGATTGCGTGGTCGGCTGCCACGTAGCTGGGTCGCACCAGTATACCAAGTCGACTGATTGGGTCGTAACGTCGGACTTCAATGGGCCGGGAAAGGGGTGCAATTGCCGGTGTTATTTGGCTCCCTGATCGAGCGAGAGCGTGTGGGCGCACGCAGTGTGTGGGAGGGACTTCGTGAAGGGTTGATTGGGCGATCATAGCATGTGTGCGCTGGGTTCCTCCACTTACTCGGTACTGGAAGCGTTTCATCGAATCGACTGTCGAAGGCATTGGACCGGGCGGCGTCGAATGGGTTCATTGCTGGAGCGCAGTCAGCTGGATCGACTTTCAGCATGATGCATGGTATGGCGTACGACATGTGTACTCACTGTACACAAGACTCCAATGGTCTTCAGGATCCATTTCTGCTGCTTCTCATTGAACGCCTGATAAGACCCGCGGCCCACCATGTCTTCTCGATCTCGGATTGTCCGAAGATGCACTACATTGTCCCGATGCCGTGATTCTTCAGACCAGTCATCGCACAATGACTCGGACGGCACAGATTGACATCGCCTATTTGCCAGTCCAGAGTTCGAGATGCGCATTTCCGACCAAGCTATTGACATGAAGATGTACGCGAACAATCAAGCAATCGATGCAAGTCGATGTTTTGTTTTTGTTCGCTGGCATAGAGCCCGGCATTCAGTTGTGAGAGGATGGTGACGATTTGATTGTGGATATCATATGCGAGATCGAACTTACAACACCACCCCCGTCCGCCGCTAAAACCAGCAGCCTCGCACTTCACCCGCCTCGACCATTATTACTCCTCCTCAGAACTTCGACATCAACCTGACAGGTCCCTTCCTGTCTTCCTAGAGAGCGTCTGGTATTGGAGCGGCATAGCTCTGGCCCTCTGCCTGGATGCAGGACAGTGACAGTCGTTCTGGATAGTCATTCTATGTCGCAGTGATGCCCAACTGGATCAAAATGGTATGCACATGATGATGCGCGAGCAGATGGCAGTGGCGATGACCCTCTGCTCTTCGTCATGACCACGTCTTTTAAGCTCTTTGCATCTAGCGATCTGGCGCATACCCGGTTCGCACATGTGGTTGTTTCAATGGGAAGGATGCTGCTCCCCCTCGTCTTTGTCTGCTGTGTCTTCTTTGCTTTTCAGCTCACCTCCTGATACTCTACCTTGGGCTACAAAACTTCGAACATATGCTTCAAAGCGCCCCACCTCCGCCAGCACATTAACGTCTTGCAGCTGAAAGGGCATCATGACGACTCCCATTCTTCCAAATATTCCGAGCAAGGCTGCGACATCCCAGGGACGGCTACGAAAGCTCAGCGCGCCACCCAAACTGCGCAGTGATGGCACAGCAACGCCTCTTTCGACGCCGACTCGCTCGAGACAAACCAGCATATCGGCTGGCTCAGCCAATGCATCATCTACTTCCAGCACTCTGACCAGCTCAGGGAGAGGACCAGGCACCGCAAAGCTCACGTCTGGCCAAGCTTCGACCAAGACGAAGCCGGTCGTCCCTGTTGGTCTTCCCAACATCGCAGAAGTGAAGAAGAAGCCTGTGCTGCCTGAACCAAAGCCTCAGAAGGTCACGACGCCACCTAAGAGAAAGACCTCTCTGTCTACTTCAGCGATTGCGCTGCCTCCTACCAAGACGATCAATACTGCCTTGAATCGACGAGGATCGATGACTCTGGGAGCATTGACCGCACCAGGAACAATCGTAACAGGCGGCCTCATCGGCTGCGCAGCTGGTGCCGGTAAGCACTCAATCCTTCTAAACATCACTTCCCAATCGCGCTACTAAACCCTGTTCCAGCAATCCTGATGGCCATCGGCATCTGGTACGACTACGCAGGCGTCAAAGCCGCCCTCGCAACCGCCAAAGCCGCACAGCTAGCCGTCGACGACCTGACCACCAGCTTGATCAGCTCCCTCAGCACCGGCACCTACAGCGTCGACGAAGCCCTCAACCTTTTGCGCCGCACGGCGCTGACGTACGCGCGATCGGTGCCCGAAGGCCAGCCGCTTATCAATCGTATCTTCGATCAAGTGGAGAATGTCCGTGCGGCTAAGGGCGCGGAGGTTGAGAGGGCGTTGGAGGAAGCGTACGAGGAGTTACGGATCGCGGGGAGTGAGGGCTACGGAGCTGGAGAGATGAGAGCGGTGTTGTGGAAGCACACGGCTAGGCTTGCAGGGTTGACTGGGAGGGCTGTAGAGGGCGTGTTGGGAAGAGATTCTGGGTTGGGGTTCACGGTGGCGAAAGGGTTGAAGAAGAGGGCTTTGAGCATCAGAAAGGTCGAGGGCTTGGCTGGTCGGACAGCGGTTGCTTAGAGTTGTGATTGGTGACGGGCGAGGATCATGGTATCGAATGTTTTGGCCGCTTGGGGTCACGATCGACTGCGCGTCGATGCAGCACGAGTACTCGCTGAGATTGTCAGACGACCAGGAAATGGTGATTGATCTAAGAGCCCGACGTTGTTTGTCAATGAGTAGATCGACTGACTGACAGGTAACCGGGCGGTGAATGCGTGGGTCTTGCATTGGTTGTGAGCCTTTTGACATCAGTGTCAAGAGCCGCGTTTCCATCATCCACTCAGACGTTTGAGTTATTGATAGCGATCGACTGCTCAATGACACGGTCGACTGGTTTGAGAGACCCCATCTATATCAGCGGCTGATGATATGTTGACAGCCAGAATGATCCTGAAGTCGCACACATTAAGGTATTTAACCTACTGTTTCATCGATGAGCTAGTAGAACCACTGACATTGAGAACCGGATGCTAAGAATGGCGTTTCATAGGCCATGATTGATACCGTAGCACGAGTAAGAGAACCGAGTATTCGGATACGGAGAAGAGCATGCTCTGTGCTGTGCATCACCGCCTTATCAAGCTTGGTGATAGGGAAATTTCATCTCGACAAGGAAGAGCGACAGGCATAAGATCCATGAGGATCGAGTTGTGCGTCGATGGGTTTGCCATTGTACAATATGTTCGAGAGAACGGTAAGCACATCAACGGCTCACTGTTCCGAAACGCCAACAATAGGTAGAATATCTTCTTCCGATCATTCCAACCGATAAATGGTCATGTCACGGCAGCAAGGCGTGTGCAAGCTGCCAGTACTGTACATCCAAGCTGATGCGGCGGCTCCTCCCGCCTATCTATCGCCTGCCTATCTGGAGCTTCGATATCAGCTGTTATCGGTGATCACTATTTGGACTCGAGATTTCGAGAATCGACCTGGTTGTCCATACTGATCGTCCCACTTCATTGGCGGCCAGACTCCAGATACAGGGTGCCGGCCAAGACCAAACATCCATTGACTTTGACAGGTCGCTGGAGCCGTGTGATCCTGTCTGATAAGGTAGGATAGAAATTATCGTCTGAGGTCCCGGCGTGTTCGTTCCACTTGTCACCTCTAGCCCTTTTTTGAGACCAAGAAGTCCGTTAGTCTCAAGGCAATGGCGGCGAAGAGCAGTGGTCTGCAGGTAAGTCCGGACAGGTCTTGTCCACAGGAACCAAGACTGACGGGCCCCTGAGGTCCTCCCTGCTGGAGCAGGATACGGGATTGTCATCGGCATCGGAGGCGTCTTCGCCTTACTCATGTTGTGCGTCACCTGGCTCCAGAACCGGTATACACGCTTCTCCACCAGGCAGTCTGAAGAGTTCAACACAGCCTCCAGATCAGTGAAGCCAGGCCTCATCGCAGCGGGGATCGTCTCGTGTACGTGTCTCGACGCATGAGAGCCATTTTGTGCTGCTCAGAGACTTACATGCCACAGCATGGACCTGGTCTGCAACCCTACTGACCTCGTCCACTTTCGCTTACACATATGGCGTCTGTGGCCCATTCTGGTATGGCACGATGGGCAGCGGTGAAATCCTGGTGTTTGCCCTCATAGCCGTGAAGATCAAAGCCAGTGCGCCTGGGGCTCACACTTTTCGTAAGCAAAGATTCGATTGTTTCCATCATGGGTGACGGTTTAGGAACCTCATGCTGGGATCAATGAGAGTAGACCTTCGCTGGCACCCACTGACGCGGATTCCAGCTGAGATCGTGCTTGCTCGCCACGGCAGATTATCGCACATAACCTATCTCTTCTTCGGCCTCGCTACAAATCTGCTGGTCGGGGCCTGTCTCGTCCTAGGCGGATCACAGGTCGTAGCGGCTCTCACCGGGATGAATGTCTAAGGGGCATGCTTTCTCACTCCACTCGTAGTCGCCGCATACGTAGTTGCCGGAGGTCTTCGAAGCACCTTCATCGCCGACTACGTCCACACAGTCATCCTGTTCATCGCCATTTTCGTCTTCGGCTTCCTTGTATATGCCACCTCGGACAAGGTGGGGTCGATCAGCGACTTCTACGATCTGTTGCAGCAAGCCTCGAAGACGATGCCAATATCTAGGAACACGGATGGAAGCTATCTGACATTCCGCTCCGTCGATGGGCTTATCTTTGCAATGGACCTCCTCTTCGCTGGCATCTGCACGGTCTGGTTGGATCAGGCATACTGGCAGCGTGCAATAGCATCTCGACCAGAGACATCGGTCAGGGCATATATCCTAGGAGGAATGGCGTGGTATGGCATTCCCTTCGGGTTTGCAACGGCAATGGGCTTAGGCTGCGCTGCATTGACTGGTAACCCGAGCTTCCCGACGTACCCAAATCCTCTCTCCGCGGCACAAAATGCAGCGGGTCTTTCTTCGCCGGCCACCGCGATTACTCTTGCTGGCAAAGGAGGTGCTGTGCTTATGCTCATTCTGCTGTTCATGGGTGAGTGCATCGAGCGTGGCATTCTGAGGCAGGACCATTGCTGATACAGCATATCCGTAGCGGTGACATCGAGCACATCAGCGGAACTGATCGCGGTCTCGAGCCTCTTGACCTTTGACGTGTATAAGACGTATCTCAAGCCCGACGCTTCATCGACGAGACTCGTCCAGATCAGCCATTTTGGCATTGTGCTATATGCAGTCGTACTTGCCGCATTTTGTTGCGTGCTCAACGCGGCTGGCTTGAACCTCACTTGGCTGCTGACGGTCTTGGCAATCATAATCGGTGGCGGTGGTAAGGCTTCAGTGGGCGCAAGTCCAACTCATTGGACATGTGTGCTGACTTCTGCAAAGCGGTTCCGATCGGTTTAGTACTCATGTGGGAGCGAATGTCAACGGCAGCCACACTAGGTGCTCCGTGGATCGGCATGCTATGCGGTCTTCTCGTCTGGTTCATCACAGCCTGGAAGCGATCTGGCGCAATCACCATCGACACGACAGGAGACACAACGAACGCCGTGGCAGGCAATGCGACGTCCGTCGGAGTGGGCCTGATCATGGCCATACTGCTATCTTATGCATTCCCAGCTAAGTACACCAGCACGGACGCCAGGCATATCGAGCGGAGCAATAAGATCCACGGCATCCCAGCTTATGCGGCTGCACCCAGTACGCCTCCCGAAGCGTCTTCAGAATCTTCTGGAGCGGAGCACGAGAAATATGAGTCCGAGAAGCAGAAACAGACAGTCGCTGCAGCAGAACCCCCGAGTCTGGTGCCCACGGGGAATGAGCTGGTCGATTACCTCGAGGCGAAGCTAATGGAGCCCATGGATCCAGTGGAAGTGAAGAAAGCGACTCGTCTGGCAACCGGCTTCAACATTCTTTTCATCTCGGTCTCGGGTATCCTAGTCCCGTTTACTCTGTTCGGCACGGGATATATCTATGGTCGATCATTCTTCACTGGCTGGGTAGTGGTGAGCTTCATCTGGGTCTGGGCATCGATGATAATCTGTGTCATATATCCAGTCGTGGAGAGCACGGGTGCGCTGAGGGAAATCTCAGCAGGTCTCTGGAAGGATGTCCTGTCGCTCTGCGGTGTGAAGAAGGCGAAAGCCGGCGAGTCGTCTCCCGGAACGGCCTGATCCACGCACCGGGACAGATGTTTCATAGCATAAGGTAGCGCGAATTCTATAAGGGTCTTTTCGGCCCTACGCTGTGACCGCCAACCTCGCTCGACGCCGTTCATCGTCTCACCTCCATGTGCGTCGTTCGCCGTTTGATGCCGTTGCGGTCTCATCTTCATGTGTCGTTCGCCGTCTGTTGCCGTTGCGGTCTCGTCCTTGTCGCAGATTCGCGCATATCGCCACGTTGATTCGACCCTCAGATCAACTATATAGCGATATCATGGCCGCACGTGATGTCGAAGGGGAGTGGCAGGAAGAGTCGTCGAGAACGTCGAAATGTCCCGTTTGCCCACGGGGCGACCAAGCCCAAAAGTAGCTCTCCCCCCCCCCCGACACGCCCTTTGCTAATCAACAGTGCCTATGTCGCAACATCAGCTATCAATCATGGGCTACCGCCAAGGCCTGTTATCGCCAACGGTTTCCCTGTCGTGGTTGGTGGTGGGCGGGCTAGCATTATAGTGAAAGGCGGCCTTGGCTGCGTCCTTGGCGGGCGATAGCTCGGTCTCATTGTTCTGCATTGGCGTCTCAAGCTATCGTCTTTGATGAAAAGGCAGCACGAGATCTGCTTCATCCAGATTCCCTTCCTCGCCCTTCAGCATCCCGCGTCTCCTCCCGGGGCACATCTCACCATGACTCTCCTCGATCGTGACCCCGAGAAGCACTTCTCCCGATCCACAGAGGTCGACCTGCCACCCGAGGACGGCCAGTATGGTTCGAGTAGTCCTCCCGTCGCCCACGCGGGCACCCTCAGCGACCCAACGGACGCAGAGCACAGTCTCGAGCGAGGCCTCTCGGCTCGGCAAGTGAGCATGATTGCAATCGGTGGCGCCATCGGGACCGGACTCATCATCGGCACTGGCTCAGCTCTCGCCAAGGCAGGGCCAGCATCGATCTTGATCTCCTACTCAATCGTCGGCCTGATTGTCTTCGTCGTCATGTGTGCGCTCGGAGAGATGGCGACATGGCTTCCGGCTGCGGGCGGTTTCGCCCCGTATGCGACGAGATTCGTTGATCCTGCCTTGGGTTTCTCGCTGGGGTATACGTACGTGAAGTGCTCGTGCAGTTGCCCCTGCGGCTCGTGGTGCGTCCCTGCGCTGACTTGGCAGCAGATACTGGTTCAAATATCTCGTGGTCGTAAGGATTATGCAGCCAAAACAAAGGAGCGCTAGAGATTCGTCTGACAGTCATGCTCCCCGTGTACAGACACCCAACCAGCTCACTGCCTCAGCCTTGGTCATCCAGTACTGGTGTCCTCCAGAAAAGGTCATCCGCTCTCCTTTGACATTGGTCTTGACTCTCTAGCTGAGCCTACGTCCAGGTCAACCCAGGTGTCTTCATCACCATCTTCCTTCTCACGATCATCATCATCAATTTCCTGGTAAGATCCCCACCTCCTTTCACCAAAGACCATAGCCTGACTGATAGGAAAGGGCATCCGCTTCTTCGGCGAGATCGAATTCTGGCTATCGAGCATCAAAGTCCTGGTCATCATCGGACTCATCCTCCTCTGCATCATCCTCGCCGCCGGTGGCGGTCCCAACCACCAAGCCACCGGGTTCCGGTATTGGAAGAATCCAGGCGCCTTTGCCGAGTATCTGGACCACGGGAGTCTCGGGCGCTTCCTGGGCCTCTGGTCGACCATGGTCACCGCTGTCTTCGCATTCATGGGGACCGAGCTGGTGGGTGTCACGGTGGGAGAAGCCCAGAACCCACGCAGGAATATCCCCAGGTACGTTCCGCACCACTCGCGTTTCAGAAACGATGTCATCTGATGTTCTTCCTCCCGCAGAGCTATCCGCTTGACTTTCTGGCGCATTGCCATCTTCTACATCCTGTCGGTCTTCCTGCTCGGCATGCTTGTGCCGTACAACAGCAAACTCCTCATTTTCGCCACCAAGAAGTCCAACAATGCCGCCGCGAGCCCGTTCGTGGTTGCGATCAAGATCGCTGGCATCCCCGTCCTGCCCGGATTCCTGAATGCCTGCATCCTTCTCTTCACCTTCTCGGCCAGCAACAGCGATCTGTACATCGCATCGCGGACTCTGCATGGCCTCGCCCTTAAGGGCCAGGCACCTGCCATATTGGCCAAGACGAACAAGACCGGCGTCCCCGTTTACAGCCTGGGCCTCTCATCGCTGTTCTGCTGTCTGGCTTACATGAACGTCTCATCGAATTCGAAGGTCGTCTTCGGCTATCTGGTCAACCTGGTCTCCATATTCGGGCTGCTGACCTGGATCTCCATCCTCGTCTCGCACGTCTACTTCGTCCGCGCCCGACGCGCCCAAAACGTCCCCGACTCTTCCCTGCGATACAAATCCCCCTTCGGCCTCTGGGGATCCGTGGTCGCGCTGGCCTTCTGCATCATCATCGCCCTGACGAAGAACTTCAGCGTCTTCACCCACAGCAAGAAGTACGGGGACTTCGACTACAAGAACTTCATCACGGGCTACCTCGGCATCCCGCTGTACTTGATCATGATCGCGGGATACAAGATCGTCAAGCGGACGAAAGGCGTCGACCCGCACGAGGCTGATCTGTGGACCGGCAAAGATATCATCGATGCTGATGAGCAGGAGTGGCTCGCGAAGGAGGCGGCGGACAGGGCGAGCGGGAACAACGGAAACGTCATCTATCGGCATACCTTGGGCTATCTATTCTAAACAATGGAAAAAGTCAGGAACACGGCTATCAGAGCCCGCCACTGCCGAGTCATACCCTATTGCAAGGCACCCTCCGTGATATTCTGTCGCAGAAGCTTGATCTCTCCCTCACTTAAGCCACAGTACTCCGTCACATATCGTTCTGCGCCGCCAAAGTCCTCCTTGATCATCTCAATCGTCGCGCTCATGTTCTCAGGCTTACTGCTAATCATGTTGTCGACCCCCTCCTCATCGCCCCCGAGCGCAGGGTTCTTGAGCAATCGCTCCTTGAACAACGGCTTGAGCCCCGCCAGCCCGAGATCGGTGAGGGCATACTCGCGCGCGATGTCCGTGTCCGGCGCGCCGGCGAGCAGCAACAGCAAGGCGACGAGCACCCCGGTGCGGTCTTTGCCCGCGGTGCAATGCACCAGGATCGGGCGGGGCCTCGGCTGGGCCAGGTGCCTGAAGATCTTGGCATAGGCGGGCCCGGCGGACTTCAAGATGTCGCGGTACGCGGCGACGAAGCCCGTCGAGCCGGACCTTGTGTACGCTTGATAGCTTCGCCAGCTGTCAGGTGCGCGATCTCTCAGCCACCGATCGAAGCGGGACGCTTACCGCAGTGCCACCTGCTCCGGGCCGTAGTCCTTCTCGGCGAACACGGGCACCCATTCCCGCTGGATCCCGTACGCCTCGAAGACGTCGGCGTCTTCGACGGCCACTCCAGCCCACTCGGGTCCGTCCCGCTTGATCTCAGGCGCGCTCCGAAGATCAAAGACGACTCGTATACCTAGGTAGTGCTGCAGGTCAGATCTTGGTTGTGTTGTGGCCCGAGCATTTGCCAACGTCATGACTGACCGAGACTCCCGTATGTCAGCCTCTGTTCGAACGTCTCGCGGTGGGGACTCCACGCACTCTTTGCTCATCTTCTCGAGGCCTGCCTTGGACGCCTTCGTGGGATCCGCGGATCGATATATGAGTCCCGGGTCCACATGTCCTCCAATGCCACGGAAGTTGGCGATGCCCGGGACATCGATGAATGGTGGCGATGGGAGCTCGGCAGCCATGTTGCACCTGCGATGATTCGTCGTCGCCTGGTCCAACGAAGATATGATGGAGTCTCACTTCATCAGAACCAATGGCCCGATCAAGTTTAGGTTCTCCTTGCCGACCTCGGCTCTCACTACGCATATCCACTACGCATCTGTCCATTACGCATCGACATTAATGCCGTGTCAAGACCTCATGAAAAGCCCGTGATGGCATTTCTGGTTGGGTCAACGAGCAAACGGGACCCACAGTGACGGGAGTCATCAAGTTGGACACGATATCGACATCACACAGCGCCTAGCCCGTCAGCAAGCCCGGGACTCATTGCGAGAATATGCAGGATCCAAAGCTCTTGCACTGCAATTTGGCCCAGCGAACCGCCGACGACATGTCATCGGACCAGGCAGCTCATCTCCTTCGAAGGGAGCAGCCGCCGACACAGATCAGCACTCAGCAATGCATCCACGGCTGATCTCAGCAGCCTACATCAGAGCTGCTTCGCCTTGTCCAGCATAGATCAAAGATGGAGTCGCAAGCATCTCAAAGTATCACACTGTCACGGCACCGCAGCTGCAGTGACAGCTATTTCGATTGGCAAACAAAGTTTTGTGCAAATGCCCGTCGACATATCGACCTTTATGAGGTGTGCGTGCTTGAACGGCCGCATTACTTCTATGCAAGTTCGCTGCCTTGCGCGTATGTTCCTGCGCGCTGGACACGAGGCTGGCGGAGTCTCTGCCATTTTCGGCACATGAAATGTGCATGTCAGCTGATACAGGGGATGTCATGAAAGATGCTTCCAGTGGAGCTGATGATGGCACACGACGTCAGTCTCCAGCAAGCCCTTGTGAACTCCGCCAGAATGGATGACCAACAACGCCGGGCATGGCTCGAGGGAGCATGGGAGTGGCATGGCGGCGCAGGGGAGGCCATCAGCGCGCCGGCTGCAGCATGCAGCATGGTCGAGGTGTCGTCGCAATGGTTGCCCTCGATGCCACGATTATTCATGCTACTAGTTAGGCTCTTGCAGGTAGAGGTCATCACGCTGACAAATGTAGTGGGGATGCTTAGTACTCCGTGGTGACGATGCGTTTTTCAATGTTGGACATTGGTATGGACGTTCCCTTGCGCCGGGCGAATGGTGTTTGAGCAGACTTCAACAGCCCCCTCGCATGGGTTGAAAATGAGACTGGGCTTTGAAATGCTTTAACAAGGAGCTTGCGGACGAGATTTTGGGCGTGACGGCGTCGTGATGTCGCCGTTTGCAGCGATTATTCCGCATGATCGGGCGAAGATGTGGTGCATCCACGAACTCTCCCTTCGACACATCGACTGCATATTCCGCTACTTGCGCCAGCCCTGGACAAGTGATGACTCTTGTAGCGCGATACGGTCTCAACCAAGCACATGATACGGTCGCAGCCTGGCCTTCTCGGATCAAGAATCATCTCAAGTGTCCTCTCGTGTTCGTGATGACAATCTAAGGAGATTCCGTGATTACATTGGCGTTGCCCTTTCCATACGTAGGCTCGAGCTCCGTCATGAAAAACGAGGCAGCCCAGACGATACCTGTTTTGCGATGTCAATGAGACATTGAGTCCAGGAACGGACATTAGCTCGAGCCCTCGATGACTGTATGGCCCAGTTGTTGACTCCGGCACAAGAACTTGGAATGAGGAGTCGTCGAGATGCTCCAGCCCAGACCACCCACTGCGTCCTAGGTAATGCTTGCCTGTCAACAAACGGAGCGAACACCTGCTTGACTTGGCGGCGAACGACTCTGGTGAGGGGGGATTCGGGGCAAGGCAAGGAGCCCTGCGCAATGGGAGTGTCGCCGACGCCCTTATTCTGACCTCACTCGAACCATTGCCATCTTCGATCAGAAGCAAACCGGCAGGTGCTCTGCTGGACTTTGGCAATCATGTCCTGGGCCTACCGACGGGTGATCACGAGGTGCGCAAGAATGGGTCTGATGAGCGTCCTGGCCGCACGCGATCGCTAGCCCCAGCCCGGGGCGCGAGGGCGATCGGACTGGCTGGAGGTACTCTTGTCACTTGGTGATCGACGGCGGCCCCAGCAGGACCGCATCCTGGTACGGGAGGACTCGTGGAGTCGGGGAGTGGCCGCCTGGACACTGCGCCGGTCGGTCGGATCCAGCCATCGCAGAGAGTTCGACACGCTGGTCACAAGCCGGGCGATATACATAGTGGGCATGGAGGAGGTTGGGGCAGTGGGCCCCGTGAGCCCTGTGCGGGCGACCCTGCAGAGAAAATCATGCTGCGTTGATGATGATGGGAGGCGGATGCAGACATCTCGCAGTCGCACGGACCGGGGGATGTGCCGGGCCTCTCTCGCCAAGCATTATTTCTGGAAGGCGCCAAGTGAGACAATTCAACGTAGACATTGACCCTTTGTGGCAAGCGGAGATGGTGAAACTCGCGGCAGCGCATTCATTCGTTCGTAGAAGCGCGACGTCAGCTGCTTCCGTAGGTTGCCGGTCATTTCTGTTCCGGCCCGCACGGATGTCGGGTCCCTCCACCATCATCATCATTATCATCATCATCAGATGCGACATTATTGTACAGGTCGTTATCAGCGTGTGCAGCCCACGGATCTTTCCGATGCACCCACGCCAATGGGCCGCTTGACTATTGACGGTAAGGCAGGTCGTTCTTGATTCGTTCGACTAAGGTTCGGCAGCTGGAATTTTGCGCATCATTTGATTGCCCATGCGCCGACTACACGAGGTACGAGGTCTAGGCACGCAGGTGAAGTGAGACACGTGAACTCTGTTGGCGAGCACCGCTCCGCGAGACGCACCGGCTCTTGGGGCGAAGTCATCAAGGAAGATGCCGTGACAAGCGTGTGATGATTATTATTATCATTATTATGGGATAGAGTTGTCGCGTGCAGCTGGCCGGAATAATCACAACGACTGGTCGATGGGAGAGAGATGTTGTGCAGATGATTGATGAGGAGGTTCCATACTCCTTTCAGCGAGCTCCAGCACCCGCAACTCACTAGTCTCAGTCGTCTGCCCCAATAGAGTTTGAGACGCTGTCTTCTTTCAGGAACGCGTCGTACTCCGTACACTTTCTCACCCTTCGCTAGAGAGGCAATTCCACGCCTCCAATAGCGCCTCCTGCCGGCGTCCATTGTTGCATCAGGGCCATCCCGCGAACATGCCGTTGTCCATTGTTCGCGAAGTCGCGAACTGCTCCCCGACGCCTGTAATCTGTTTTGCTACGACCGACTGGTTCGATCCTTCGTTCCAGCTTGTTTCAAGAGACACTGAGTCATGCGCCACAAACGATGAACGGTCTGCTGATCCGGAGTGTGGCGGGAGGGTTTTGCCATGCGTTGGAGAGACTGTTGTGACAAGCCAAACGCGCAAGCCGTTGACAAGATGATGTGACCTGGCAGCCTGATTGTACACTGCATCTGGGAGGTACACCGTTGAGAAGGGCAGACAGTACCTCTGTACTTGCCATGAAGTTCTTGACGCTCCCATTGTGTGCCACAGTGGGATCTTGGGAAACATGAGCAGTTCCGAGCCATTCCGTTGCCTAGCTCCCATCGGTGCTGTGCATGTGATCTAGATCCCACATCGGCCTTCGACGACTATTACTGGACATCACAACAAAGTTATTCCGCAGACGATACACGTAGCTGCCGCCAGCGCGGTGAGGTCCAGTTTCCCTAACGGCTGCACGACATGTGAACGTTTTCTCCCTAAAGTAGTCTTGCATGCAATCAATGCAGATTCGGGGGGGGTAGGACATGGGGTCGTTCGAGGCTCGAGACTGGGCCGAGCAGCTGCAGCGCCGGCTTGCATAACAAGCCACGTTATTCATCGTTCTCGTCGTTGGTCGTACGACATGAACAATGCTGCTTCGATCGGGCCCACGTGGACCCGGGTTGGGGATCATTCGGTCTCGATTGGATCGGTTTCAACTTGACAATGCATTGTCACGAAATTTCGTTGATGAGACCGGCTTGGTCGACAAGTATTGCGCAGAAAGCAACGATGGTCGCCCGGCGGGAGTCCAAGATCCCCATCATCACCGCCAAAATACGAAGGGTGCATGTGACACCCTCATCGGTCTCCTGAGGCTTGCATGAATAACAGGTGCAGCGACATCGTCAGAGGGTTCCGCGCTTGGACGTGCTACAGTCTGCGATCCAACATGTTTCACATGCAGCCGTTGAACGCTTTGTCCCGCAAGCATGCGAGAGTGGCAGCAAAGCCTCTGGAACCTGGTACGGAGGGCGCGTCCGCGTGTGAGAGGGACAAGGGTGGTGCCAGGGATTTGAAGGGATGTGAAACTAGGCGCAGAGGATCCCCAAGGCGGACTCGAATTCACTCACTCATCGTGCAGGACGTCTCCTACCACCGGCCTCGACTACTGCCCACAGGAGATGGCGAATCCGAAGTTCAAGTCTGAGAAGCTGGTCGTCTGTCATCTGCAGGGAAGTCACACATCCTGCAAGAGGAGGCACTGCAGTCGTGTCTGCGAGCGGTTGGAAGGCCGTTTTAGGTGGATACAATCCGCCTCCATGATCTTCCCCTGGGACGCCGGCAGTTGCGATGCACAGGGGGTGAGTGCTCTAGGCTCCCACGTGCGATGCCTGTATCATGCCAGGGGGACTTGTATATCAGAATAGTGGTTTACTGCCATCTTTGTTGACCCACGACGATGATCATGTGTACCGCATGAACCATCTGTGAGGTAGGATTGAGGAACAGCTCATCCTTCATTTGTGTGCTTCACGTAATGACCAACATGACTGCACACCGCAGGCGCTGATGCCTCCTTTCGCCAGAGGTGGATGGGGAGTTGCAATGCATCAAAGTGTGTGTCTAGCAGTGGAATGAGCCGCGGGAGGGCAGATACCTTGATGTTGCAGAAGTCAGCGGAATTGAAAGACGCGTGACCGCAAGGATGCGCGGAAGGATAACGAGTTGTTTTTCGGGTCATTGGCGTAAGGGAGTATGGATGGATTCACACCAGATGAGTGCTGAAGAATGTCGCCTCTTGTGAGCGAGCGCTCCATCATCGCCCTCCACGTGCCATTTCCGGGCACGTGTCCGCAGCCATCCCTCGATGATGCAGTTTGGGGATGGTGGGATGCCGGTGCCATGTCTTCACCGACTGCATCCAGCCCGGCTAGCGCACATGCAGCGAGAAAGCGGCTTCTGGATGTCGTGATGAACGAGCTCCCGCCGCTGGTGCTGATGATGAGCGGGGCGCTCTGTTTTCCTGCAAGCGCCAGATGAAATTAGGTCGGGGATGCTGGTCGGGGCGTCATGTCGTGATCTCGGGAGGGCCAAGGTCTCGGGCGGTAGTTCGCCGTTGGAGCGAGAGAGGCGAGAGAGGGCACCAGTCAATCACGAGGCCCGACTGCGGCTTCGCCGTACGGGTGCATGGCTCGAGAGGGTCACGGTGATTATTATTGATATTGCCAATGGGGCCGGCATCATGGGCAGCGGGATGCTTGTGGATGATCGGATACAGTAGTCATAATAATCATAATAATAATAATGACAAGTACGTACTCGTATGTACACGGGACCAACGGGCTCACGGGGCGGTTGGGTCTAGTGCCAAGCTAATGCGGGACTTGCGCCGACTCCAACGCCCAAGATGTGGCTGCGAGTAGGACGGAGGAGGGATGGGATATCTCATCACGACCATCGAGGACGGCGGGGTTTGTTTTTTTGTTTTGGCCCGTTGTTGTTGTTATGTAACACCTATTCCACACAGTCTGGAGGGCGGGACGCAGCGGAAGTGGGAGCGGGTGCGCAGTGAAACGAGGACGAGCAGACGGGAGGCGGAGACAGAGAGGGCAGCTGCTGCCAAGGTTGGGCAGCTTCATCATCATCTCATTTCACATGCAAAGGCTGCAAAAATTGAAGCTCTGCGGACGTCCGTGATACCGTACCGGATGATCATCGATGATGATGATGATGATGATGGTCTAGTAGAAGGATAGATTGTTGCGCTGGAGCACGCTCTGGGCGACAGGCAGTCGGGCCCCGTCCTTCATTTGCCGTGCATAGGCTAGTGTGACGCGGGTGGGCTCAAGCGTCTGGCCGTGTCGGCCTATGGAGAGAGATGACGATGAGGCCAGTGATGAGTCGCGACTACGATTGGGGGGGTCTCGGCTTGGAAGGAGCACCGCCAACGAACCACTTCCCGAACGAGGTACGTACTTGCCGGGACTGTCGGACGGTCCTGTCTGTGTCGGGCAGTCGCGAATCATCATTATCATCATCATCATCATCATCATGTAACGTGCCTGCCTGCCTGCCTGCCTGCCTGCCTGCCTGCCTGCCTGCCTGCCTGCCTGCCGTCCCACACAGCCACGAGGACATTTGAGTTTGCGCCGAGCACGTTGCGTGGATGATGAAACGTGATCGGCTGCTGGAGTTTGTGCAACGCGGCTAGTCCCTCAGCCCAGCATGATTGTTTATAGTTGGAAACGAGAAAGAGCAGGGTGCTGGATGGGGACGGGACGCGGTGCCGATGACTAGCCAGCAGCAGCAGCAGCAGCAGCAGCAGCAGCACCCGTACCAGCACGGCTCGCGTAGGATCTTGGGTGGGTGATGTCGCATTGTCATGATTGATTATGATTGATTATGATTATTGATCGATGATTATTGATCGATGATTATTGATTGATGATTACTGATGGTGCGGTCATCTTCAACGGCACTGCACTACCACGACAGACAGGACGTGCACGGGTGGAGCCCTTCGCGCGCTGGGATCATGCCTTGGCGCGTCTGGGAGGGAGAGGACGGCAGTTGCCAGCTGCTGGGCCCTGCTCGCTGGCGCGCATCCGCATCCTGGGCGAGCGTTGCAGCCCAGCTTTTACCTTTATACCCTCGTCCGTCGTTTTGACACCCGCTGCAAACCCTGTCGCCCACATTGATATCCGTCGCGCGCCCGTTGCACGTCTACACACTACATCCTGGTTCGCCCTCGCCTGTCGAGTCCAGCGCCCACACCCCCCGAGTCCCCCCATCCCGACACATGATTTATCCCGTCATTATCGTCAACATCATCATCAGCAGCACCACCACCACCACCACCACCACCACCACCACCGTCAACACCCACGAACGACCTTGACGCCTCGAAACACTCGCGACCGGACGTTCGGGTGCACGCACAGCCCAGGACCGCACAGCACAGCACAACACAGCACCGCGCCGCACCGCTCAGCACAGCACAGCAGCCCCCGTCGTCGCTGCCGAAAATCCAATCTGATTGCCCACGCCTGCCTGCCGCCGCCTCGGCTGGCTTTCCACATGGTATGCTGACCTTTCTTCCGACTTGCTGGCTCGCGACCCCTACCCCCCTACCCCCCTACCCTCCCTTTCCCATCGATCGCGGCCCCCCCCCCCTCCCCAGCCCTTCCACAGACACCTCAGGCTGCGGCCGGCACTCCGCGGCGAACACAATCCCACCATCAACCCTGCACACCTGCACCGGCAGTGCTCTGTCAGCGCCCATTTTTGGGATTGAGTTAGCCTCCATGCGCTACTGCTGCTGCTGCTGCTGCTGCTGCTGCTGCGACGCAAGATGCTCCTTCCCTCCCTGGACCACGGCCCCCATCCATCACCATCATCATCATCATCATCCATCTCATTGCACGACCGCGCCCCTCTCCCTCTCCCCCCCCTTAAAAACTCCACCCCGGCACGTTCGCTGCACGCTTGCGCAAAGACATGAGTCTCTTTTGACTTTTGTTCTTGTTATTGCTGCTATTTGCTGCTGCTGCTGCTGCTGCTGCCACTGCGACCGCAGTCAAATTTCCCGCGTCGAGACTTCCCTACCCGCACCAGCAGAACGAAACTCTAGCTTGGATGGCGCCGCAGTGGACCGTTTCCCCGCCGTGCTGCCTCGACTAAAGGTAGCTAGAGGTGACAGCTCTGCTGCCTCACCGTTTTTCTCGCTCTTCCTTGAACCCTGGTCGCCGTCATCTTGCGAACTCGCGGTACACTTTCACGCCTCCCGCAGACCACCGGGCTGGGATCCGCGGACTTGAGACTTCGTTCGATAAACAATTGCCCATCGCGTCGTCGCTCAGGCAGTTATTTCTCACGCTGACCATCCGCCTGTCTCAGAATCAACCAAATGCTGCCCAGTCGGGCCTGCCGCCGTCCCAGCAGCCCATCCACCATCCTCGCTCGACAGGGTTGATCCAACCGTCGCGTCCACACTCACCGCACGCATCCCAGACGCTCCAGGCCACCTCACAAGGACCCTACATCTCCCCACACTCGTCGACTCACAGCCTACCCCAGCACCAATCACCCTACGTTGGTTCTGTACCTGGACTCCCTCCGCAGCATCCAGGCGAAACGACTTTCTTCGCTGCTCACCCCAGTCCATATAGCACGAACAGCGCTGCTGGGAGCTACGCATCATCAGGTACGGCCCTCGCTCCACCACCCTGCCTGCATCGTTTGAACTTGACGAAGCGCCGTCCGCAAGATGCTGACCACGATGACTAAACCATACGGACTGGGACTGACCGGCATTTTAGAACCGAGCGACACTATGGCTACACAAGCCGCCATCAGTCGCCAGCCATATCCACCCATCTCCAGCTATCAGACGCCTCAGTCGAACTCGCCGGCGTCCATCCACTCGCCGCAGACTGACGCAAATGGCCGCCCGCTGTACGGGATGCCGCCGATGGCGCAGCAGATGTACTACCCTCAGTACCAGATGCCTCAGCAGTCGCCATACAGCCAGCACCCGTCCAGCTCGCATCACTCCTCCATCACCTCCAACCCTGGCGCCATGCTCATGTCGCACCAGCAACAGCAGTCGGTCTCGTCCCAGCAACACCAGCCGAGTCATTCGCAGACGCCCATGATCGACACCAAACCCTCCCAATCGTCCTTGCAGCGACCGCCGTCGGTCGTGGGCGCGCCGCAGGGCACGCCACAGACCCCCTCTGGACCAGGTATGCAGGACCCCAACGGCGAGTGGTCATCTGGTCCTAACCCGACAGCAGCACCAGGTCCGATCCCGGCGACGACCCCTCTGGTCGTCCGTCAAGACAACAACGGCGTGCAATGGATCGCGTTCGAGTACTCGCGCGATCGCGTCAAGATGGAGTACACGATCCGATGCGACGTCGAATCGGTCAACATCGACGAGCTCAGTCAAGAGTTCAAGGCGAACAACTGCGTCTACCCACGCGCCTGCTGCGGGAAAGATCAGTACAAAGGCAACCGTCTGCACTACGAGAGCGAGTGCAACGCGGTCGGATGGGCGCTGGCGCAGTTGAATCCGAACTTGCGCGAGAAGCGCGGGCTCATTCAACGCGCCGTTGACTCGTGGCGCAACAGCAACCAGGACGTCAGACTCAGGAGTCGTCGCGTGAGACGCATGGCCAAGATCCACAACAGGAAGACGGCGACGATGACTCCGGGTCCCGGAGGTGCACTGTCGGGTCCAAGTCCTGCGAGTGCAGGCCTCCCACCATCAGGTATGCCCCCAAGACCTCCCCTGGGACCGACCGTCCCTCCCATGCACCATCACGCATATAGCCAGCACACTGCTGGCGGCGCGGAGCTGAATGGCGCGTACCACCACATGTAGACGGCTCATGCTGTAATATTATTGCACGAACATGCGCGCGCGTGGTTTGAGGCGGAGAAAACGCGTTCTCTTTTTTTTTTTTTTCTTGGCCCACCACACGCAGGACCGGAGTCTAGGCAATTCTGTGCAGTATACCTACTTGAGCAGGACCGCATATTGTATTCTGTACAGCTCGCTTGTTTTGCTGTTTTTCTTGCACTATCATACCCTGGTTTCTCGCTTCGCATACACCCATGCCCTGTCAAGCAGCCGAGTCCACGCTAACCGTTCGTCTATCTGTACAGCCGGAAATGAATACAGCCAGAATAGCGCGCCAGCACACCACCATCAGCCGCCGCCCCAAGGACAGGCCGATCTTACATCACCGTCGTCGTCATCGGGCCGGTACGCACAGAACTTCTACCCGACTTATGCTCATCAGTCCGCGCCGAGTGTGGGCGGTTCATCCATGCCGTCGGTACACGACTCCATGGATCCCATGCATGGCCATGCCCAGACGCTTGCGACGTCTGTCAATGGAGACGCCAAGGAGGAAGAAGATGAGGATACCAAGCGGGCCTTGTTCGGCGACGTCCCCGAGTCCAAGCGGCGCAAGTTCATCCTCGTGGACGACAACCAGCGCGGCACGCGCGTCCGCGTCCGCGTCATGCTCGATCAGGTCAAGATGGACGACATGCCCGACGCCCACCTGCGGATCAATGCTGTCTTCCCACGCTCCTACTACCCCCGGCAGATGAGATCTCCGCCAGGGTCCCCGACCGGCAGGAGTCATTGGGTCGACGACGAGGACGACGAAGTCGAAGGCGCATCTGGCACCGCGCCGACTCGTGGCAAGACGATGGTGTCGGTGTCCCTGATGGACGGCAGCGAGGCGAAGCTGCCCGTCCCGCGCATGACGAAATCCCGGAGGCAGAAGGAAGTCGCGCTCAACGAACTCGGCTACCGTATGGCATGGGGCCAAGCCCGGACCTTCAACGGCCGGACGCTCTTCTTGCAGCGCTCACGTAAGTTTGCCCGCATCGTCCATGCAGTCCGTCCAGCATCCGCAGCTAACACGGCGTAGTGGATGCGTACCGCAACAAGATGCGCAGCACCATGGTCGCGTCCGGTCAGGAGGTCTCCACCATCGCGCCGCACTTCGAGACGCGTCCCGGCAAGCGCAAGTGGCTCGAGAGGAGCAAGCGCTCGCGCCGCGATGCCTCGCCATAGACGCGCGCTCTCCATGCCGTTCCGCGACGAAATGCATATTCGATCGACTGCGAGGCATACTGTTTGGAAGATGATACCCCTACGTTGGAAGCATGGGATTATATAAACTTGGGTCCGCCGCGTTTGGTCGGGCGAGGCGACGATGTCCGAATGACGCTCTTGGGACGGGGGTCTACGGCCTACTCACACAGGAGGATTCACGTTGAGCAATGATGCGTTCTGAGCGCTGGCTGGGCTGTCGATGAAGCGCGTTACAACAACCCTGTACACAATAATGAGATGCTTTTCGGAGAGGTCATTCTGGGCCGATGTGAATCGTATGGGCCAGATCTGGCGGGTGGAGGGGTGTATAATAAATGCGTAGAACTGGGGAATGGATGCACTAACCCGACAATGGCCAGATGCACACACGTGTCACACACATGTCTTGCTGTGTATCTGGACGCGACGATGGGATACGATGTGGCGTCTTGCACATCTTCCCGTTGTCTATGTTTCTCTCGTTGCTCATCCGTTCGGGACTACCGTTCCGCCCTTGATGCGGAAGGCGATTCCTCATACAATGTGTCCGGACCTCTAGTGTTGTGCGCCCATGAAATCAAAAAAACAAAAAAAAAACAAAAAATAGGAATCCACGTCAGCATCGCCGTTTGCGACAAGTCACAAGTTCTCACGACCCATGGGTTGGGAACCCCCCCCGCGCCTTGTCACAACCCCCCTCGACCCGCCGCCCGCGCCGTGCGACCAGGATCCCAGTCGTCGCTAAACGCCCGCATCGACCCGTCTCTCCCGGTCCGGCTGAAGACATAGCCCGCGAAGACGTGGGCGGACTCTTCGGCCTCGCGCGGCGACCTGTGGGAATTCATCACGGGGGTTTTGTCAGTTTTGAGAGAGAGGAGGACGCTGCAACGCGGGCGAAACACCCATGCAGGTGACCTGGTGCGCTTTGGATCACGGCGCTTACTCGTCGATACTGCTGCAACGGATGTTGCCTTCCATGTGCCTGCTCATCACCAAAAAAAAAACCACATGCGTCAGTCGGCGGGAGTTCCGCGTGTGGGAATCACGACAGATGGGGCGCACGCACCAGTCACCGTCGCTGCCGACGTAGCTCGCATGCCAGGCGTCCGGCGTCTTGTCGAGGTTCTGGGCGCGGCACGCCTCGTAGAAGGCCCCCATCGTGATGCCCCCTTCACACCGGATCGCGGCGTTGGCGCTCTTCTGCCAGCGGCGCACGAGATGCAGGGACCGGGGCGGGGGCTGGGAGAGGAACATGCGGCGCCAGGAGGCCTGCGGGTCGTGGACCGCGGGTCGCGGCGGCGTCGTCGTCGTCGTCGTCGTCGTCGGGGGGGTCGCGTCGCCGCCGGCGGCGGCGGGGAACGAGATGCAGACGTCCCAGGACCAGCGCTCGGTGCCGCGTTGGCCGACGGCGCTCTCGCTGGGGATGGGCGCGTGGTTCTCGATGTGCAGCGTGACGGTCGGGTAGTTGGCGTCGAAGGCGCGGCGCAGGATGCGGTTGTTCTCGGGTTTCGTCCGGCGATCGGAGGGGGGCGTCGTGGTCGCGGCGTAGGGGGGGGAGGCGCGGCCGTGGAGGTGCCAGTCTGGGGCCAGGAACAGGGCGCGTTGCAGACGGATGCTGCCTTCGACCGTCTGGCGGAAGTGGCGGGTGGTGCGTTGGCAGAGCAGGATGTCTCGCTGGGGGAGGTGGAGGAGGATGAGCTCGAGGAGTTCGGGGAGGCGGAAGACTTGAGTGATGGAGGATTCTGCTGGGTGGTCCATATCTCGGTTCTACTCTTCATGCACTGTAGTGATATTGATGGTGATGCGGAAAGGAAGTGAAGTCGGATCAGAAGAGCGCAGCAACGTGGGAAACAGGGAATGCAATCGGCCGCCCACCTGGTGACAAAACCGCACCGCCTAGGTACCACTAGCCTTATCAGCCCGGTCGTACCAATGGCGCGCGCATCGTGCGATCATGTTGTCCGCAAAACGTGAGAAACAAAGGGAAGCACGAGGGCGTGACGTACATAGATCTACTATCTGTCCATCCCGCCAGAGCATGACGCCATTCCCGTGCCCCCGTCATCCCACCCGACCCAGATATCTGCCGTGGCAACGGCGCCGGCCGTATGAATGAGTCCGATATGGCACCATTGGGGTCTTGGGAGAATCCATCGCGGGCACTTGCTGGATCATATTCATGTTTGCTGCTCGAGACTTGCGAGATGTCGTACGGCATGAGGTCGGCGTCTCGGTCCTACTTTTAGCATTTGACATGTGCCAGTGTTTGATGCAGCCGTTGCGGTCTACTACCGTCGGTCCCATGGTAATGTCGCAAAGCTAGTTACGGCGAGCATCCACGATGACAGAGACGATCAGGATTGGGTATAGCAGAGCTGATATTCGTTCGCCAGAGAGGCAAAATGCGCTCTTAGGGTTAGGGTTTGGGTTAAATGTTCCGCTATGTGAACTTTGCAATATCGGCCATATCCAAGGCCCCGACACGCACTAACATTTATTGCATGTGAACATGGAAGGCTTCGATGAGCTAGTGAACACAGCCTTCTGTGAGCTAGTGAGCACCGCATTCTGTAATCTTGGGCAACAGGCGACAGACCCAAGCATAGTACCCTGCAGTAACAACCACCCTGGTGAGTTGCCTATAGTACTATCTTGCAGTGCTGAACAATGATGATAGCTGGTCGAATGTCTTTGCGTGGCGAGAGCATTGTTCGCTGTACAAACTATCTATCGCCGCTATCTGACCTGCTCCCGAGACATACAGACAGGACCAGTAGGGCTTTCAGTTCTCATTGCACCGCTTGCCAATCGTCGGCAGGTCGATCGATCGGGCGACATTTACTGGGCACTGCAAGCACGAAGGTCAGCACTCGCCCCGATACCCTCTCACACACGATCGATGACTTACATGCCAATGACACCACAAGCTGGCCTTCCACCAGCGTTGCCAGTCTTCTTGCTCTCCGGGTGGTCCGACTTGCCCAAGTCATCAGTACCGGCGTGCACAACAATAGTCCTGCCGAGCACGCTCTCCGGACCGATAAGCTTGATCAGCTTGTCAGTCACGCTGCCCTTGGCATTACCCTGGCCATCAGTCTTGAAGTTGCCAAGGTCGCCGACGTGGCGGTTCTCGTCGGAAGGAGCGCCGTGCCTGAAACAGCATCGTCAGCACTCCATCGCGTATAGTAGTCACTGGGACGGGGGATCATTTACTCCTTGCCGTGCGGGTTGAAGTGAGGTCCGGCAGAAGTGCAGCCGTTGGTATTGTCACCGAAGGCGTGCACGTGCATGCCACGCTCGGCATTGGCGTCGTGGCCGGTGATGTCGTAGGAGACGGTGGTAGGGGCGCCCTCAGAGTCTTGCTCGAAGGTCACGGTGCCCTTGATGTTGGAGTCTCCGCGGAGGACGGCAACTGTAAGTGGGAGGCATATTAGCTGCTTAGTTTGGTGATATCCAGGCCTCTGAAGCAAGCAATATGACCGGGCGGCTCTCCGAGGACGTGATGTGAGATGCCTGAGGTCGTGAAAGACGCGGCTGAGGTGTTGGACACCAAGGTACTCTTTTGCGATGACGAGTGCCTTGCATTTTCCCACGGTCACCAGACGTAAAGTCACAGTGACCTTGATGTCCTCTACCTCACCGCATGTCTGCCTCTTCGTCGAATCACATCCCTTCTCTTCTGAAGAAAACTTGCTCATATTGTCTCTGGTGTCCGCGCTATCCCCCCTCCGTACTCTTTTTTTCTCTGTAACATACCTGCTTTAACCATTTTGGCGGTATTGAGTCGTTATGATGCTGGTATGTCTTTCTTTCCAGGCGTGGTCTCGTACGTAGCACAGGACAGGTTGAAGAGAAATGGTGTGAATGTGATGCTGATGCTTACTAGAGCTGGCCGGGCGGGGGCCCTCGAAAGCTCCGCGAGTACGTGGGGCATGGTGTCATAGCGGTATCGGGCAAGCCTGAAGGGCATGAGCGTTTACAGACCACGTTTCGTTACGGTGGCAGTACCAGGAGGCAAGTAGAGATATGATATGGAGTCATAGAGCAGTAAGACCAGCCTTCTGCACCAGATGCCTGAGGCGCTTTTCAGGTCGTGGGCACCTGACTGCCCGCTTCATCAGCCGCTCGTCATACCAATGGTAGTGGCACCATTGCACTCTTCTGTCATACTGAGACTCGATTGTACAATTGACATGACATTCATCCCGCTAGCAACAATGACCAAGATGCAGTAGAGCTCTCAGCAGTCTAGACACATAAGAAAAGCCTCTTCGCCATGGCCTTTTGCTACTCATAACAGCATAGGGGTTGGTCTTTGCTGGTCAGATCCAGCGCCCCAATTTTCGGCATAGACGCGTGAATACTCAACACAGAATCCTTCATCGAAGCCACCTAAGCCTTCTCGATCTTCTCCTGCAAGATACCCTTAAGAGTGACAGCGTCAGCAGCGAACTTGCTGATACCCTCGCTCAGCTTGTGCACAGCCATGGTGTCCTCATTGAACATGAAGCGGAAGAGCGCCTCGTCGTTCAAATAGCTCTCCTTCTTGATGTCCAGCGAGCTCGCGTCCTCGGACTTCAGCTTCTTTGGTACAGGCTCCTCGCTGTTGTAGAGCTGCTCCAAAAGCGCGGGCGCAATGGTCAGGTAATCGCAGCCAGCCAGTTCGGTGATCTCACCGACGTTCCTGAATGATGCACCCATGACGATGGTCTTGTAACCGTATTTCTTGTAGTAGTTGAAGATCTGCTGCACACTCTTGACACCCGGGTCGTCCTCCTTCTTGTACTCCTGCTTGGTGTTGGCCTTGTACCAGTCAAGGATACGACCGACGAACGGCGAGATGAGGAAGGCACCGGCCTCGGCGGCGGCGATGGCCTGGACCTTCGAGAACATGAGGGTCAGGTTGCAGTTGACGCCGTGCTTGCTCTGGAGGGTGTGGGCGGCCTTGATGCCTTCCCAGGTCGAGGCGAGCTTGATCAGGATGCGGGACTTGTCGATGCCCTTCTCCTTGTATAGCTGGATAGCAGTTAGCGCATGTCTATATTACTGCATTATCCCTGGGACTCACATCGATGATGTGCAATGCCTTCTCCACGCTCAGCTTCTCGTCGAAGCTGTATCTAGCGTCCACCTCCGTCGACACCTTGCCCGGCACGATCTTGAGAATCTCAGAGCCGAACTCCACGAGCAGCGCATCGAGCGTGCTCTCGACCTGCTCCTCGATACCATTGCCATGCTTCTTGCCGTACGCGACGGCGTTGTCAATGAGCTTGGCGTACTCGGGCTTCTTGGAGGCGGCGAGGATGAGGGACGGGTTGGTGGTGGCGTCCTGAGGCTGGTACTTCTCGATTGTGGCGAAATCACCGCTGTCTGCGACGACGACCTGTAGCACGCAGTCTTCGTCAATATGTCACTTCGGCGATTGCTGTCGGCACAAATAGCGACATCGGGAATGACTTACGGTGCCGGCCTGCTTCAGCTGCTCTAGAGAGTTGGGCATTTTATCTGTCAGTTACGTAGCTGAGTTCTGTGATAGATTGTGATTGATTGCAGAGAGTAGTCCTGGTGTTGGGTTCTGAGTCGAAAGATGTGTTTACAGAGGTATGTACTAGTAGGAGGTAAAATTGTTGGTGAAGGACCCCTCGTACGTGGGGCATGACGTTCGAAAGCATTACCCCCGTATGACCAACGCCTCCGAAGTTCTTATCATTTCCAGAAGAAATCAACAAAGCCTCGATCCTTTTCTCGGATGGCTAGGCTAGCCGGAGAGACTGGTAACATCTCTAGCTTGCTGTCTTCTAGCTGTATTGTGCTTGGTATATTCATGCTCGCGATCCCCATTGCCTCAAGAGACCTTGGCAGGTCGAGTTGCCAAGGGTCTAGAGGCTGAACTAACCCGGGCTGAACCCGCGAAACATTCCACGGCTTTTGCTCTCACACCTTTTGCTGTCGGATGATTACTACACTGCATACATGTACAACGACCATAGTATTAGAAAAGAGCCGCCAACCCGCCTTAATCGAAGACTTGAGAGCAGGCTCTGCGATGTCTGAGATTCCTGGATGTGGGTCGCTCGACAAGGTAGGTATGGATCGATGCGGTGCATCAATCAACCAGATCTTGAGGAAAAGGCTAGGCAGATACAAGAATCTCTTCCCCATTTCTGGAAGCAGGTCGGGTTGTGGTATAGCTTAGTCCTGGCACGACGGACACTAATTGGGCAATGCGATGGTTGGCTTTGGTTTGAGAATGGCTGCGGCCATCGTGACCAGTCACACTCACCCATAAAAGTGCACTGCGGTCTGTGTTGATATGGACTACGACAATCAATCAGGCGGTCAGGCGACGCGAACGACTTTATCCAGGCGTTCATGCGTTGATGCACTTCCAGCGAATCCTGACCGACTTAAGAAGATGATGAGGAAGATGCAGAGATGGGATCTGGAGGACACCAATTCGCGGTACCGAGCGCTGCCTACCGAAAACCTGACACTGTCTCCGGCTACACAATGACGATCACACCTCTTCTACTGCCGGGTCCACAATGTAATCTCAGACGTCCATGTACCGCGGCCCAGATTTCCCTTCACCTTCGTGTTCATCCTCGTCCAGCGGTGGGCAGGAAAACACGCTCCGTCTCAGCCACCTGATATGCTCCTCCGCCCGGTCCTCGCGTACAGCATGATTCCACTGCGACATAAAGCACCAGCCGACGAAGCACCAGAACAACAAACTCCCCAGGCCTACGACAATGAGCTGCACCGCTGTTTCGTCGCTCATCATCTTGCCCAACCCACCCGGCTGGCCCGCGAGCCCCACCCACTCGTAGAACTCCTCCACCGAGCACATCGTTGAACTTCCTAGCACCGCCGTCGCCGCTTGGCAGTTTGGCGGCGCCAGGCGTGGCCACAGCCGGATCCTGAAGGCGCCGAAGACGTTCAGGACGATGCCGTAGTGGACGACGTAATGCAGAGGAATCCAGCAGAGGGCCGCGCTGATGGGGGGGAGCGTCGGTATGAGGAAGGCGAAAATTGGTTTGCGGGTCTTTGCCAACAGGTGAAGGGAACAAAGCATGAGGATGAGTGTGGCAGCCGCGAAGACGAAGAAGAAGTCGACCACGACGTACCAGATTGCTACGAAGTACTTGAATTCGCTGAAGTTCTCTGCAGGAGTGGCGGCGGCCATGCTTCCTGTATTGTTCATCATGTGTTGTGCCGGTGATCGCTGGTATAAGAGTTGACCAAGCTTGTCATTGACGAGAAGTCTTCCAGTCAGCTGGCAGTACTGTATTGAGCCGCTCGTGAGGTTTCAAATGGCTTTGGCGGTGTGGTGTGCAGTCGCGTGGATCATGTGAAGACAGACCTCTGTAGGCGTGGAGGATATTTGTATTGGGCGGGTGCGAACGCCAAGACGAAGGGAAGCTCGAGGTGCAGCGCATAGGTAATAATACATCCGGGTGGCGGTGTCCGCTTACCATTCGGTTGGGCAACGCTTCTCGAAACACTCGCTATCACGAACGAGCAGACAGTCAGTCAAAACTTGACTGAATGACACGAGGACATGTCAGCGGTCCATGTCAACGTCAATCACATTGATCCCTCGCAATGATGGCTAATGGTTGATATGACGTGGCTGATATGAGCGACGGTTTTGACCGACTGCTGACACGTCTGCGAATGAGAGCTCTCTGCTGGTAAGTCGTCAGCAGTACGTTGTTGCTTTCATTCTATTCGGAGTATACGAACACTCACGTCGTTGCTGACATATGTTGGCGCATTCCCCAAAAGCTCCTACCACTCTTGACACCAAATCCGCCGTCTGGTGTTGCCAGTCCCGCCCCTGCAATTTGACCGCCCGATCACTTTCGTGCCTCTCCTCGGATCGATGCTAGCTACCACTCCTGCGTTTCTCTTGCCGCCATGCCATGCCCTATCCTTGAAACAACCAACCCTAGTCCTTCCCATGGCACGGTCTGGTGAGAACATCAGCATACAGCCCAGTGCACAGAGAAATAATCATGGCGTACGAACCCTGCTCACCTGTCGACCTTCGAATCCAGCATCACGGCACGATGCTGATCGGGGAATGTCCTGAGACACACGGGCGAAGTCCAGTATTCATGCCTTGGGCATGACTCGCGTGAATGGGATCCGATGTCCGACGCTCCATCGTTCGCTGGCTGGCAATAGCCTGAATCGTTCTGAGGGCGGAGACCGCGGACTGGAAGAAGTACTCGGTGTCGCAGGCCTCGGTGTCGCCTGTATGGTGTCGTGCCGAGTAGACCTTGTGAAAGCTGCTCGGTTGTAGAAGGCCTGTGGATGACCCTGGTAGACTTCGGGTAGGGGAGAAGAAGCAGTGTTTGCACTGCGCAGGCGGAGGCTGCCTTGTGAGTGTCGGCCAGAGCCAGCAACACGATAAAGTAGACGGAGAGTCCAGTGGTGACTGCACTGACGTCGGCAGCAGTGATTCTACCAGTCGATTGACCCATGGTGGATTGACACATTGACCGCAAATCCAAGGCCATCACTCAGCCGTCACAAGTCAACGGTGTCAAGTATTGAATGACTCGAATCAGTCATTCGCTGTGACTGCTGATGCCTTGGTCAGTCGGGTGATGTTTGCCGTCATCCACAGCAACCATTCATTCGTATGATCGACCCGTAGAATCACTGATCGGCAGGAGAAGCAGACCCAAAAGCTGAAGAGCTACAGCGCACAGACGCCGCACGCGGCTACCTTGTAGATGCATGGTGGTGAGCGTTGCTGCACTGTAAAGGTTGGAAGGGCGGTACTTACGTATGCCCTGCAGGATGGCTGTTGAACCATATTCAAAAATATGGTTCATATAAACGGGTGATTGGTATGAATATATTTATACGAGCGTAAGGTGGTCGATGACTGTGCTTCTTGAGGAGCAAAAGAGAGACAGGAGGAAACGAAAGTGATATACCACCAGCCCAGACCTTGTTTCCATCGGAGCACTCGTCAACAGTCGCCGAGCGCCTGCTGCGGTTCAGTACGGGAAACCACATGGCGTTGTTGGGAGGAGCGTTAGAGCCGCAAGGCCCGGTAGAGGCACATCCACGGATCCCTTCGAAAGGTCACCACACACCACCACCGCCACCCATACCACCGACCGTAAGCCTTTACTACCTTTGACGTCGATGTGAGGTGTGTACTATAGCACTCGACGACTACTACCATTGCGGTATGTCTTAGTTCGAACGACTGGTCACTACGCTACAGTGCTAACATGTGAATTTACATGTAGATCGTTGCGAATGCCTGTGCGATGCTGAGGGGATTGACGATTGTAGGAGGTAGCGGTTGGGGAGGGGACGTGGAGATGGGGACATGGATTGATTGAGGGCAGGTGTGGCGAGAAGTGTCGGGCCCGGAGAGGAGATGCTTTGGCTGGATGGTCAATTGTCGGCGACTGTCTGATCGTGATGAAGACGCAGGGAGCGAGTACAAACACGCCGAGCACTTTGTCACGTGATACGCGTAGCAGTCGTCTCTCTCGGATATGCATTCTGCCGCAAGCGTAATCGGCCGGGCGACCGAGAGGATGAAGTACCGACTATAATAACATATAGCATGGTTGGATGATTGCATAATTCGACAAAAATGAATAGGTAGACGACACCAACCTGACCTTCACCCATCATCGTCTTCGCCCCGACCAAAGCCAACATGTCCAAATTATCGAACAGCCTTAAGGCATTCATCAACGCTCCTCACGTCCGACCCAACACCACGCCCGCGCCCAAGAACATCCGATCAGTCTACGAGAAGATAGCTCAAGATGCGTCCTCGAAGCAAGTCGGACTCCCCGCATGGCTCACAGCAACCGTACATCCGCCCCACCCTCGCCACCCCACTGCCACGACCCCCCCGCTAACGCCGTGACAACATCCAGACCGCAGCAACCATGACCCTGAACTCCCCCCAAAGCATGCTCGAGCTCTACGGCCTCGCCACCTCGCCTCCCATCAAAAACTCCACCGCGGAACCCAGCACCCACGACCTCTGGACCGCAGAACTCATGCGCGAGATCGGCCTCAAATGCATCGGCCTCAACGGCGTCCCGCGCACCATCAACACCCTCGGCGAATTCTTCGCGGGTCTCCCCGCCCCCATCCAAGAATCCCTGAAGCGGCGGGAACCCCGGCGTCACCTCACCAAGGACGCCATCGAGCGGACGACCGGACGGGGCCACAAGCTCTGGGAGTCCGTCTACCGGCCCTTCAGCCAGAAACTCACCGACAAGCTCGCGCAATCCCACCCCGACCTCCCGGTCTTCATCATAGAAGGGGAGTACGGCGCGCTGTTCTCCGACCCGCCCTCGCCGTCTCCCGACGTCCCGAATGTGGGGCGGGTGTTGATGAGCATTCTGGCGGTCAGCGTGCTGAGGACGCAAACGGGGGTGGGGCCGCAGGTCGTCAGCCATATTTTTGGGCTGAGGAAGGCGTATGAGGATGGGACGGCAGAGGCGGAGGAGAAGGTGGAGGGAGGCGAGTGGTTGGCGGGGAATGAGGGGAGTGAGTGGTTGCTTGCGAGGGTGGATGAGGTTGTGGAGGCTATCGGGCATAATTTCGCGCAGGGGTATGGAGAGCCCAAGGCGAAGTTGTGAGGCAGTCGTCGGACTGTTTTGCGCTATGTATGTGTATCTCGGCAGACAGCACATGCTTCACGATATCTATGTGGCAATTGAGTACTGTACAGCCTTCAAGGGACTGTTGTCTCAATATCTCAAGCGGATATACAAATGGGTGCTGATTCTACAGCTACTCCATTCTGCCCAAGTTCTCCGCAACATGGAACGTGGCTCCAGTCTTCCGCTTCACCTCATCCACTTCCACATCCGGCGCAAGCTCAATCAACGTGAGCTCGCCCTTCTGCCTGTCAACACTAAACACGGCCTATGAATTACACTGTCAGCCCATTTCTGGCACTCAAGTTTGCATTTCGCGGGCCTGGCAGAACTCACCAAATCCGTAATGATAGTAGACACCACGCGAGCTCCCGTAAGTGGCAAGGTACAGTGCTGCACGATCTTCGGGCGTCCATTCTTGTCAACGTGATCGGCCAGGGCGACGATTCTCGTGGCGTCGGGGTTAGAAACGAGATCCATGGCTCCACCCATGCCCTTGAAGACCTTGCCGGGAATCATGTAATTTGCGAGATCACCATTTGCGCCCACTTGCAGAGCTCCCAGCATGGAGACGTCGATATGACCGCCGCGAATCATGCCGAAGGATTCTGAAGAGTCGAAGACGGATGCACCAGGGACGAGAGTCACAGTCTCCTTGCCGGCGTTGATGATATCGGCGTCCACTTCCTCCTCGGTGGGGTAAGGACCCATGCCCAAGATTCCATTCTCAGATTGGATCCAGACGTTGCTATCAGGTGGCAGGTATGATGGAGCGAGGGTGGGCATGCCGACACCAAGGTTGACATAGAAGCCTGGTTTCAACTCCTTCGCGGCCCGCTTGGCGATGCGATTCCGTCGGATGAGGGCGTCGTTGCCTCGCGCTTCTGCCTCAGGGTCTGCATTCGGGTCGCGGAGTTTCTTGACCTCGATAATCTTCTCGGCTGTAGCTTGGACGATGCGGTCGATGAAAACACCAGGGAGATCGATCTCGTGCGACTTCAGCTCGCCAACGGGGACAATGTGCTCGGCTTCGACGATTGAGACCTTTGCGGCCTTGGCCATGAGAGGTGCGAATGACTTGGTGGTGTATCTGAACTGGCAATTGCCAGCCTCGTCGACTTTGTGAGCGCGAAGAATGGCTACGTCGCCTTGGATTGCAGTTTCCATGTTATAGACTTTGCCGTCGAAGATGCGCGTTTCTCGCGGTTTGCCCTCGACCAAGACTTCGCCCTTGTTGACGCGGATGGGGATCTGTCCTGACTGGATGAATGTCGAGACGCCCGTGGGCGTGAAGAAAGCCGGGATACCTGCGCCGCCACACCGGAGCTTCTCTGCGAGAGTGCCTTGAGGGGTGAGTTCAATGTCGATCTCACCATTCAGATATTTCGATTCCAGAGCCTTGTTGCCGCCAATGAAGCTGCAGATTGCCTTGCTTACTTGTCCACCTGCAATAAGCGGCGAGAGGCCTCCACCGATCGCTGTGCCGGCATTGTTGGAGACCGCCGTCAGGGAATGCAGGCTTTCTGTCCCGCGACGTGTGAGCGCGCCGATGATCGTCTCTGCGGTTCCACACAACCCGAAACCCGCGGATAGAATGGTGCTGCCGGGCTGTACATCTGCGACGGCTTCGTCGACCGAGTCGTACACTTTGCGTTGACCACGGATTTTGGCCGGGGCGCCACCTTTGGCTTCCTTGAAACGACATGTGCTCGTGTGGAAGGTTCGGTGTCGAGCAGCATGTTGCTTAAATCTATACGCTGCCCGGGATGGCTTGGATGTTACATGTATCCGGATGGAGAGTCCGGATTGAGATGCTCCCAGCTTGGGAATGACCGAACAGGCGTATTCCATGGCGCTGGCGTTGCCCACCAGTACCAGTGTTGAACAGAGCTGCTTGGGCGATTGATGAGACGGGAGTTGCTTTATTAGAAGAAGACATGGGCCATGGCGGACGAGGACGACGACATCGGCTTAGACTTCACCCATCGGGTAACGGTCGACATAGGCGGGGCTGCCGTTTGTCGGCAGTGGACTGCGGATCGCGCCCTTGCAGGTTTCAGTGCCATGAATGACAACAAGATCCATCCTCCATCAATCCTCCATCAATCCTCCATCAATCCTCCATCAATCCTCCATCAATCATCCACCAATCCTCCATCAATCCTCCATGCCGGCATCACCAATTGATGCGTTCTTTCATCAAGAGTCAGCTGCCAAGATGAGGTGAAGATACAGAAATGATTGTAGAGTTCATGGTGGCGCCTTCCCTGGCGCGAGTGCTGCCTGCGCTAGCTGTCACCGAGTGGTGATGCCTGAGGTAGGAACATAGGTATATTAGAACATCGTCTCGATGATCAATCCACGACATCTATCCAGACGCGGGAGCAGACAATTGCCTCTTCGTCCCCTCTCTCGATCATCACAATCAATCCAGACCCCATGGCGGTTTCCACGACCACGACGACGCTTCCGGCCAAGCGTAAGAGACTTCACATCTCGTACGCTGCAGCAGATGAGGAGCTCGACTCCATGCTTGGTGTCAAAGCCTTCGAGGCAGATTATGAGAGCGATGGCGATGTTGACATGACCTATGGCTCGCGCGCCGTACGACAACCACTGCCTTGATCTTACTTCTCTCCACTAATTTTTCAGAAGCTCAAGACCAAGTCCAAACCCGCGAAACGCCGCAAAACATCAAGAAATGCGAAGAAGGAGAAGCCATTCCCCTTCATGCTTCTCCCGGCCGAACTGCGCGACGTCATCTACGAGCTAGCCCTCACGGATCCAAGCGGCGTTGCTCTTGCCTCAACAACCAAGAACTATCGCCGTACGGTCACCCGCATTCCATCCTCCAGTGCCAGCGGCTATCGTTATCGAGGCCGTCGATGGCGTCACGCTAGACACGACTCCCAGCAATCACAGCGAAGCCAGAACCGAGGAGCCAAGCCTAATCAGCTGGTGCCATCTCTCCTCGCGGTCAGCAAGGCGGTCCACGCCGAAGCTGTAGGATGGCTCTATCAGCAGCCCATCATTGTGTCAGATAACTACGCCCTCCACTCCTTCCTCGCCAGCATCGGCTCCCACCGCACGCAAGTGACCGATATCGTCGTGCGCGGCTGGGGCGAAGGCCGGGGCGCTCACAAGGCGATGAACTACTGCGCTTTCGCAATGCTGTCCACCTGCACCAATCTGAAATCTCTCTTCCTGGACTGCGAGATCGGGTATGTACGGCGGCCCTATCGTCTGGCCAGGCAGATCTTCCGGGACGCGAATGTGTGGCTTGATGCGTATGGAGCCCGGCATGGGAGCAAGGACGCAGCGGTCGATATGCTGGAGCTGAGAGAGTGCAACTTCGATCGCAATGAGGCCCCTGTGTGGAATCATCGGGATCTCCAACTGCCCGAGAAGGACAATTTCAAGAAGGAGTTCAAGGCTGAGTTGAGGAGGCTGCTGGGTTGATGACAGGCGTCGTCGCAGCGTCAAACGTGGCTTGTGCCAAAATCATAGGGCTATCTATATGCTTTGCAAGGCGACCGCGATGACATGATGATATGGCGAGATGTATAAGGGTGCTGGCTGCTCAGACTGTAGGTTCACTGTACACAGAATGATCAAATAGCGTTTCGTTTTTAGAACCCTCAGCCAGGAGCAAGCCAACTTGGCGCAACGATCTACTGGATCCATCAGCGGTCCGCCCGCTTCTGGTCCAGGCCGCAAATGTGTCCCGATTGCGCATGAAGCACGCGGTCAACCACAAGCCGCCTGGGCAGCCCGCACGCCTGGGGCATGCGTCTGTATGATTTAGTATTCCAGCTAGCTGATCGAGGCTAGCGCAGTACTGGTGTGAGCTGACCCCATCGACTGAATGAGTAGTCGACGCCCTTTGCTCCTCTGCAACGGACGACCACGCTTGAAGTGAGGCCTGGGATTATCTCACAGCCGTAAGACAAGGACTGCATGCCGTCAATGTGCCACTCTTCCAATGAGGTCTGGAGTCAGCGATTAACCATCGACTTCAATCCAAAGCATGGAGGTCAGGACACACCCTCTCTTCGCCATTCACCTCTCCCTCCGGTCTTCATCTACAGATCTCCATACTTCAACAGAGGGGAGGGGTTTGAGGAGATGGTGAGGCGGTTGGAGACGAGGCTTGGGAATCGAGAGAGGCTCGTTTTGAGGGTGTTGTACGGCGGTTGGAGCAAGGCTGAGCAGTGCCGCCTTGGTTCGGACCGCTTTGCTCCGTTTGAGACGCGGTTCACCTGTCCCTCGGAAATCTCATGTTTCATGTGAGTGCCCGTCATTCATAACTCATGTGTCAAGATCGCACTCCTCGTCCACCCCGCCCTATGCGCGGTGCCCCTGATCCAACCAAAGTCAACGGTTACCAGGCCTCCACCTCTGGCCGCTCTCACTGCATTGATCTTCCTTCCCGCCCCCAGCAAGCCGCCTTCCCTATCCACCCATGCTCTGGCCTCCTTGACCCAGGTACTGTGCAGAAGATAGTCTGTATGATTCAACTCCGATGGGGTAGTAATGTTGTTGTTCGAAGCCTACGATAGCCGGAGTCAGATTTGACTTTAAGAATTGAGGCGGTGTAGCAGGCCAATGTATCAAGGACGGAGTGATCAGCTACGCAGGGACGGGACTTACGTGTAGGTGTCTCAACAATGGACTCCGAATTTCCGGGTCAACGAAATTCGTAGGATCCAGGCCAGCGACACCAAGGGCTTTCGGTAGCTGGCTGAGAGGTTGCGCCACACGCACATAGCTTAGATTGCGCCATGTATCGTTGAACACAGATGCTGAAGACGAGAATGGCTGACCATCCCAGCCATCTGCTGCTTGTCGAGTCTCCGTCCTGTTGCCCGGCTTATGTTCTACAGCCAGCGTGGCTAGCGCAGGGATCCACTCTGTACAGCCTTCCAGATCCAGCCAGCGGAGCGAAAGGAGATTGCCGCTCAGCTGACGAAGCAGCAATGCAGCTTCGGAAAAATCGTTGTCTAGAGAATGAGAATAGTAGTGGGTGCCACCTGCACGAACATCTGGTGAGTGCTGGGAGGTGACGGTCGTTGTGGTAAGGTTGGGAGTCAAGGTGGGTTTCGGCCTATGATCGAGTGTCAGTAGTTGTGCTGAGAGATGGAAAAGAGATCTCTTGCCAATATGCCAGGGACAGTCGGCTGAGATGTGGTGTCTGCTTAGACAGGGAGAGCAGATCTCGCCATGCGGCTGTTGGAGGCGGATGCGACAGACAGAGGTGTGTCAAGCCGGTGAAGGTCGGCATAGTCTCCAAAGCAGTACTGGTGGCCAACGGTGCATCAATTGTGGACTCTGCGTCCCACGATTCCAGCAATTCGTCGTCTAAGGAATGGCGGGTTTGCCTGACAGGCTCAAACAGTCTCGCAAGCTTTTTGATTGTGAGTTGTCCGTGACCTGCCAGTCCTGCTAGATCGAGGATCGATATCGCCTCGTTTCTGAAGGGTCATGATTAGCGCTGCTCGTCTGGCGAATGTCATGTGGATTGAGAATCGCATAGCCTTTCTGGCAGAGTGATGGATCACAGGAGTGTTGGAAACGACAGCATGCTACCGTGGGCGGCCAGTCCCGTTGATCTGAACGCAGCAGAAACAAACAGCCAAGAATCAATGAAGACCGGAACAAGTTACTTACCTGACCAGCAACGCTTGCAGAGCTGTGATATCGATCGACGGTCCATAGAACCCAAGATACGACAACAAACTCAGCCGCAGCCGCAAAGGAATATCGACCAAAGCCGGATAATCTTCCTCGTCAAACTCATGCCAATGCTCAGCAAGTCGTTTCATCGTTAGGTGCAGAAGTCCATGAGGTGGACTCCGGACATCCCCTTTGGTCCTCATCTCCGTCGACTCAACCAACTTCTCAAATCGAAACAACACGTCCGGCCTCCTCCGAGCAGCATCCCCAACCACACCCTGCTTCACTTTCCGCCTTCCGCGCCTCTCTAGCAACGCACCCTCCCACGCCGACGTGAACCCCAACCAGCTCCTCGGGGCGGCCGGACCTGGAGTCCTCCATCGCTCCCTCTGCATTTCGCGATCTCTGACCCTCACGCCAACCTTAGGCTTGGGCGGCGCAGACTCCGGGACTCCAAGAATACTGCGAAGTTCGGGCGGGACACTCTTCTGCCCGCTCTGCTCGGCCAGATCCCGTTTCTTCTGGACGGCTTCAAATGAGGTGGCTAGACGGAGGTCATTCAGACGCTCGTTGACGGTGGCGGTGGGCGAGTCGCCTCCATCTTGACCCGCGCTGCTCCTACTGGAGGAGGCGACGACGCTGCTGCTGCCTTGGTACTGTTTGAGGTTTAGCGTGCGCTTCTTTTTGGGCATAGACGAGATGATGGTGAGTGACTCGAGCACTGGGATCGATGAGTGTTGAATGACTCGAGGGTTGAGTCACTGATGGGATGAGGTGTCGGTGGTGATGTTGGTGGCGGCCACCACTTGCCACGTGCGTTGTGGTGGCAATGTAAAGTGTTGCACATGAATGGAAGGATAAGCGCATATGAGTATGACGCGGGCTGGATGGCTTAGCATTTCGGGCTTTGAAGTCAATGGCTGTGTTGCTGTATTACACCATGTAGTGCTTTATTTGATGCCGAATGTACGGCTGGTATTAATCTCTCAAGTCACTACCTACGACGACCATCCTGACAGCCATTAATAATCGTCATGGACAACATCACCCTGCGCGCTCCAACCTTCTCGTCGGCGGCGGCGGCAAGCCCCGATTTCGAGTCGCCAACGATCCCATGGCTCACAGAGACCTGGCATGTCACACATTCATCATTGCCCATGTGGCAGTCCAAACGCAACGTGCGCATCCAATACACCCCGCTGCCGCCCTCCAACCCCTCCATCCCCGCCCAAAACACCGACCGCCTCGACGACACCGTCACCTTCCAGACCCTCTACCACTCCAAACTGCAGACGGTGCGAGGCGTCGACAAATGCGCGAGCGCCGGTGACGGCCGAGGCGAGTGGGACTGGAGGGGCAAGGGCTGGCTGGTGATTGCAGGGTCGCACTGGGAGGTGCTGGGGTGGGGTGAGGAGGCTGACGGCAACAAGTGGGCGGTGACATGCTTCGCCAAGACGCTCTTCACGCCCGCCGGCATCGACGTCTACTCTAAGGAGCGGGCGGGCGTGAAGCGGGAGACGTTGCAGGGCATCAAGAAGGCCTTGGCGGCGTCGGAGGACCAGGCGATCAGGAAGATGGCGGGCGAGATGTTTGAGGTCAAGATTGATGACATGAGAGGGGAGGAATGACGTTGGTGTGCAGCGATGATATGATCTTTGTAAAGTATGAGCAGACAAACGGCAGTCGTTGGGATGGGATGGGACGGTGGACGTCGGGTGATTCTGCGCTTGATACCCTTTGTGATGCTTGGACATTTTCTCTCATATATTGATGTGCCACTTGAGTCAAAATGAGCACCGAGATGCCTTTCCCTCTGCATTCGTGATGCACCCACACAGGGCTGACCAGACTGGGCTACGGGTGCCACGAGCTCCCACAACATGAACGAGATCGGCTCTAACAGAAGATCCGCTGATATGCCACTACAATGATCCGTCCACCAAACCACCCTGTTGAAACAAGTTGAGACATGATAGGGCGGAGTCCGGTCTTCGAGGCGTCGGCGAAGCCATGTCAAAATAACTACATCTTTGACATAGCGGGTCTGCTTCTTGTGCAATATAGGGCGTGCTGATCGGCTTCATTCTGAAGCTCATGATTGGCTCTCGAAGCTGTTGCCCGTGATGGACGCTGGTTGTACCTTCCCCATTGAGCTATACATTCATCGATGCCTCAATGCTATGTCGCTTATATAGGTCCGGCGAGCTTCAGTACAATAATGAAATCTGCATTTGAGACTGAGGAATTCCCTGACGTAGTTGACAATCAACGGCCGGACGATCCTACTGGACGATCCTACTGAAGGTAGAAAAGGCGGCGAATACATAGCCACCAAGATCCGCCTGGTAGCAAGAGATCCTACCCAGCATTGCGGACTCAAACTCAACGAAGCCCTGACTTCCGTCGTCGAGCAAGAGAGCCGTTACTCTTGGCAAAACACGAGCCATTCCTCCCAACATGGACCCATCAGAAACGACAGCCTACACACCCGACGAAAGGTCCAAAGGCAACAGATTGGCCAAGCAAAGTACAGTCACCCACTCCATCACCACCCCCTCGAAACTGACAACAACCAGCCACCTACGACCACGACCTCATCCACACCATCATCAACGAAGCCCCAATCCTGCACGTCGCGTTCAACGCGCCCTCCACATCACCCTCCCCCTTCCCAACCATCCTCCCCATGCTCGGCGCCGTGGGCCACTTCCCCGCCTCCTCCAAAGAACCGTCCAGCATCTACCTTCACGGCTCGAGCGTCGCGCGACTTTTCCGCCTCACAGCAGAAAACGACCACCAACCCCTGCCCCTCACAATCAGCGCCACCATCCTCGACGGCTACGTCCTCGCCCTCGCACCCTTCCACAACACCTGTAACTACCGCTCCGCCGTGGCCTTCGGCACAGGCACCCTCGTCACTTCGCCCGAAGAAATCGAGTACGGACTACGCCTCATCACGAACATCGCCATGCCTTATCGGTGGGAGACCTCGCGGAGTCCGGCGACGCAAGCGGAAATTCGGGCGACGGGGTTGTTGAAGGTGGGGATCGATACGGCGTCGGCGAAGGTTCGACGCGGGGGGCCGAGCGATGAGAGGGCGGATCTGCGGAATCCGGATGTGGTCGGGCGGACGTGGGTGGGCGTTCTGCCGACGTATATGGTGTTGGGGGAGCCGGTGCAGGCGGAGCATAACAGAGTGGAGAGGGTGCCGGAGTATTTGTTGGATTGGGTGGCGGATGTAAATGGGGGAAATGAGCAGAGAGCTGTGAATGCTTTTGAGGGGTAGGGGGGGCAGTAGTTGGTACTACTATATCAGCAAATTCTAACAGATCAGTTTTCGGACGGTTAGAGCAGTGTGGGTAGGCGAGATGAGTGGTGGGCTGAGTTGGGCTGTTCCGACTTGGATTCTTGCGTGAGTATGAGGACTGAAAGGTCAGGCAGTACAGGTGATGTTCATCTTGCGAAACGGCGGTGACGAGTCACAGGGGTGAAGTGTCTATTGGCGGATAGAAGGTCGAATTATCGGCCAGCAGAGGGGAGTGTTCTTTCTGTCATCGGTTAGCGTGGCCTGTAGTCAGTGCCAGGTGGACTTCACTGCGCCCGCTCCGTCACACTGGTTCTGCCTTTGAAATATGGAGATGTGTGATATCTATAGATGCGAACGAGGTGTTCAGCAATAGTCGATATGCTGTCCAATCTTTCGATCTCACCTGAAATGCAGCCATTTTGTCCGGTGCTGCGTCCGACAATCTTCAGACCCGTCATGGTATACTCAGCTCAAGTACCCCACCACAGGTGGCCACGGCTGCCGCGTTTGACGCCGCCTTCAGAGGAAACATGACGCATCGTGTGGGGGAGATTCTAGATCAAACAGGTCAGACATACATGTGGAGGTATATGGCTTGCAGGCAAATATTTCTGTCGTGTCAGTCGATCAACCGGTGCGCATGCCACTTTGCCGAACGGAAATAGACGGCCAAGCGAAGTCATCCATGTACGAACGGGTGTGACAGGTCCAATAACCTTTTATTATCTCTGTAGTCGTGTAATAAGGAGTCCCACTCCACGCAGTCGCCAGACGGCAGGGAAAGGCGACCGCCGCAAGCGCTCAAATTGTACTCCCGCCCAACCGCTTAACATGTATTGCTACGGCCGTCGATTTCAAATGCCGCCAGACGCCTTTTTGATGCCTCGGATCCTGGTTTCGAACGCCCTTCTAGTACGTCTTGTGCTTCTTCAGCTTGTCCTTCGGCGGCGCATGGCAATTGTGATTGCTTTTCTTTTGCCGCTTCTTGATATCATCACTGTACCCATCCTGCTGGCAACACTCGAACTCCGTCACAACTTTGCTCTCCAACGCGTCCTTGATCTTCATCCGCTTCTCGGGGTCCGGGTGTAGCATGCTGAGAATGAGTGCCTTCTCTTCTGGGGTGTAGCCGCCCGTCGCCATACCTCTCTTGGCGTTGGCGTAGGCAGGCAGCTTGCGTTCTTGCGGATTCAATTCTGCGTCTTGACCATACTCCGTTATCCACTCATGCCACATGCCAGCATAAATGCCGTAGTTCTTGCATGCTACCGGATCTGCCAATTCCCACGGCGTGCCTCCCTTGATGAGAGACATGTACACGATGGCGCTGCTCCAGACATCGACTGCTCTAGGATCATATCGCTTTTCATGCGCGACGATCTCTGGTGCCATATACGGTTTGCTGCCCACAAGGCCTGGCTCGCAAAGCTTTGGCTCCTTATCGTTCTTCGTGATGCTTGGCCGACGGCAATTCCGCAAGCCTGGATGAATGCCTTCAAACACCTCACTAGTGCCAAAGTCTGCAAGCTTGAGACAACCCGTGCTGGCGATGAGCAGATTCTCGGACTTGATATCTCGGTGTGCGATCCCATGGCCATGCAGATACTCAACGCCACGCAGTAGCTGCTTGAACATGCAATCCTTGTCGCGTCGGCTCATGTATCCCATGTTGACGAGGTCGTTGAGGTCGCCATATTCGCAATATTCCATCACATGGTGCCAGCGCGTGCCACGTTCCGAAGTGCACAGCGCATATGTTTTGACTACATTAGGATGATCCAGCGCCTTGGCAATGGCGTATTCTGATTTGATCTTCCGTCGGTACTCGAATTCGGTCTCTTCCGCTTCTTCCCACGGTCTGAACTTCTTGACAGCGTATACCTTGTCTCGCGACTTGGCAGGGTCATCAGATAGGCTGCTCCTCGCCTTCATCAACTGCACTTCTGCTGCGCCGCCTTCGCCGATTTGCTTTGGATTTTTCCGGTTTAAAAGACTGAAGTACTGGTCCAGGGGCACTACGTCAACGCGGAACTCTTGTGGTAGAGCAACAGATAAGCGACGAGCTTTGGAACCGGCGCCAACATCGACACCCTGGTCATACCCGTTCTCGCCTTTGTAGAAGATTGATGGCGTTCGCCGTGATGATGTGCTCATGCGTCTTGGCCTCGGTGGCTGCTCCTCTGCGTCATCCGTGTCGGCGAAGCGAATGTTCCTGCTCTCCGTTCGGTCCAAAGGCGTCATTGAATCAACTTTGTCGTCCGGAGTTGATCTCGCGGGCGCCTTCCCTTTGTCATTTGATCTCACAAGTTCGATTGGGGCGAGGTGACCATTAGGGACAGCATATTGCGCGACTTGGCGTGATTGCTGGCCACTGCTCGACGTGCGCAGTATTGATGGTGGCTGCGACTGTATCTGACGCGTGACTGGCGGTGATGGTGACCGTGCAGGCGCGGAACTGGAGCTTCCTTGGTCCGGTGTCTGCGTTCTATGCGAGCTGGGATGAAAGATCCGGGACAAGATTTTGCTCGTCTTCTTAGGACTGCTAGGTGGTGATGGCGGAGCCATAGTCACAGGCCGCTGTTCCGTCGTCGCAGTAGTGCTCATGGTATAGCCAGGTGCAGAAGACCGAGCAGCTAGTGGCTCGTTGAAGGGCGGGAATGCCAGCATTCGTAATAATAAATAGCAGAGCGTCCAGAAGATAGGTAATTCGCAAATGCAGGCGCGGGCAATTCCTCCAGACTAGCAGCAAGGCGCAGCCGACTTTGTGTGACGTGCAGCAGGATTCAGCACGAGCGCAATAATGCCAGGCCTATGCTGTTCGCTGCACGCGCGGCTAGAGTCTCGTGCTGACAATGTTATGTTGGAGGAGTGCTGGAGAGATGGCACGAGATTAGCGCGTGCTATAAAGTGATAGGCTGCCCAAGCAGATCTGCGTTAGCGGGTTTCTAGAACATGCAATCAAGCCAGCTTCAACAAGTAGCAGCAGGTACAGAGGGACAAGTCGCTGGCGGATTGCTAGGATGTTGAGGCTGCTGTGCGATTGCTGTCGCGGTAGATCGGAAGAAGCGGCCGGGTTGCTTCTCGCGAAGGAAGCGCAGGTGGGTGTGCCGTGTGCTGTGTGTGGGCAGCAAGTCCGTCATCCGTGGGCAGAGAAGCTCAAGGAGGTCGTCGTCACTCGGCTCAACCTCGAGTTATGTATGCACTGGGGTCATTCGCAGCAAGAAGCGTGTGTCCGGGTGCTGAATAAGAAGCGGCGCGATGAGCGCGGTGGGATGGGACTAAATGACGGCCCTCTCTGCAGCTCCACGCCGGCGGGCACCCGTGACAAGCACTCGGTCCTATCTTGGCGCCTTGGGCGCGCATGTATTTGTAGATGATCGAGGGGGAGGGAAGAAATTGAAGATCGCTCTTTGGAAGATGATGCCGTCTTTGCCGAGTGGCCCGATGCCGCTGATTATGCGTTTCACGCCTCCCAATGAGCTCTGTACCAGAGAAAGAGAAAGTCCGAACCTCAATTGTCCAAAGGCCGTTTCGACGAATGCAATGGCAATCATAGGTACCGAGCCTCCGAGTAGCGCAAGGGCTGGCCGGTTTTGCATTTGAGGCCAAGACGATCACATCGCCGTTGATTGGTCTCACCTGCCGCCCAGGAACAGCCAAGTCTTCGTGCAGCCGCCTTAGAAAAATGGAAAACATGCCGTGCATACTGTGCTACGTGGTATGGCATTGCTAAGAGCCATGGCAGGCACCGTGGGGCTCTGGTCGTGGGCCACGCATTGGAACACACGCCGACAAGCAACAAGCAACACTGCCTTATGATGCCGGGACTGTAGAAGTGATGGCCGGGTACTGATCGGCGTGACATACTGATAATAAATGACCGGGCAGGCAATAGCGGCTGTGGATCGTAGAGCGCTCATCATACCCCGGGAAAGCACGCGATCACATGTATTAGCAGAACGATTCAAGGAGTACCCGTGCCAGTTGACTGCAGCAGAATGTGCTAGTTACAGATCGAGAGCTACAGATCTGATGTATGCCAAGCGACAGATCTTGCAACAGATGGCGCGGGACGAAGACAATACGCTGCCGCCCAAGGACTTGGTGCTTGACTGGGCACTTGAATCTACGCTCTTATTCTCGGTGGTCTTGCCAAGAGTCATCACACCATCCTTCTGCCTGTCCGGTCTCCGCCACGACCAAGCTCGTCTTTGGGTTGCCTTCGAATCCAACTCGCTTCCGGATCCAAAGTGGTACAGGCTAGAGTGGCACATCACTTGGTCGACTTCCGCTCCAGCCAGTTACTATCAAGGTAATCAAGCAATGACTGGAAGGCGCCTGTCCATGGCGGGGCTCGCAAATCATGTTACATTCGTGGGCCCAACGCATCTGGATTGATGTTGCGCAAAGCAATAAGAGACAGGTATCTGATGCGATACCGCGCAAATTTTGGCTCGCCAAGCTCTAGAGCCGTGGTCATCCCAATGGCCGAGGCGATGAGTTAGCAGCAGGTGTCTCAGGAGGCTGCAATGGGAGTCCTATGGTCTGTCAGCATGTTGGTCGACTGTCCATATCAGTTCGTCACCCCCCCACTTGGTTGACTGGGTATTTGAGGCTGTCGGTCACCCCGTTACTCACTCAAGAGCTAAAGTTGGACGGTTGGATCCTTCTCAAGTAAAGACCTAGAAGAAGAGCGTCAGGTACTGCAGGCCCGCTTTTGTCTAGGTTGCCGTGACGTCGCCAAATGTAATAGCGGTCCGATACAAACGATGAGCAGCAGAGAGGTGACTGATTCCTAAGGGCTCGGCAGCACCTGGGCCGTGCCTCTCGCTTTCTTTGCGAACCTCGTTGCACACGGACGTGACCATAAATATCCTTTAGGTGAGGTTGCTGTAGGGAATGCATAGGACTTTGCAAATCACGATTGTGAAGTGCGAAGACTCAAAGCGACATATATTCTGCACAAATTCGTCGCGAATGCTTCATTCGTCTGCAGCGAAAGTATTGCTCCCTCGTTGTTTCGACAGGTTTTGAGCCAGACAGCCTTCACCGATCGCTCGTCATAGCCGTGGACTGGGGGCTGGTTCGGGATGGAAGCGTGTATATGAGCTCCTTGCGTTGGGAGCGTATAAGGTAAGTTGTGGAAGAGGATGTCTGACCTGGATGCACGGTTAGGCATCTACCTTATATGTCTACACAAACACACTGTGTTGTGTACCTCACCTCCCATCTCCGTCAGAGACCGCCCGAGCGGTAAATTCGTCTGGTTGTGCCGAAGCCGAGATCGCTCGTTCCCGCAGAGATGGCGTCACCCCACCATCCATATCTCCTCAACAGCAAATGCCTTTTGCTGAGCCTCAAGCGCGTCGATTCACGCGCCAAGCCGACAAAATGGCCGGCGCCGGCCTGCCTGACGGCCGTGGAAGATCAATTCGTCGCTTCAACGCCTCACGGATGCGTTCCTGAACATCATGAACATCCGACCAATGGGGCCTAGCTCTTTTGGTGCGAGACCCCGGCTTTGGCAAGCAGTGCGGGTCGCACGCTCGAGAGGTAGGAGCATTTCCAGTCTGGTCTCTCCCCGACTTCTACCACCATTGCAGCTGACACAGGACTGCAACATCTCCTTCTCCTCACCCGTTTATCCCCTTAGCAGCTCCCACTCAGCGCAGAATCCTCTACTAAACCCGCACTCGAGGTCGACAGCGCGGCAAAGTTCATCGCGCGCTGGCGCCCGCCACGACGACTTGCAGCAGTGGTGGTTCATAGAGGATCAGCAAGCCGCTTGGGTGTTCTCTGATTGCCTAGCAGGTGTGTCGCACCTGATTCGCTTGTCACCAGGCAGACGATGCCACTGCCTGAACGGCGATCTGCAAGAGGCGCTCCAGCATCCGCGGGGCCAGCACCACCCGCTGCCACTGCATCTGCCACTTCACCTTCGTCAGGCCGCCAAGCTCGCGACGCAAGATCTGGCATCAGCCAGCAGAAATCAGCGACACCACACTCGCGCTCGAGCGAAGAAATGAGTGAACCACCGCGACGCTCCCAGCGGGCAACGCAGCAGCCCAAAGAAGACGAGGCCGTACAAGATGTCGATCCGGCGGATGATGGAGCTGGTGACGAAGAGGACGTCACGCGATGCATCTGCGGCCACCAGGAGTATCCTGGACCGCCACTAAGTGAGGCCTTCAGTGGCGTTGATGCGCAGAACGAGGACACTGGCGGGCTCTTCATCCAATGTGACGGGTGCGGTGTATGGCAGCACGGTGGCTGCGTCGGTATCATAGACGAAGCTCAGAGCCCAGACAAGTATTACTGCGAAGATTGCAAGCCTAAAGAGCATAGAGTGCATACAGACACAAGAGGGTATGTCGCACCTTCCTTTTTAATACCGCGCACGGCCGCCGACACGCCATTGCTCCTCCCATGGGTCACGAGGCGCAGCCAAAACGAGTCCCGTATGACTCGCGCTTCGAGCAACATAGCTGCCTAAAGGCGGTCGTCTTGCATCTTCAGATAGCGCCTTTTACCGGCATTCCACAGCAGCATGGCTCCGTACCATGCCTGCGGGCCAAGAGCAGCAGGACTCCAAGCGGCTGACAAGCTTGAACACAGACAGAAATACTCCCTGTACCTCCCAGTCACGTCCAAGCAGAAGCGCAAGACTTCGATGACCAAGAGCGACGAGAAAGCCAGGAAAGAGCGTGATGAGTTATTGAACCGAGCAAGCACTGAGCCTGGACGTCGCCGGGGAACACAAAGAAGCAAGGAGCACGACGATGAGGAGGAGCAGCTCAGAAGAGCGCTGGAGGAGAGCAAACGCGAGGCAGGCGGCGGGAATGGCAAACGCAGCGGCAAGCGAAGTCGCGATGACAGCGAGGACCTCAAGTCGGATAACAAACGCCAACGAACCGTTCCAGAATCGATAGTGAGCTTGTCGCGGACAGGGACAGGTGAGGATGATACGGATGACGATACACCCACAGCAAGCAGGAAGAAGAAGCTCAGAGCAGAAGCCGTGCAGACCGCGAGGCAAGCGGAGGTGCGCGAGAAGGAGAAGGAGCGAGAGCTGGCACGCGCTGAAGCTGCGGGTCGACGCCAAGACCGTGCAGGCAGACGACGAGGCGACGATCCTGAGCAAGATGAGACGCCGAAGCCCACCAATCATTCTAAACCTTCTCCTCCTCCGTCATCACAGCCTGGCAGTCCGCCCACTCAAGCTGCGCCCGCCAAGAAGCCCACCGGCAAGAAGATCAAGAAGCTGGGTAACAACCAGTACACCAAATATCGAGATTTATCAAACCAGCATTCCAATTCGTCGCCCCATAGCAAGAAAAAGCAGCTGGCTGGCAATGCGAGCAGCGGCGACGAGCATGCGCTGAATGGAGAGGCCAACGGCGCAACAAGCAATGGTCCCAGCAAGAACAGTCCTGGTCACGAACCCGTACCAAGTAAGAGCAAGTTCGGCAAAGGCAGGAGCAAGCTAGTGAACGGGCACAGCAAAGGCCAGACAGACGAGCCGGTGGAGATGTCGATCAATAACATGAAGCGTGCACTGGAGCACATGGCAGGGTTTATGCAGCGCGCACAGGTTGACATGGCGGGTGATCGCACACCTCCCAGCCGCGAAATGGGCAGGATTGGGTCCGATGAAATGATGGGCATGGGCACGAGTCCCGATGACAGTACGTCGGCATCGACAACGACGGGGAATGGAGAAAAGGCCTTTGCGGAGATGAACAGTATGGAGATGGCGGTGGTGATTGAGAGGAACATCGAGGCGTGGAATAGGAGGTTTGGTCATTTGACTGCTTGATGCCGGCAAGACCGAAGTGTTTGTCATCTACGTTTATATACCAGCTACAGCCGAAATGCGAAGCGCAGCGGCCTTGCATCCATGTAGCCCCAAGGAGACTATCAAGTACGTAACGACAGTGGTATGTCTTTCCTCTCCGTCCATTTCTCCAGCAGTTCAGGGGTTGCATCCTTAATCAGCACGTGAACGTGATCGACACCACGCACGCTTTGCAGACTCACCCAGTTCTTGAACCACTGAACGCGCTGCCTCGCCGCCTCATCGCCGCCTAGGTCTTTGACGAAGAACTTCTGGACAAAGTCATGTATGAGGCGTCGGGACTCGGGCGTTACATCGCCTTCCCCATCATCCGTGGCGATGGGCGTCTTGGACCAGACAAGCAGGTGCGTAATGCCAGGCTCAAAACCATAAGGCCAGTCATTCAGCAGCACGGCAAAATCTCTCTCATCCTCAAACGGCACGTCGGAATAGTGCTTGAAATACGGCCCGCTTGTCAGACCTGTCGGATCAGGCACTGGGTCCCATTCCAGCCTCTCGCGGATCACGTACGGCACGATGCCGCCGTGGGTCTGCCGGATTTCGCGGGCCCAGAGGAGGTAGCGGTGGAGGTCGGAGGGGCGACGCTTGAGGTCTCCGAGGGTGTTGTGCGTGATGATGTGGTGGAGGTCGGTCCAGGTTATGGGATGGAATTGGGAGTCTGGGGTTGAGAGGATGAGGTGGTCGGTGGGTTTCAGGGGCTGGAGAGTGTGAGTGATCCGGGTGGGAATTTGGAAGGGAGTTAGGGAGACGTAGGTGGCAACTTACCAAGGGTGGGTTGTTCAGGTCGATTTTTTCGGATGGGCTTTCTCGTGTCATAGTGATTCTAGGTCGGCTCGGTTTTTCGTTACAGTGGAACGGTCTCTGTCATCTGTAGGATCTTCATCCCTCGTGAAGCTGGGGAATGTTAGACACGTCCTTCGGCGATGTGAAGCTGCCTCTTACAACACGACGGTGGGGCAAAATTAGAGAAGTCCGTTGGCAAGGCACGTGCACCAAGCGTCTAGAGCGTGCCTTCCTTCTTGGGCAGCCTACCGCCTATCTTTGGTAACTAGCTACAGGTGCATGCGCATGGAATCACGGGGATAGGTAGACTGTGGTGAGACGGGCCTGACCACGTACGATGATGTCCGAAAAGACCCGTACCATTCTCGGCATCACTCGTGCTTCCGCGCTAGGGAACCCTGCTACAGCTCCAGCATCTCCAAGTTCTGGTCTGACGGCGGAATTGTTCCATATTGCGCGCGCGGGGCCTGGAAAGTGAGCTCTTTTAGTTCTGTGCTCATATACCTGTCAACCGCTACGACGTGAAGTTGAACACGATTGCCAAGGGTCGCGAGGGTTTACGATGTCGACTGCTGCGAAGGGGTTCACGGCCGTGACCGACTTGGCGTCGGGTCGAGGCACAGCGAAACCGACCGGGCCATTCGCGCCGCAATATATCATTGGCGTCTACATCCCATCTGTCCTCCTGATCGCTGGAGCAGCCGCCATCAAGCCTGCATACGTGCCTTTTGCAGTCGCAGTCGCAGCAGTAATCGGCGGGTTCCAGTTCTATAACAATCGTGCGTTCAGACGTTCCACTTACGCCCATACGCCGACTGACTGGTACTGCAGAGGAGAAGAAAGTGCTCGACCCTAGCAAGTTCCAAGAATTCCCTCTCAGCCAGAAGACAATCATTTCGCACAACACTGCCATCTACCGCTTCGATCTGCCTTCCAAGAACAGTATCCTCGGCCTACCCATCGGCCAGCACATCTCCCTCGCCGCGAATCTGGAAGTCAAAGATCCCAAGACCGAGAAGATCGAGAACAAGGAAGTCGTCCGCTCGTACACGCCCATCAGCTCCGATGTCACGCCTGGCTACTTCGACCTCCTTATCAAGGCATACCCGACTGGCAACATCAGCAGACATATGGCCACGCTGAAGATTGGTGACACGATGAAGGTCAAGGGTCCCAAGGGTGCGATGGTCTACACGCCGAACATGGTCAGGAAGTTTGGCATGATTGCTGGCGGGACTGGTATCACGCCGATGTTGCAGATCGTCAGGGCAGTCTTGAGGGGTAGAAGCAAGGGTGATAAGACGGAGATTAACCTCATCTATGCCAATGTCAACGAGGAGGATATTCTCTTGAAGGAGGACCTGAGGCAGATGGAGGACGAGTATACCGGCTTCAACGTGTACCATGTGCTAAACAACCCGCCTGAGGGCTGGAAGGGAGGCGTGGGATTCGTGACAGCGGATATCATCAAGGTGGGTCATAATGCTCCATACTCTGTTATCATGATTCGCTGACCATTGCGCAGGCGCATCTACCTCCACCAGCCAAGGACATTAAGATTCTGATCTGCGGCCCACCGCCAATGGTGAGCGCTATGAAGAAGGCCACTGAATCTTTGGGCTACGAAAAGGCACGACCAGTCAGCAAACTTGAGGATCAAGTCTTTGCCTTTTAGAGCACTGCCGCAGTGAGCGAGTGACGCGACGGAGGTCAAAGGCGAGCCGAATCCATCCGATTTGACGATCGATAATGTCAATTATGCGCAGCGCAGGAGCCAGATGCTCCCAGAAGCTTGAGCGAGCGTAGGCGCATTGGCGTGAGCTGTATTTCGGCAGAGGTCCCTATGGCTATTGATCAGATCTGAGCGACTACGGCAGCTTCTGCGTGTCTCGGCAGAAGTGCCTAGCTGGGACGACAAACCCGGGTGTGGCGTCATGAGTGAAAATTGGACCAGCTTCTTCTCAACAATTGAAATCGTGTAATTGAGAGCCTATTCACCATGTGCCGACAACTCAACCCCCTCATGCTCGTGTTTTAGCCCTTCCGAACCTTCGAGCTCACCAAGCGCCCTAGAATCCTCGAGCTCAGCTCTCCTCACTATACTCCATGGCCCTCCTTCTTCTTTGTTAGCAGGCAATTGCACCCTTTCGCCGTCCAGCCCCATCTCGTGGTGGGTGTCGTAGCCGTGTAGCTCGGCCATTGATGCTATGGTATCGTGACCCTGGTGAGCAGCGATTGCATTCCGTGATTTTCTCTTCCGCCATAGCAGCCAGAGTGCCAGAACTGCGAGGAGTGCTACGCCATTACAATCCCGGCGATGGCTCCCCAGGAAATAGCATCGCTTGAGCTCATGCCCGATGCTGACATGCTTCCCACTGCTGAAATATTCGAAGAGGTGCTGTTACTTCCGGTGTTTGTCATGTACGCTACAGGCGTCGGTGAGGGGAGGGCTGGTGGGACGTAACTGTCGGCGCTCAGATTGGTGATGCGGCCGCACCAGATATCTGATACAACTTCTGTAATGGAGGTCTGGAAGGACGCATCGGCAATCGGCATCCAGACGAGGATGACGGGAGTCACGGAGTCTACCCATGCATCGTATATTGACTGCGAGTTGTTGTTGTAGAAGCTCAGGGCGTTTTGCCAAGTGCCATTGAGCGTGCAGCTTGGAATCAGACCTGTCTGGTATTGGTCGCCATCTGGAAGATGTCAGCGAGACTTTAGGAGAGGCTTTTCAACTGTTGCTAAGCTTACACGAGGTCAATGGGTAGGCAAGGCCGTCTAGTTTATCCTCGAAGAAGTACGAGCACTGATTCGGGAAGTTCTCGATAAGCGCGTGCGTAAGCAGGCGACAAACGTTTGGAAGGGAAGTGCCAGTGAGGTTGCTAGGAGTTCCTTGTGACGGCGTCGTATACCATGCGGCATACTGCTGGACTGTCGCTTGTATAGCTGTGATACACGGCGAGTCCAGCGTGGCTGTACAACTGCCGTTGTCTGACTGTCCGCGCAGTTGCGTGTTGTAATTCAGACTGAGCCCGACCAGAGCACAGACATCATATCCGAGCGCGTATCTGTCAGAGTAGTTGGCGCCGTTCGTGTCGTACCATAGTGTGTATGCTGACGAAGTATTGGGAGAGTTGCTACTGTCAAAGCCAGGGTTGGATAGTGTGAGGCCGTGTCCAGCGGCCAGCGCTTCCCGGAATAGTTGTCTGGTTGACCTGCCTGTGGACCTTGTGCGACATTCGGATTGAAGTAGTACTGGGTCGTTCCGTTGGCATTTGCAAAGGTCTGGTTACAGAGCGGAGAAGTCCCTCCTTGTACAACGGTGGACAGCCCCCATATTGGAAGGACGGTTTCGTTGCCATTGTTTTGAGAAATCGTCTGGCCTAGGCCGAATGGCACGAAAACCGACATAAGCACCGCAGGGCGAAACGATAACCGTCCCATTGCATAAGGATTCGAGATGGCGGTCCTGATAATCAGGAAGAAAGCTGCGCAACCCGCCTCCATCTTGGGGACGCCGTGTTCAGCCGTATATCCGCTCGCATCATCAAGCCCTTGATCAGCTCTACATGCATAACAACGCTAGTAGGGCCAGCCGGGCGCGCTGGCAGTCCAAAGCATACAATATACACCATTAGAACGGCGCTAGCCCCCAATGATCTGCATTGATGAATGTGCTGAGCCGGTAATCACGGTCTGTAAACCCAGACTGCGCCGCTGCGGTCGTGATAGGCCCCTATATGGCAGCACATGGCAAAGCATGTGGCTTTGAGGGCATCCTTGCCGGGCCGAGATCCTATCGTCCTGTGTGCCGTGCCGCTACTCGGGGAGGCGGTCTGGGTCGAGCTGGCTGCTCTGTCGCATTTCGGTGCCTGAGCTTGTGGGTGCCGAGATGGGAGCTGACTCTGCCTGCAGCGGTAGGTTATACACAACGTTCAATGCTCGACGCTCCATGGACGGGCACCAGGCTCGTCAAGATCATGACGCCAATTGATCAAGGACTTCGCCCTTGACTGTCAGGCCGTGCAGCAAAAGGGTGGCATAGGCGTTTTGGCGACGGTCCTCAAGGATAATGCCATTGATGATCGTCATGCTGTATGGAGACTAGCGCCCAGCCATAAGCTCAGCCATGTTGGTCCTGCATGTAGGGCAAGTCGGACAGATGATACGGAAACACGATATATCGATGGTCAAGATTGACGACAGAGAGCCTCGCGGAGGTTCTACCGAGCATGCAGCACTGTCGTTCGAGCCTCATCGCTGATGACACAGAATGGCATCACATAATCGCCAACGTATGGGCGACTTTGCAAGGGTGATTGGCTGATATGTATTGTTATTGATCTGCATTCCTGTAGGAGTATCCTGTGCTGTCAAGGTTCCAATGGTCTCGCCTGGTGCTAGCTGCGTAAACGGTCAAGAGGATGTGGCGCCAGGCACCCGGTATGGACCTCCTGATGTCTGACCTGTGGTCTTCAGTGGCTCGCAACCACTCCTCCACCATCATTCGAGCATCCTTTGAGCAATATGGCTCCAGAACCAGCGCAGATTGCTGTACTGCCACCAAATCCAAGCCTCACGAAGCCTGACCTCATCGTTCTGGAAAACCTTTATAGAGACATCCAACATGACCATGAGTCTTCCGAGAAGATCGGCCAGGATGACGACAAACAGGTCATCGAGCGCCTGCGAGCTATGAACAACCCCTCGCACCCTGACTACGAGCCTACTGTGCTTTCCATGTACGATCGAAAGGATATACCGGAGTGGATCAATCGCTATATTCTCGATCCGTACAGCAGGATCGCTGTGAATATTGTACGGCATCCGACTGACATCGTATTCTTGACACATATCCTTTGGGATGCATGCATCATTGTGCCGAGCGCGATTTACTTGTATCGCAACTTTAGCTATCTTCATGCTGTGCTGCATGCGGCACATGCGGTCTGGTGCGCTGGACCGTTCACACTGATGATGCACAACCATATCCACAAGTAAGTCTCTGCTTACACTGCGATCTAGACCTCCATGCTAACGTCCTGACAGTCACGGCATTCTAGCAAAGCCGTGGAAATGGTTCGACTCGATCTTTCCCTATGTCCTCGAGCCCTTGATGGGTCACACCTGGGATTCTTACTACTACCACCATGTCAAGCATCACCACGTCGAGAACAATGGACCAGAGGACCTTTCATCGACGATCCGATATCAACGCGATGATATTCTGCATTTCTTACATTACGAAGGCAGATTCTTGCTTCTGGTGTGGTACGACCTTCCACTCTACTTCCTGCGCAAGAATCAGCCTATGCTGGCATCTCGAGCATTTGCGTCGGAGTTTGGAAGCTACGCATTATTCTATCTCATGGCTCGCATCGAATTGATGGCTACGGTCTTCGTCTTTTTAATCCCATTGTTCTTGATGCGGCTAGCATTGATGATCGGGAACTGGGGCCAGCATGCTTTGGTGGACGAGATTGAGCCGGACCACGACTTACGATCATCGATAACGTTGATCGACGTGCCTTCCAATCGCTTGTGCTTCAACGATGGCTACCACACCTCACATCACCTGAACCCACTTCGACACTGGAGAGAGCAACCTGTCGCCTTCACCCAGCAGAGGCAGCTCTATGCGGATGGAAAGGCGCTTGTCTTTCATGACATTGATTTCTTTATGATGACTGTCAAGCTTTTGTCGAAGGACTACGGATACCTCGCTGATCACCTGGTGCCGATTGGAGATCAAGTGAACATGAGCAAGACTGAAATCGCCGACATGCTGAGGACCAAGACGAGGAAGTTTACTGAAGAAGAAATAATGCACAAATTTAGGCAGAAGCGTCTTTCAGCCTCCCCACAGTCCCAGGTTGCTAAGGAAATGCTGTGAGACCGCATAGGCCAGCATACTGAGATCCACGATTCATGCCGTTGCCAATGCAGTCGTTTAACATACCATAGTCCCTGGGTACGGCTTGCTCGCAGCGCCTGATGACTGTCAAAACTGGGATACGGACGAACACATTGCAATACTTGCTTAGAAGTCTCACACCTGCTGGAACGCAGATCGAAGCGTTTGCGAAATTGTTGAAAGCCACCCGCGGAGACTCCACTCAGATGTCGTGGGCTTCATACGGCGAAGGAGAGACCAGAAATAACTCTGATGTTAGACAGACCAGTGTGAAAACTGCAAAGCGCACAGGTGCTACATGTATCTAACGATTTGGCTTCCACACAATTAGCCGCTGTTGCTGCCTCACAATGTGGCTGTGCCAAGCTTCTGCAGACATCGCCACCTGTGCCGCATATATGTTTCTCAACTACTAATAGTTCAATGGTAGACCCCAGAACGAAATTGCTCCGTCTGTTTGCTACAAGACACCGCACGCCTATCAAGTGTTACCATCCTGGCAAGCGACCCCGACACCCAGAACGAAAAATGAATCCCGTCACCTACACCGTCTCCATCACAGCCCAAGCCCACCGCTGGGGCCGCGAGATCGACAAGAATCTCGTCGCAAGCCACCGGACGTTCGACCCCTCTCTTAACCCCTCCCTGATCCGAGTCATAACACACAATCACCAGCACGGCGGAGGACCGCTCTTCCTCAACGGCCTCATGCAAGGCACGGTGAGCAGACGCTTCATCCGCGTCGTCATCGAGGTGATGAAAGGGAGTTTGAGTAATGAGAGGAAGTCGGACTTGTTGAAGAGTGCTGCAGCGGCTTGTCTGGAATACGAGGGGAAGTATGCGCAGGCATGTGAGGTTGAGGTTGTGGTTAGGGAGTTGGAGGCAGGGGATGTTCTACTTACAGGTGGGCTGGTGGGGAGGAGGTGGTGAAGTTTTGGTTTTAGTGGGAATTGGAGGTTACTTGCTGATCATGTAATGCCGTGTCACTAGGGACTCGTGTTGTTTGCGCATCCGACCGACAATATCACGCAGCCCGATGATTGTTTCGGGATCTGTGTTGAGAGCTGAGCCATGACAATCATAAAGCACGGTCCCTGCCGGTCCGCAACCTCACCTCATCTCCCCATCTCCTTCCCCTCTACTTCCCCAATTCCTCCAACACACTCGTCGACGCCCCAAAGGCACACAATGTTCCATCAAGTTTCAGCCTCAGCTGAAAATGAATGACCCGCTGCTCTGCTCATTTAAAACCCTAAAAAAAAACTGCTAGAGTGGGGTCTTGGATGGGAGGCGGAAGTCTTCCATTGCCGCTGCTAAGATCGAGGATGAGGTATGGAGAGTAGGGCGAAGGATGATGGTGTTGGTTAGTAATGCGGGTCAGCGGATGTGCGGAGTGGAGCTTCAGAAGGACGCTGGAGGTCGAGCGGTGTTTTCGAAGTGGCAGACAAGGAAGAATTTCCGGAATAGGAACGTGCCGTGGGTGTGTCCAGTGAAATAAATGTAGCAAAAGCGAATACCCTGGATCACACGTTTAAGTGAGGGGATTGCCGCATGCGCCAAGGAAAATCGCTAGCAATCATCATCGACCGCAAATAGATCGACTACCACCCCTCACCGTCCACCAGCGCTCCTCAACATCCAACTCCCTCAACCAAGGCACGCCGCTTCGTCTCCCGCCTCGCAGATCTCTACCCGCTGGGAGGACACTTCGGATTAGCCGGGCACTCGCCCGCGGCGCCCGTGCAGTGGAACTCGCCCTTGCAGCCGTCGATGCACAGGGAGCCCGCGGTCAAGAATGCACACCACTTCAAGCATCCGCCGTAGTTGCAGCAGTCGCAAGTGGTGATGTCTAGATCTAATCAGCGTGAGGAGGAGTTTTTCCAAGAGGTGAGACGTACGTTTGCCTCTTGGCATGGGGTTTGCGGCTGTCAAGTGCGCTGTGGTCGCCAGGAGCGATAGGACGGTGGAGAGCTTCATGGTGAGTTGGTGTTGTTCTTACGGACGTCGAATCTGTTGCCCGTCTGGGCGGATACGGTGCGATAGGGATCTAGATCTTGGGTGGGTGTGGGTGATCAGCAGCATTTGTATTTCTACATGCCATCGTTCGCGGCTTCATTCCGGACAGAAGATGATTGAAGTCTCAGCCGCCGAGACAAGCTTCCATGGGGGTGTGACCGTGGAGAATGGCGCCGATCGATGTGGCATCGTCCGATGACGGGAGACGAGGCGATTGGGAGGGCGTCGTTGTCAAGAATCTTGAGTACCTGCATCTTCATTGTAGCATGCGCAAGGACATGTCTGATGATCACCTCAAGCATCCACGGGGACTGCTGCGCTCTTCGACTTAATTACCCCGGGTGTCTTTCTCCAGGTCTCAAAGGATTTCCGACGACGCAGTACGCGTCCCTCGCACGGCGTGTCCGTGTTTGCTAAGTAGTGAGCCAAGGACTTGAGGATTCTAAGACTGTTTCTTCAAGAAGGAGCGCCGGCGGGAGTACTACTAGTACTGGTCCTACTGGATGTCTGTGGCGCGTAAGTGTTGCTGCGATCGGGTTGGTTGTAGTCAAGAAGGCAGGAAAGGTTTGAGACTGAGACTAGTGTGGCCAGGGTAGAACTTCCTCGTCCACTCGGGATCAGCTTTGGGAACCGCTACTACTCACTTCAGTCCAAGTGGCCAATTGGGTATGGCAGTGAGGGTGCACTGTAGTCTGTACACACTTCTCCGATCGATGCATCGAATGGATGCCCGCTGCGGCGACGGAGCAAATGTACTATAGGTAGTCATGTAATTCCTGATCCTGCAAGGATTCCTTCGACGGCGCTCGCCCTCTTACCTCGTACTACATGTACTGACGGCACTCAACTGTAGGGTCTGAGGTAGCCCTGTCTCGTGCGTTGCGGCGAAATAGAGCGGAATTGTGTAGACAGGGTGCTGGTTCAGCCCGTCGCAGGCAACCGATCATGACAAGTCTTGATTCGAATGCTGCCTGGGCCAGCCAACACCCTCTCTGGTCGCAACCAGCTTCCAGCACAAGGTTCCGCGGGCGGCTAGTCATCAATCCGTGATTCTCACGCCGGTCCTACATCCTGAATACCCCAAAGTGCGTCTTCTTCTCCTCTACACTGCCACCCATCGCCACTTGCAACCCCATCCCCAATACCCTCCTCGTATGACTCGGCGGAATAACCCCATCATCCCACAACCTCGCCGTCCCAAACAACACCTCACTCTCCCTCTCAATGCGATCTCTCAGCCCCGTGTCGACCCTCCTTCCCACAGCCTCCATAACCGCCGACAACTGCTCCGCGCCCATCACACTCGTCTTCGCACTGGGCCACGTCCATAAAAATCTCGGACTGTACGCGCGCCCGCACATGCCGTAGTTGCCTGCGCCAGCCGAACTGCCGACGACGACGGTGAATTTCGGCACGTCCGCGCAGGCGACGGCGGTGACGAGTTTGGCGCCATTCTTGGCGATGCCGCCTTTTTCTGCGTCTTGGCCGACCATGAAGCCGCTGATGTTTTGAAGGAAGATGAGCGGGATGTTGCGCTGGCAGCAGAGTTGGATGAAGTGCGCGCCTTTGAGGGATGACTCGGAGAAGAGGATGCCGTTGTTGGCGATGATGCCGACCGGGTGGCCGTAGATTGTGGCAAAGCCGGTGAGGAGGGTGGTGCCGTATAGGGGTTTGAATTCGCTAAAGGAGGAGCCGTCGACGATGCGGGCGATGATGTCGTGCATGTTGATGGAAGATTTGAGGTTGGTGCCCATTATGCCGTCGAGTTCGGAGGGGTCGTAGAGAGGTTCTTGGAAATCGCGCTTTTGAGAAGGGGATGAGGAGGTGGGGTAGTTGAGGTTGGAGATGCAGCGACGGGCGAGGACCAGAGCGTGGGCGTCGTCTATGGCGAGGTAGTCGGTGACGCCTGAGACTTCGGAGTGCAGCTTCCCACCGCCTAGATCTTCGGCACTGACTTCTTCGCCTGTAGCTGCCTTGACCAGAGGTGGACCGGCGAGGAAGACGGTGCCTTGATTCTGGACGATGATGCTTTCGTCGCTCATGCTGGGCACGTACGCGCCACCAGCCGTGCAAGGACCCATGACTACAGATATTTGCGGGATGCCCTGACCGCTCATGCGTGCCTGATTGTAGAAGATGCGACCAAAGTGGTCTCGATCGGGAAAGACGTCTGCTTGATGCGGGAGATTGGCGCCGCCAGAATCCACAAGGTAGATACATGGCAGTCGGTTCTGCAGCGCAATCTCCTGGGCGCGAAGGTGCTTGCGGACGGTGATGGGGTAGTAGGTGCCACCCTTGACACTCTTGCGGAGTCAGATCCTACAGTAGAGATGAGTTCCATGGATTAGACGTACGTGCTGTCATTGGCAACAATCATGCATTGCACGCCCTCAACACTGCCGACGCCCGTCACAATGCCACCCGACGGGATATCCTCGCCGTCGTAGAGGTTGTGTCCGGCCAACGCACTCAACTCCATGAAGCTGCTCCCCGGATCGACGAGCGTGGTGATCCTGTCCCGCACCAACATCTTTCCCCGCTCCAGATGCTTCTGCCGCGCCTTGTCTGGTCCGCCTCTCGCGACCTGCGCGTGGAGATGTGCGATCTTCTGCGTGACATGGCGCATCGACTCGGCGTTCTCCTGGAAGCCTATACTGTTCGTGTCGACGGTGGTGGGGATGATGGAGAGCTGAGCTGCTTGGTGCGCGCTGGTGTATTTCGCGACATGTCGACGCTGCGGGCGGAGGCGCGGTGTAGGGCGGAGGCGGCGCGACAGGGCGCGGATGGTCATCGGGGCGGCCATAACGGCGCTCACATTATTGGAGTGTAACGATGGGAAACAGAGGGAAGCTTTCAACCACCTCGTGGACGGCTAGAAGCGGCTGAAGCATTGAGTGGAGAAGGTGGAGGCGGAGGTGGAGAAGTGTGTGTGTGGAGGTAGGGTCTCATAAACATTCATCTCCCTCCATGCTGTACTCTCCTCCAGTCCATCCCGACCATGGCCTCGCTCTTCCCCCTCCGATCAGCCCTGCGCCGCTCCATCCCCACCCGACCCACCAAGCTCCCTCCCGTTGCCATTTCCGCCCGCCACGCCTCGACCAAACACCCCAAAAACTTCACCCCGCCCACCCAAGACGACCTCGCCGACCTCCGCGACCGCACCATCGATTTTGCCCGCCGCGAGATCCCCCACGATGTCGCACAAGCCACCGACCACTCCAACGCCTTCCCGAACGACATGTGGCGTAAACTGGGCGACGCAGGGCTCCTCGGCGTCACGGCGGACGAGGAGTACGGCGGCCTGAGCATGGGCTACCAAGCGCACTGCGTGATTCTGGAAGAGTTGAGCAGAGCAAGCGGCAGCATCGGCCTGAGTTACGCCGCGCATAGCCAGCTGTGCGTGAATCAGATCATGTTAAATGGAAACCAGGAGCAGAAGCGGATGTATCTGCCAGCGTTGGTGCAGGGAGAGAAGATTGGCGCGTTGGCGATGAGTGAGCACACCGCAGGGAGCGATGTGGTGAGTATGCGGACTACGGCAAGGAAGGTGGATGGAGGCTATGTGTTGAACGGTGGCAAGATGTGGATTACGAACGGGCCGGACGCGCACGTGGTGATCTTGTACGCGAAGACGGAGCCGGAGGCGGGCAGCAAGGGGATCACGGCGTTCTTGGTGGACACCAGTGCCAAGGGATTCAGTTGCGCGAGGAAGCTGGATAAACTGGGCATGAGGGGTAGCAATACAGGAGAGTTGCTGTTCGACAACGTCTTCGTCCCCGACTCCCACATCCTCGGCGAAATCAACAAAGGCGTGCGAGTGCTCATGGAAGGCTTGGACCTCGAACGCCTCGTCCTCTCCGCCGGGCCCCTCGGCCTCATGAAAGCCGCCCTCGACATCACCCTCCCCTACGTGCACGAGCGCAAACAATTTTCTGCCCCGCTCGCCTCCTACCAGTTCATCCAAGGCAAGCTGGCAGACATGTACACCAAGTACCGCGCCTCCTCCGCCTTCACTTACTCCGTTGCCCGCGCCATCGACGAAAGTCATGAAGATCCCGAGATCCGGACGCAGGACTGCGCAGGCGCGATCTTGTATGCGGCGGAGCGCGCGACGGAGTGCGGCTTGGATGCTATCCAGTGTTTGGGCGGCATGGGATACATGAACGAGATGGCGGCCGGCAGGATCATGAGGGATGCGAAGCTTTATGAGATTGGGGCAGGGACGTCGGAGGTGAGGAGGTTGGTCATTGGACGGGCGTTTAACAAGGAGTTTGGGGTCGGGAGGTGAGGATGCGTGGGGAGTGGGGGATAAAAGGGCTGGAGAGGCCTGCAGGGAACAGGTGGCGAAGATCTACTCCCAAGACCATGGCGTTTGACAGCCAGGTAGCTTTCCGCACAGTACACCTCTGCCGCATTTCTGCTACAGCTGCAGTGGCAGAGTAGCGGTAGCTGCGAAGGTCAAGTTGAGGCGTGACTGCTGGTGATCAAGGCGATCGCAGCGGAGAAGACCGACAAAGGCGTTCAGCAAGAGCACTCGAAATAGATGCATGAGTTCTGGCTAGAACGACATTACGATCGATGACGGGACGAGATGCTGGACTCACAGATCCTGTAGAGGAAAGCACAATCTAGTGCACCTGCTATATTTGCCGCATATCACTATAAAGTCAAAGGACTTAGACAGCTTATGGCCCATGACGGGAACAGAGTGAGATTCGTTCGGAGCATCGAGCCAGCTGAAATCAAAATCATCTCAGAACCAGTGTTAGGACAAGCGTCTCAGATGCGGAACGAGCGGTCTGCGTACTGTTGAGAAAACACTGCATATCGTCACTCGGAATACCTGAGCTCTCGTCGGCACCATAACAATGCCTCTCTTCTTTACTATGGCATCTCTGCGACATGCATTCCTTCTGGCTGTCCCCTTGTTCACCTCCTTTTTCACTCGTTGAAGTGACGGACATAGCCAAAACACGCTTCGAGCACAGTACTGCGCTGCGATCGCATGGCCGCGGATCGTATACAGGACGCTCCAAGGGGATCTTGTCTGACCATGACGGTAGGGGCACAATCGCGTTCCTCTCCGCCAAGCACTGTGAGTCTGTAACGGCCTCGGGCTCCCGATCACAAAGCGCTTCCTACTTCCTCCCGCGTTCAGTGTCGATCTCGGGCGCAAGCCAGGTGGGATGTCAGGTCTAGATGGCTAACTGGTACCGTCGGCGCATTGAGCACCAACGCCGTACAAGGACTATCATCCTGCGCTCCAGGGCGCGGCGGGGCCGTTCATTAGGGTGGAAAAGCAATATCGCTGCACCAGCAGCAGCCGTGGATTGCGTCGGTACAAGGCGGCAAGGCCAGAGAAATCTACATACTCATCACAAGGTCCCCACTCTCATTATTGCGCCGCAGGAGCACGACCACGTATTTAGAGCCATGCGGGATCCGGCACGTAAAAGCTAAGAGCTCGCTCCGCCTTGGCGTGACAGGATCGGGAAGGATTGAGGGCCTGTTCCGGCTGCTGACTTCCTCGCTCCATGCCCTGGAGCATCGAGACGCCTGCGCGAAAATCCCTCCAGCCGGGTTGTCACAGGCGTGGAGGATCGTCCGAGAATTCAGCGCTTCCGTCTCAAGCCGATCCGCTTCGACTTGCGACCTTGTGGCTCGGGTCGGACGGCGCTTTCGGTATCGGTAGATGTTATTGCAGCCATTGCTGCAGAGCTACTGCCTGTGTAGGCGAAGTGAGAGCTCGTTGGCCCGCGAGCGAAGATCCGGCCTGGTGCAATAGGTGATGACGATGTGTAAAGGGTCTTGCACATCGAGTCCTGCTCTCGTTGCAATGGCGATGGGCGAAGACGTTGCGCTGGTCGGCGATTCTTTGCTTTGACGTGCTTGGCGCACCGCGCCCGATAACTCGACAATGGCCTCAAAGTCCGTTTCAAACTTGTCAAAATCAGGTTTGCTCGGTCCAGTAGTCGCAATCAGGACCACGCAAGCTAGGTGATTCGCCTTGAGTACCCTGCACTGCGTGAGCTCGTTATTGCCCATCGATGGCATGTTCGAGGTCAGATAGTCGGTGAAGGCCCGTTCCCAACGGTCCAGCCATTGGGTAAATTGCTGGCGCTCCTCGAACGGTACTTCGTCCTTATTGCTGGGAGTCCGGGCTGCAGCATAGGCCTGAGCAAAGCGGGACACCTTGTTGTAGCAATGAAGAAGTGTTGCATGTGCTTGATTCAACGTCGCGATGTGTGTAACGTTCGGCATAGGCAGCTCTCGTGACAATGTTGCCATGCTCGATGCGAACGACGTCCGGCTGTGAATACGCAACTCGGGGCTATGCGTCCTGCTGAGTGGGTTGAGCCGTATGGTCGCGAATGCTGTGCCCGTTCGATGCCTCGTTATGGTGGCCGACATAGCAGCTAGCCGCTTCGATGCAGAGTGGTACTTTTCGACTTTGTGTTGTGTTAACGGCGGTGGAGTTGATGGCTTGGTCGATCAGAGTCAGAGCGAAGAGATCTTGTTCGTCGTCTAGGGCGTTTCAAGGCAGACTGTTGCCAACTTTGCTGTGGAGTGATCGCTTAGGCTGCGGCTGACGGTCGCTCATCTGACTCTGGCGGAGGAGGCTTGAAGACTGTGTGCGGGCCGTCGCATGCGGAATGATCAGTCAGGACATGGAGCTTGCCCTAATCAGCACTCGAACGTTAGATAGAGATACAGGGAGGGTAGTGGACACGCATGGAAGTCATGTAGGATTTATGCTGCACGGAGGTAAAATGCATGACATTCCCAACCTATGCCTACGCCGCGATGGCGAGCCACGCTGCAGGGCAACGCACGCCCAGGGTGTCATTGATAGGCATGACTACCTGCAGCACGCCGCACGATATGCGCTCGAAGGGCAAAGTCCATGTTTCGCGCCTTCCGTGAGTAGTAACTTTACGCCTCGAGCCTTGGCTTGCCTCCATAGTACTACTTACTGTTAGGCGGGCGACGGACGAAGTACGGCCCAGTAGATCATTGCTGGCTCCTGCAGAACCACCAAGCAGCCTCTCCACTCCGTGTCGGAGCGAAGGATTCGGCCTCGACGGAAATAGCCCAGTGCGGCACCCGAGAGCGCGGATACTCGCTGTAGCGTTTCTGGATAGCCGATTGTCTCCACGAGGCAGTCATTCTGTGGGCACGCGACGCGTTGGTGATAACACCACCGCAAAGGCGCGTGTTGAGTTCCATGGCGGCAGCTGAGGCTGGAGGCATTGCGTATCCGCCAAGGCCTATGCCGTCCTCGTGGTAATCCTTCAGAAGGCTATCGCCACGCCACAATTTACAGCCGCGTCGACAACTCTGTGGAAGGGTCTTTAATGGCAGCCTGGACATCCTTTGCGGCTCGAGTTGTCCATTCTAATTTGAGCTCGTTCGTAAGGTAAGGGCCGGGTAGGGTCGCGGACTCGCGGCGCAATTGAACATTGGGGGCTTTCCGGCGGATGAGAGACTCGTCAGATTGCCAACAAATCCGCACATACCTCCGTTACCGTACCATAGACGAGGTCTCTGAGCGGTAAATCCTGCGAACGATGGTGTGGGAGTAGCTGAGCTCACTCACTGCTTATCGTCTTCGCGTCTTAGGGCACAGTCGACATGCCGCGGCGACGTGCGTATGGACTCCGTCCGTTGCGCCCTCCGCATCCGAGGTGGCGCGGCCTGGCTTCTGAAGCGAGTGCGGGCAGTCAGGACTCAGCCTGTCACCCTTATTATGTGCCCCTAGAGAGCATCTCTTCCATGTTCCATCTTTGGAACAGCAATCATAATGGTTTGATACAGACAATCATCCTACTAGGCTGCCACCAATTTCCTGTTGCGCCAGCGAAAGCTTACATACGAGCTTTCTGGCGTGTCTAGCGTGTACTACATATAGCTACATGTAATAACGAGTCCTCCGGAGGTCGGTACAACTCTGCGACACGCGAGAGTGCGACAAATTGCAAGTGCCTAATAAGACACGCAGCATGTGATCAGATATCACGTGTGACAGTGTCAAGCGTGCATGTGAAGGCTCGCAACCGGCAAGATGCTTGAACAAAAGCTCATGTGAAAGCCTCGGCAGCCGAGGGCCGTGGCGAGCTCTATGGCATCACACGGTGCAAAGACTCTACCGTACTTGCATTCCATCAAGAACTCGCTTTGAGAACCTAGTATCTGCTTAAACCTCTTGATATAGACAGTAGTCGTGACATCAGATTGCACACAGAATGGCCAACCAGACCGCAAACATGACCGCAGCTCAGTCCCGCCTCTCGGCAGTCAACAACCATCTGCAGGCCTCCGGAAAGCCTGGACTGATCGAGAAGCACCCTGACGATGTCGTGGTCACCACCGCTTTGCGAACACCCATCACCAAGGGCGGCAAGGGCGGGTTCAAGGACACCGCCGGCGCAGATCTCCTTCATGGAGCTTTCAAGGCACTGATCGACCGTTCCGGCCTCGACCCCAAGTTGGTAGAGGACATCGCTGTAGGATGCGTGTTGGCTCCTGGAGGCGGTGCGACGGAGTTCAGAGCCGCTGCGTTGGCTGCTGGCTTCTCGGAGGGTACCGCGGTCAAGAGCTTGAACAGACAGTGCAGTTCGGGGCTTCAGGCGTGCGTTGACATTGCAAATGCCATCAAAACTGGCATGATTGAGATTGGCATTGGCGCGGGTGTGGAGAGCATGTCCACTCAGTACGGACCCAACGCCGTCACCGAGTTCAGCGAGCTACTGGAGAACCACAAGAGCGCAGCTGAGTGCAAAGTGCCCATGGGAGCCTTGAGCGAGCAGATGGCAAAGGACAAGGGCATCGCCAGGAAAGACCAAGATCAATTTGCGTACGACAGCTACCGCAAGGCCAAAGAGGCGCAGCAGAAGGGCCTGTTCGACGAGGAGATCGCTCCTTTGAAAGTCAAGTGGACTGACCCAAAGACGGACGAAGAGAAGGAGATTACAGTGTCGAAGGACGATGGCGTACGTGATGTCACACTGGAGTCGATCGGCAAGATTAGACCTGCTTTCGCAAAGGACGGTTCGATCCATGCCGGCAACGCCTCCCAGGTCTCCGATGGTGCCGCTGCTGTGCTGCTGATGAAGCGGAGCACCGCCGAGAGGCTCGGCCAGAAAATTCTAGGCAAGTACGTCGCTGCATCCATCGTCGGTGTGCCGCCGCTCTTGATGGGCATCGGTCCGTGGAAGGCCATCCCAGTCGCGCTCGAGAAGGCAGGGATTTCCAAGGAAGACGTCGATATCTTTGAGATCAACGAGGCTTTTGCGTCTCAGTGTCTGTGGTGTGCGAATGAGCTTGGTCTTGACCACTCCAAGATCAACCCGAAGGTAAGATTGGATTGGCTCTCTGCTAAGTAATGGTGTGCTGACGGTTTCACAGGGCGGCGCTATTGCATTCGGTCACCCTCTGGGTTGCACAGGTGCCAGGCAGGTTAGCACGCTGTTGTACGAGCTGAAGCGGACAAACAAGAAGGTCGGCGTCAGCAGTATGTGTGTCGGAACAGGTATGGGAATGGCTGCGGTGTGGGTTGCGGAATAGAGTGCTTGTGTGTCAATAGCTCCACTACACAGCTTCATTGTAACAGACTTGGATACTCTGACTAGATCATTGGAGGCTCTGACAAAACCTGATAACCGCTGCAGGATGGCCTCGTGAAATGAGTAGCTGTGTCCTACCCCTGGACAGCCACTTTTAAGGACGCCACTTCTTGCTCGGACGGCTAAGCAGCTCGTCAGAAACCACATACATCAACGTATCTTTGGACCCAGCCGATAGAGCCACACTTACCGTGCCCTCGTCAATCGCAGCGGAATGGAAAAGTCGCGCCTGCGTATCTGTCCGTAGAAGTCCAATATTATGCGACCTCACGCCTCCACCGACAATGATGTCGATCCGGCCTTGTGCCGACTGGACTAATCGCCTGATAGCTTCACTACCCCCTTGTGCGGTCGGAGCGCCCCCTGAGGTCAGGATTGCCTTACAGCCTGCCTCGACAACGCGCTCTAAGGCGTCGAACAGGTCAGGTGTCTCATCAAAAGCACGGTGGAAGGTGCATGGTTTGCCCCGAGCTAGTCGAACCAGCTCGGCAGTCCTCTTGACGTCGACTTGACAACACACGTCCAGTATGCCGAACACATAGCCATCAGCGTATGGTTCAAAGTCCTCGACACTCCTTCTCATCTGCTCAAACTCGTCCGCGCTGTAGTTGAAGTCGCCGCCGCGTGGCCGTACCATTACATAGACCGGAATCGTGACTTCGGCCTGGACTTGTTGTAGCCATTCCAAGTTTGGCGAGATCCCGCCGGCATCGTAATTCTCGCAGAGCTCGAGCCTGTCTGCGCCAGCTTTGTGTGCTAGCACAGCATGGATAGGGTCGAAGCAGGCGATTTCGAGGAGAGCGTTGTTCGGAGCCATGACTCAGCTCTACCAGACATGAGGTACGGGCTAGAAGAAAGCTCGCCTGCTTTGACTTCCTCTACGGAGCACCAATCTGGACGCATCTAAATGCGGGGCAGCCTTTCCCGGTCATCGATAACAGATAACACTACGAGCCCTACAACTTCGCCTTCGTCCTGCCCTCCCATTCCCTGATCCTTCTTTCGCCAGCCTCCCGGTCCCTCTTCTCGGCTGCTATCCTCGCAAATTCCCCCCCGTCCTCGTCTCCAAAGCCCTCGAGCAATTGCAGTGACTGGCGGTACATCTCGCGCTTCAGCTCACTGTACACACTTCGCCCGCTCATCCCCGGTTGAGCCTTCGCCACCAGCTTGAGCTCATCGACGAAACTTAGTGTCTCTGGCAAACCACCAAGAGCATCCACCACGCTTTCCTTCAAGGCATCCAGGGCCTCAAAAGGATGTGAGTCAGCAACACGCTTCAACCGAACAGAGAAGCACACTCACCTTGAATCTATGCGCCTCCAGCACCAGCTTACGGTATACATGCGGCGTCACTTTTTCTCGGAACATGCTCGTCATCGGAGGCCTCAACGGCGCCCCCAGCTCGACCTCGTTCAAACAAAGATAACCTTTATGCGGATTCATGATCCGGTAATCGCAATACATCGCCGTCATCAGCGCCCCGGCAAATGCATGCCCGTTTAATAGCGCCACCGTCGGCATCGGGTAGCACAGTAACCGTCTCCATACCGCATACAGGCTCTCCGTGAAGAAGTGAGGCGTGTAGGTAGCATGCTCCAGGTCGAGCCCGTTGGAGTAGAATTTGGAGATTCCAGAGGTAGTGATGAGCACTCCGGGCGGATAACGCTGCTCCACGATATCAAGAGAGAGGAGGAGTGCTTGGCAAAAGTCCGTGCGGAGGCGATTGTCCGGTGGTGAGGTCCAGGTCAGGAGGTATATCTTGTCTTGGGGGCGGGTGCAGACGATGTTGCCGGTTTGGTCGATCGGTACTTTGAAGAGGAGGTCGGGTGTAGATTCTGGTGCCATCGTAGCGGCCTAGCTAGAACGTGATCCTATGTTGTCCCTGATCTTGGACAGGAGGCAGAGGCTCGATCCACTATGATACTGATGGAGCTATGTCCCGGTACGGGAAGGTCACATGCGAGCCGAGGTTAAGCTTTCACTATCCCCGCATATTGGTTAATCAGGTTCATTGATAGAGTAGTAGCTTTTAAGGACAGGCAATCAATCCTGAATCGATTTTGACCCTTCTTCCGCTGAAGAAAAGCATCCACCTACAAATAGGGCCCCTCATCGACCTTCTTCTATCTCGCGATACAGACATCGCACGAACGAGGTCGATAGATCAAAATGTTCGCCTTCTCGAGGACATTCTCCGCAGTTCGGGAAAAGAGACCTCGCGAGCATCTTGACATATTGGCGAGCAATGTGGCTCTCCCCTGTCGCTCATCCGGGAGAATCTATTGCGGCTAGTCAACTTTCCTGGAGCGACTATGGAGCCACGAAATGACTGCTTGTGGTGGCATAGTGTGTAACTCGCGTAGCCTTTGGTTCGACAATTTGTTAGAAAAGTGACAATTTGTTCGACAATTTGTCGACAATTTGTTCGATAATTTAAAAACTGACAATTTGTTCGACAATTGTAAGACAATTTAATACAAGATTAACACTTTGTTTCATAATTTGTTACAAGACAATTTGTCGATAAGATGACGATTTCTTAACGACAATTTGTTCGAAACTGTATAAAGAAATAATAATTTGTTAGAAAACCGATAGTTTCCCCGTTCATTTATCAAAAAACTAACAATTTGTCTATTTAACAATTTATTACTTGGATAATATATTCTATACTTTATTCCATAATTTGTTAGAAAACTAACAATCTGTTATACAACTTAGGATTTGTTCGACAATTCAATAAAAGCTTACAATCTGTTTATTAAAAAAACTAACAATTTGTACGACACTTTATTAGAAAACTAACAATTTGTTCGACAATTTATTAAACAATTTAATAGAGAACTAATGTGAGTAAGAAATCTAATAGACAGACCTAGGTTTTATTACTAAGATATTACTAAGGCACTACCGAGCTGTTACCGGAATATTGCTAAGATATAGCTATGACTCGGTCTAGTATAAGGTAAATAGCGCTAGTATTTCGTACTAGTCCGAAGGTAAATACTAGGACTAGCCTATCGAATTAAGTAAGGATTCCCTAAACTAACAAACTTTTCACGAGAACTAATTATTTTTTGAAACAAATTATTAAAAAAATGAAAGATCTTTTTAGTAATTTGTTGGAAGATTAAAGATTTGTTAGAAGAATAACAATTTATAAAGAGAATCAATAGGTATCCCTATAGTTAGTAGTGAAAAAAAACAGTTTGTTTGATAATCAATTAGAGAAATAACAGTTTATAGACAACTTCTTACAACACAAAAATTTATTTAACAATTTATTAGAAACCGACAAGTTATTTGACAAGTTGTTTAGAAAAATAACGATTCGCCCTATATTCTATTAGAAAAACAATCACTTCTCTACTAATCTATTTTAAATAACAGTTTTAGTAGTAATTTGTTAGAGAAAGAACAATTTTATTTGTTAATTTATTAGGAAATAAAGAGTTTGTTAAAAAAACGACAATTTGTTAAGAAGACAAGAATTTATTAAGAAAAGGACAATTTGTTGAGAAGACGACAATTTGTTCATAAAATTAATAGCTTCCCTAACAATTCATCAAAAAAGACTGTTATGAGGATCACAAAGTGTGAGACGGTGACATAGTATGGACTTGTTGATTGTTGGAAGCTATCTGTTCTCTGGAAGGTCCCTTGGCCACGGTCCATAGGGGACCGTGCTCTCCGTAACAAAGACAATGATCAAAGAACTTATAAAAGGAAACGATAATTCGTCAAGAAAAATAAAAGTTTCTTAAAAAAAAGCAATAGTTCTTTTAAGCAATTTGTTAAAAAAAGCTAATAAGATTTAATAAGAGATTAATGAATTCTTGAATAATTAGTTCAAAAGTCAATAATCATTCTCATAGTTTGTAACATTCACAGTCTATTCAAAAACAGCAAAGTATTAAGAAAATCAATAAATTCCTAGAGAACGACGATTTATTAAAAAAAAAACAATTCGACAATTTACTAAAAAGCAAATTAGTTTACTCGACAATCTATTTAGTAAAGCTACAATTTGTACGGCAATTTATAAGCTATTCGACAATTTAATTGCAATTTAACAATATGTTAAAAACAACAATAATATATTAAGAAATCTAACAATATTTTAGATATTAATAGCGACCTTAATTAGTATATATAGTCGGAGGCTAGAAGTAGTTTATATTCAGTTAATTCTTACTACGTATAAGATATAGTCTTATCTTATATATAATCTATAGCCTCGATAGATATTTTTACGCCTTCTATAGTAGATAGATCTTCCGAAGATAGCTAGAAAGGACAAGATAGCTAATAGTAGCTACCTACTCTTTTACTTCCTCTAGTAGATAATCTAGCTTTAGTTATAGTAGTATCTATCTATATATTATAATAGTAGTATATATTAACGCCTAATATCTCTTCTAGAACTATAGTTTGTTGTTTATAAAGATAAAGCTAGTATTATAGGTATTATATAGTCGAAGCTAATAGTAGGTACTAATTTCGGCTATTACTATTTAGAGTTATATAATACTATATCGAGGCGCGAGAGGCTTACTTATTAACAAATAGATAATCTAGGACGCGTAGTTACTATACTAGAGTTAACTCGTATAATATCGAGGTATAAGAGGCGTAATTTCGAGTACTATAACTCATATGCGCTATCTAGAGACTACTTTCGAGTACTAGTTAGTAAGTACGATTTCTAATCGCTAGTGAGATCTTAGAGAGAGACGATTAGAGCTAAAGAGCGTCTCTACTACCGATCGTGTAGTTACGCTGTCGGTAGGAGCGTTCCTTCCTTTCTCGGCGCGGATTACTCGTTGCCCACTCAGGTCCCAGACTACCCGCAGCCGCACGAATCTCCTCTTCAAGATCTTCCTAATAGCACCACCCTTATTAATCTGCCTTAGCACCTTCGAAGTCGACAGCACAGCAAGAAAGTACGCCATAATCACTACAGCCCTTGGCACCCCGTCCTCTACGAACTTCAAGAACTCCTCAGGAGTGTCCCTGGTGAAGGCCTGCAAACCTTCAGCCTGCATGAACACGGCAGCATAAATGGCTGGCGAGAGCGGTCTCATAGACGCGTTTGTTCGAATCGGCCCAGGTGTCTCCTAAGGCTGATGGGTCGAAGAGCACTGGCTCAAAGATCTCGCGGACGTCATCTACCCTGCGCATCTCTCTCCACGTGCGATCGAGCGGACCTTCAGCGGAGACAATCATCTCAATCCTGTTCTGGCCGAGATGGGCGTTGCGAGCTCTCACCTACGTAGCAGCGTAGAGCACGCCGGCTGCAATCTTACCCATCTGCAAAAAGCTGGTTCGAGCTTTGTAAGGTCCTTCGAATGATTCTCGGGGCTCGGCGAGCATGTACAAGGCATTATAGAACACGAGCAATGCTGTCAGCGCGATGTCGGTGGCATTGTTCGGGGTCAGCTGCTCTGCTCTGCTCTGCAACTCATCTAGTGCAAGCGCTAGGTACTGATTTCTGGAATCTGTCAAGGCCGGCCAAGGACATCACGGCGTTCAAGCTGCGTGTAGTGAAGGTTCTGCCATTGCTCGCGCATGTTCGGCGGGACAGTGTGGACTAGCAGCGGACAGACCTTCAGAAGCCAATGCTGCTGGAGAGGTTTCAGGCAGGATCCCTTGTGATAATCCATCGTTCGGCTGGTCTACTGAAGACGAGGTTGCTAGCGAAGGCACACCTGTCGTTTCTGAGCAACTACTCGGTTTCGTCGATGCGGGCTTCTGTAAACCAGCCTCTGGCTTGTAGCTGCAGTCTAATCCTAGCCGTCGACAGTTGCCACACTCAGGGTTGACTTCATCGCATTTGCTGAACTCATGGCGGGTAGGGGCTGTGATCTCTCCAGAAGTCGGGTTATCCGGTTGCTGAATTGGCGACGACTGTGCATTGGACATTGGTCAAGCATGACTCCTTTGACGATCGAAGGTGACGATCTTGTGGTAACTTTGCACAGATACCATATCAGAGAGTGCAGAAGCTTGGTACTGCTGACCAAGGTCGAAGAGTCGGACGGTAGCATACGGCCCGGCTAAAGCTTCCCGTCGTCCGTGATCACATGCAACCTTATCGATATCAGGACGCGTTCATATGATGGTGACGTATTACACGCTCACACTACATCGCCATTATACCAAAAACAGTAATCAGCTCGCACTGTAGTAGACTCCAATCGCCAGGACGTCAAAATGTCCCTCGCCCGTACCCTCATCAGAGCAGCCCCTCGTTCATGTCGATCCTCCAGACCATCAGCCTTCCAAACACCAATCTTTCGAGCATTCAGCACAACTCCTGCAGTCATGGGCAAAGACAGCAAGCAATCGAACCAGCCGCCCAAGCATGATATGGTCTATTTCCCGGGCCTCACCTCGAAGGTGCGGTCCTTCAAGCAATTCAGGACTGTAATTCACACAGGGCTCTACAGCCAGGTCGTGACCATGGAGATTCCCGTTGGCGGTGACATCGGCGACGAAGTGCACACTGTGGACCAAGTCCTCATCTTCACCAGCGGAGAAGGAAAAGCTATAGTCGCCGGCAAGGATCAGGTAACCCGCTTGCCACCCTTGTCTATTCCCTTTGCGTAGGCGCTGACGTGATTGCAGGACGTCAAAGCGAGCGACGTCGTTGTTGTCCCTGCTGGCACGCAACACCAGTTTATCAACACTTCCAAGACGCAGCCCTTGGAGCTCGTGACGATCTACTCTCCTGCAGAACACGACCCGCAAACGTTCCACAAGACCAAGGAGGAAGGCGACGAGGAAGAGGACAACGGGAAGGATGAGGCGCCTGAGTGGAGCCAGCAGAGTAAGAGCTTCAACGAGAAGAAGGGCCTAGTGAAGGAAAGTGGTGGGCCTTACGAAAACGGTGACGATGGAAGGCATCAGAAGTCTTGAGAGCCTGTCATTACTGATTTCACCTATCTCGATGTGTTAATGTACATTCATAGGCCACAACATGAAGGTCCACAGTTTACCACCAACTACATACTGCAAGTGCCAGTGGTCCTCACGGAGAGGTGAACATGACAAAGGCCGGAGCCTGCCTCCCTTATTCCGTCATACGGCCGCCGGGAGGACTTGGTCGGGTCGAATCGAATCGCTGTCAAGCTGTTCAGGGTGGAACAGCAGAAACACGTGTGATGCTAATCTGTCAGCGCTCAAGTCAAGAAATAAAGCGTGCCCTTCAACTTCTCATGCGCCTCATGCAACTTGTAAGGCGCAGTCGGGATATCCTCATTCCAGCAATCCGACTCCATGTTCACGATAGCGCGCTTGCTCGCCTTCTGCGCGAGATATGTCGGGATCGGCCACTTCGTGTTGTGGAGCTTGAGGAGGTCGTCGTGGAAAGCCTCAGTCAGCAGCTGGAGTTCGGACTCAGACACGAGCATGCGGTCGCGTGCAGGAATCGTCGCACCTCCTTTGACGGTGGAAACGCTGCCCACTGAGCTCTGTCTCGGGGTTTCGAAGACGTTTCGCAGAGGTAGGTCAGCGTCAGCTTCCGTGTGTTCTGGTGAGAACATGCCGACACGAGGGCTCGCCATCCCCAACAAGCCTGAGGCGTTGCGACTGGGTGTGTGGGGGATACTGTGGTCTCGCGGTCGTGTGACCCGCCTGGTGCGAATTGTCCTCTTCGATCCCTCCCGCTGCCACTTGTCGAGAAGCTCTTGTCCTGCGCTCAGCCTGCCGAGACCGCGGTCATCAGCTTGCCGGATGATTGTGAGCTTCATCAGCGGCTGATTGTGAAGATGCTTAGTCGCCGAGAGAACACCAAGGGCGTCGTGTGAACCCAGCAGCTTTTTGTCGTGCAGGAAGAGCAGCGGCTGCCCAAACGGGCTATCTGCGTCATGATTGGAGTTTGAGGTAATGTCGACCAGAGCAGAATCGGGCAGGCGAAAGGACGGATTTTCTGCTGCATGATAGTACACCAATTCAGCATCTGCTGAGATGCCTTGCAACATCTGGGCGAAGCCTGTCGCCTCCTGTGCCAATGTCTCGAACTTTGATGGCATTGGTTTGCTCTGCTGAGTCTTCTGATGCTCATGATCGACGCCATTCAGCATTTCATTGCTCTCTATTGACGTAGCTGCAGTGGTCGCCGTCTCCGCATGGTCAAATGTGTCACTCTGCGCGGAGGCAGGCTGAGTCGAGCTGCCGCTACCGTTGAAAACGGATGATGGCACGCTCGGGGCCACATTATGAGGCAGCATGCCGCTGATGCCGTCCGCTGCTGCGTGCTTCGAAACGGATTCCTGCGCGGGAGATGGAAGCGGTACAATGGCACCGGATCGGAAGAGCGTGATCCTGTCGAGGGTCATGTCACGGCCGCTCGTGATCTGTTGCAGAAAGGCCTTGAACAGCACGTTCAGGTCCAATGCTCCTCCAGCCATGACTTTGCGCAAGACCACTTTGTGGTAATAATCGTGCGACCCAATCGAAGCCCGCGCAGAAAAAGCAACAAGATACCAGCACTCGTCAACTGACCGCTTCGCCCGCTCCCCAGATTGGGGTCTGCTCAAAGGAGTTATGTGAAGACCTACGCTCAGCTGCTTGGGTACAACGGCGTCGGGATTGCAGGCGAAGATTCTGCTGAGCTGCTGGCCGGCAAAGTGCGTCACAGATCGTGATCGCCTACCGTAAGCCGCGTTCTGAAGATCTGAGACACTGATGAACAAGCACTGTGCTCCAAGGCGCTGGTCACAGATCTTCTTGATGATCCTTTCTGTAGCAGACTTCGCGACACTGTCGCTGTGACCAATGACGAAGATCACCTGACGGCCATCTGTGTCCGAAGCATGACGAGCAAGATTGTGTTCCCAGATATTCGGAGACTGGACATCCCCCAGGTGCTGCAGGACAATGGTCTCCTGCTCCACGATGCCGACATTGTAAGAGGTGACTTTCGTGGTGAGGTCTGTTGCAAAATCCTGGTACAAGCGCTTCTCAGCAATCTCGGACCCAACCGCCACAAAGACGACTTTGAATTGGTTCGCCGCTTTTGCTGATGGCTTCTGTGCTGTCAGAATCGACTTGTTTGGCTTAAGTCTGGACACTGGCGTCGCTGCGATGAGATCTTGCTGATCAGGCACGCGGTCGGGCTGGCCCTCGATTTGCACCACTGAGGAAGATAGCTTCAGGCTTGACAACTCACTTTGAAGCGCTGGGCTCAGTGCACCACTGAAGGGTTGGCCAGGCGCGATCAGGCAAAGCTCCGCAGGGACGAACAATGCGGACTTGATTGTGCCAACGTTGATGCACGGTAAGGACGGAGTCAAAAGATTGACGCCCTTGCTCGAATAGTATTGCGCCAGGGTCTGATCTGGGTGAGCTCCCAGCGGCTTTGCCGACAACTGACTTGCGTCCTGTGAAGCGATGCCGACGATGCGTCGGATAGGCGAGCCCTGCCCACCTAGAACCTTGACTTCCACTCCTTTCAGTGGCTTCTCTGTCAACCGTGCGATGTCTGTGATTGGTAACGAAGCCGCGCCGCCAAGGTACTCCTGCATGAAGCTGGCGACAGACTGCGCTTTGAATGAGAGTTTCTTGCACGGGACTTCCGCAATGACAAGCTCCTGCTCCTGTGCGTGCAGAGATCTAGCGACACCTCGCAGCACTCGCAAGCCATGGAATTCTGCATCGACTGACGAGAGCAAATCTTTGCTGTCTCTGCTGAGCAGCTCATTGATGATGTCCCTACTCTGCAAAGCCTGGATATCGTCGGTGCATTGCTCTGCACACCTCACGATCCCGCCTATGGTCGGGAACTGCATGGAGAAGCTGAAGGCGACATGGAGGTCGTGGTAGACTGGCTGTGAACTCTGCTCATGTCCGGGGAACTTGGCGGAAAGCACTGAGGACTGCGGTGCATCAAGTCTTGGTTGAAGTGTCTCAGGCTTCGAGATCCACCGCCACTGTGGTCCTTCGCGCTGACCCGTGCGGATAAATGTCCGGTGAAATTTGTGTGGATTTGACGGACGTCCAGAGCCAGTGTACGCCTGGACTCTCGCGACATAGTGAGACTTCTCTTCAGTCACGGAGGATTCTGCTGTGTCTCCTCCAGAATGCTCAGCAAGGGCGAGATGACTGTTGATAATCTCATACTTCAACCCTTTTGCGTTGATGAAGAGCTCAAGAGCCGCTCTCATAAGATGCTTCCGCTCGCTTGTCACCAAAGACTGACCGCATTCCTTTGGACTGGGCACCATGCATTGCACCGTCAAGACGCCAATGCGATCATTAGCGCTCATGTGTGCAATACTGACCTTTTTGAGCGGATTGCCAATATCGAGGCTCGAACCGATGTCATACATCTTGTGTGCTGACATGATGAGTCCGTGAAGCAGTTGTTGATGAGTGATTGGTTTCGAAGTATCCCAAACAGCTGTGAGTGATGTTCTGAAGGAGCTGCTCCTCAGAAGATCGAACTGGATGCGATGGGAGAAGAAGTCCGCCATGAACGGAGCTGGTGCTGATACTTAAAGGCGTTCGTATGATACCCATCAAATAACTGGCTTTCCTCCCGCTAGAGATTCTGGAATAGGCTGGACAACACCGCCCGTTGTCCACGTCGTAATGAACAGTCTACTGCTTTCAAGTGTCGGCTTTGAAGCTACGGCAAGATCAGCAAACATGGAGATGACAACAATGCTTCACGATCGGGAGGAATGGACCATTAAAGGCATATGTTTCGGCAATCCAAGATCATTGTCTTGAGATAGCGGCCCAAGGGTCGGTTTAGAACGCTCTATCATTGACGAAAGACAGGAGAGCCATCGAAGTCAACATGAATGGTGCGTAAAAGCGGAAAATGACTTATTCTGTCCAGCGATGGCGTGTATGTGTCCAGATGACCATGAGCTGAGCGAGCTTAACCGTATGACGAGCAAGACGTGCTCCCGTACCAAAGTGGCGCTGCAGTGCTCAGCGGTGGAGCTCTGGGACGACAAGCTCGAGTGTGCAACAGACTGCAGGTGAACCACGTCGGCGTGGGCGATTGCAGCAACACATCTTTCTGGCGAGCCAGGATTACTGGTTGTTCAGTGGTATCGGCTCACACTCACTATCCCATGCTTGCTCGCTCAAATCGTTCCACTCAGTGTGGCTTGACTTCTGTCTCCCGTGCCCATGCGCGACTTTCGATCCCGTAAACTGTTGGTGTGCATTGCCTAAGTAGTCAGAAAGCTCTTCACAGTAGATGACAGTGAGGTCCCAATCGTGCATGGCGTCAGCCGCTTCCAGCATTTGCCGCTGCCGCTCTAGACTGGCTTGTCTCTTGGCCTCTAATGCAGCCTTCTTTCGGTCCTGTCGCTCTCGAGCTAAGCGATGAGTCTCCCGATCCAGTTGGCCTACCAATGTCTGAACTGCCGAAGCTTCTTCCATGACATGGAAATTGGCGCCCGGCGTACAGAGGCACGTTGGTAAAGGGTGGAATCGAGGCAAGGGCTCTTCGCAGGCGAGCCCATCCGACGCAGCGGCTTCCTTCATACCATCACAGTATTTCATAGATGATGCCCGGATTTTCGTAGGCTCTGATCCTTGGTAGGTGGTCTTGCAGCGCTCGGTGGGCATCTCTCGACGCTCTTTCGTCCAGGGTCCTCGCAGAGTGCTGCCACCAGCGCTCATGCTCATCTTTTTAGTACTGCCTCCAATGCGCAGCGACTGCCTGGCGAGTCGACTGCAGGTCCGCCAAGATGGCAGCATCTGTAGTCCGGTCACGGGATCTATAAGTCCATCCGCCTTCCCGACGATAGGCAGGCCGCGAAAGCTTGCATTGGGCCATGTAATTACATTGGAGTCTGTGTGTCCCTGTCGAACTTTGGCTGCGGCTTCACAACCTTTTCAGCTTTCGTGACGACTACATGCGCTGGCAGGTGGCTGTCGACATCCACATCATATTGCTCGCCATACCGTGACAGCTTGCGTTCCACCTTTGATGACTCTGCGGGTGCCAACTTCTCTCCTATGACAGTTGTCGAAGTGGTGCCAGCGACTTGCTGTGCGGCACAATGCACCACCACGAGGATTGGTTTTCCGCTACGGCCATGTCGCCGCTGGCCCCTCCCGACCCCTGCCTGATTGTGCTCACTATGGCGACACGAAGGTTTCCAACACTTTTCGTGCCCTATGTAAGTGTGATGTATAGAGCTGTTTTACGATATGGTCAATGCATAGACAGGGGTCGAGCATCGAATCGGCAGGTAGCATTCTCGTCATTTCTTCCTAGCGTGACTTGTGGAGACGTCAAATTTTCCTCGATATCGGATGGTCGGTTGTTTCGGATCTATCCATCATCAAGTGTGCATCCGGACCGAGTCACTGACTACATGTACTCAGTACTCAGTGCAGGAATGCTTAACTTGACTTGACAACACGCTTGGCTGTGGCCGTTTCAGGGTTCAAGCCAGATCACACGGCCTGGACCGAGGTCGCCAGCAGTGACGCGTGCACGCTGCCACGCGCCGAATCAGGATCCCCAGTCATGTTTCAAGCCAAGCATAGCTTAAAGAATCAATCGACGGAACATCCAACCATCGTCGTCATTTCCGTAATATTTTAGGTAGCAACGGCGGGGGCTCGACGAACCCTGCAGGTACATACGTATAGACATAGACCATTCTTGGTGTTGTTAATCGCGGTCCCGTCGATGATGATAGGCTGCACCTAAAAGGCCCGGGCGTCGTTCGGCATGACGGCAATTCGTTTCAATTGCTCGACGGCGCTTGGCCGTCCTGCGTAACGCGTTTGGCCTGTTTGTAGCTTGCGCAGCAGAGGGGGGGAAGGATGGGGCAGCACTGCTTGCGTGTCGCACATGCGATGTCAACAACTCCACTTCCCCGACCACGATGCTCTTATCCTCTTGTCCTTCCATGTTCGCTCCTTGGTACAGTTGGGCCTTCATGAGGTGCTCGTCAAGCAATCCCTTTGTTGCAGCACTGGTCTGAGTAATGCAATAGGGCCCTACTCCCCACCATCGACACAGTCATAGTCACCCAGTGGACATCAGACGATGCTGGCCCATCGCAACTCTCGCTCACCACTTGGCTATGTCCTCACCGCGCTCGCCGTCTTAAGCTTTTTCTTCTACCACCGGAATATAGTCACCAGTCATGTGACGTCGACTCTAAGAACCACCAAGACGTCCGGAGCATCGCAGGCGCCGCAGCTGGCTCCTGCGAACTCCACACTAGGATTTGGAGGTCTGTACGTCGTGTCGGGCCCGGGCTCCCCCAGGAGACAACACCTCGAGGAAGCAGCAGCGATCACGGAGCTTAACTTCACGATACCGACGCAGATCGCGTGGACAGATGAAGACGTGCGAAATTTCCGGCCAGAGCATGAGGAGGAGTCGAATATCCTGACGGGCAGTATCAAGGCTTGGATGAGCCACCACGTCGTATTGAACGACTTCCTAGACTCGGGTCTCGAGACGGCTCTGATCTTTGAGGATGATGTGGACTGGGACATCAGACTACGGACGAAGCAAGTGCCTCTGGCACAACAGGCTGTACAGGAGATGCGCAACGGCGAAGGGTCGTTTGATAAGAATGCATATCCGTGGGGCACTAAGGGTGATTGGGATTTGCTGTACATCGGGCACTGCGGTGACTTCTTTGGCGAAGCTCAGCAGTCTGTTGGCGTTGGACATCACCATCCTGAGCAACTGCAAGATACACCTTTTGTGCTCTACGAGGATCCGACTCTGCAATGGCGAACGGATCTCCATCCATTCACTGCTAGCTTGTTGACCGCATTTCGCATACCAGAACAGACCAGGGTGGTTCACAAGTCGCAGTGGCCCCTATGTACATTTGGTTACGCGGTAACACGAGAGGCGGCGAAGCGGATCATCGAGGAGATTGCGCCAGCGCATGAGGATCCCAGCAGAAACTTGGCAGCTTACGACGCCGCCATCCTTACTGGTTGCCGAGATGGCCCGCTCAAATGTCTCACGGTCACTCCAGAGCTCTTTCACCACATGGAAGGCGAGTCGCTCATTGCAGACGAGGAGCAAGAGGAAAGAGAGGTGTTCCGGCCGCCTGTGGATAGAGCAGGTGTGGAGCAGGTGAAATATAGAAAGGAGACTTCGAACATCGGATGCGGGTTCTGGGATGGGAGCTTCTACTACGGCGATGACGCCGACCGGTTCGAATTTCTCGTCGAGGAGGTGGGAAGGAAGGGCCAGTGTTTGAAACCGGGTCGAGATCCGAAAACCGGCCTGCCTGTATAGCGTGCGAGCAAAGCATAAACTAGGTTTCAGACAGATCCCAAGTTTTGGGGAAAGTCGAGTTTGATATGTAAGTCCTGCGTTCTGGCGGCATTTGAGGGGCTTGAGCTCAACGTTGATGCAAGCGTTGATGATGGATCGACCGGCAGCATGGTCCGGCGTTTTGTGTATAGAGGGTGTGAAGTCCTGCCGCTTTGGCGGATTTGAAGACAGATACCCCGGCACATGTACTGAATGGCGTGTACACACACAGCTTTATATGCGTGATCGCGGGGCTCACTGACAAGATGGTAGTACATTGTACAGCATGTTCTCTGCCGTTATGATCGAGTGCAATGCTGAGTCTGAGTCGCACCTTCCTTGTTTGTTCACGTCCAGTAACCGGCAGGCACGGCCCGCCGCTCTCCCGCAGCCGAGCCTGCATATTTGATCACCAAAGCATCCCGTCTGAGATACAATCCCGCAAACAAATCGACCCGAGAGCGACATCGACCAGCACCGACAAAGTCTAACAGACGTCCGCGCGTCGCCAGCATGGCTCACGCACACAACGAAGATGTAAGCACTCGGGTAACAACAGATCCCACTGGCTCGAGCGTCGACAATGTAGTCCGACCCGCCGAAACGATCAAACAAGCACCGGACAGCACACAGGCTGCGGCACCCCGCGACAAACCGTTCAGGTTCCTCGACCTCCCGCGCGAGCTGCGCGACAAGATTTACGCTCTGGTAAAATGTCCTCTGGTTGGCTTCACGTGTTCCAAGAATGACGATTACTTGTACATACCATGGTTGAGATGCCCGGCATTCTGCGCGTCGCCGCTGCTACTGATCAGCCGAGCCTTCAAGCAAGAGTATGAAGAGGAAGTCTACCGCACTGCGGTATTCACCATCACGATCCCGTCGCATTTTCAGCCGCAAGATTGCCAACTCAACCACGAATCCGTCAGGATTCTCGAAAAGGCTCGTACCGTGGTCGCCGAGCTTGAAATAACGTCAATCTATGGAGGTGGAAGTGCATTCGATGCAGGTACGTCGTCCGCGCCTGGAGTAAGGTGTAATACTGACAACATAAGCAGAGACTGTCCCTCTCGTTCGTAGTCACATTACGAGCCTGCTAGGATTATGTCCCTCGCTGCGCTCTCTCGAGACTTGCCTGCTCACTGAGACATCGACGATCGAAAATAGTGTCGCCAACAGTTTTCAGCCCTCCAGAGTGTTTGATGTCCAGCTTGGCCCGGCCCATGCGCACGTTGCGTTTAGCATCTGCTTGTACTTCCCGGATGAGGTCCTTTTCTGGATTGTCGATGGCCATTGGCCCCGCCACACCCGATACGAGATCCGTCTGGGACAGTATCTCTCATACCTTGAAGATAACCGCATCGTGTATCGCGGTACGAAGGCCCAAGATGCATCGTCCTGGCATGGCATACACTTGGAGACCGTAAGTGCCGGCGACTTTGACATGGCAAAAGCGATTGCAGACTTCGAAACCTCGGAAAAGTGTGACGAGACCTCCGAAGACGAATCAGAATATGATGAGGAAGCCGCACTAGAAGCAGACCATGAGCGGGACTTTGAATACGACGACGAGTTTATGCTCGACTACGACGACTAGCAGAAGATCGACGACAAGAGCAAGCATCTCTGGAGACCTGCGCCCGCTCAGATGGTCTCGGTCGGAGGCTTGTAAGGACAACTAGCAGTCAATTCGGGCGTGCAGCACCTGGGCAGAGGCATTGCGAGAGGATGCAGAGGCAGCTACGGCGAAGGTTCAACTACAAGGAGCGGCGGTAAAGGCAGGGAAGGAGTTAAGGCTTGTGATCGTTCGTATGGTTGGTTCTAGTTGCTTTGTTTAGGGTGTTGGATTGAAATATTGAAGCAGCCCATTGCAGACAGCCGCTGCTGCCTTGTGTTCAATGCATGGGGGGCGTGCAGTCTGGCTCAGAGAAGGCATCTCCTGCTTGCCATCGAGACGCATTATCAACTTTCGCGCTTCAGCCTCGACCGTGACTGTCAATTGTGACGATCCCACGAATTCACATGTCAGTGCAAGTGTCGCCTGACAAACTCACAGACAGTTTTAGGCTTTCGCCCCAGTCGCTGCCGCCTTCATTCAAAGTGTCTGCCGCTACTGATGTCGAAGATTCCTGTTGACAGCACTGGCGAGGAACAAACAGGGACCAACGTGGCACCACGGGCAACCAAGCGTCGCAAGACCACCCAAGAGAAGTTTCTTTGCTCCTCTTGCGATAACGGACGCAGCAGCAGTATGTTCCCCGACTACAATCCGTCGGTCGATTGTGAGCATCTCATCAATACTTGTAAGACTTGTCTCCAGGAATGGGTTGAGATGCAAGTGCAAAGCTGTCATTTTACTACGGACCCGGAATGCTAGGATGGTACGGAGCCTCTGGACATCAAGTGTTCCAGTGCGACGGCCTGATGATGAATGTCAAATTTGTGAACTCGAACATCAGCACGAAGATCTGTGAAGCACGAGCGGAAGTACACTAGCGACAATACGCCGGACTGGTTCTGGTGTCTGGCTCCTGGTTGCGATGCGGGTCATGTTCACAAGAGCCAGCCGGCGAACGAAGACCGCGATGTCCGTGAGAGAAGAGCCACTTCATCTTGGGAATATTCGAAAGGCCGTCTTCGAGAGGCGGCAACTGCGCAGAAGAACAACAAGCCCGCCAAGGCAAGCCAGCCCACGGAAAGGACCGTGGTCGACGTCTCCAAATGCGATCAGCGCGGAGGCAGAGCCTGCGTCCCATGCAACCGCCCATGGCATGGAAGCGAGACCTGTGAGGAGTACCAGGCTCGCACCAAGGGCAGTTACGTGGAGGAGGACATGTTGCTGAAAGAGATTCAGGAGTTTACTAAGCGTTGTCCCGGATGCCGGACGAACATCCAAAAGGGCGGATGCTCGCTCACGCAAATGCACGCAGTGCTTGACCCAGTTCACCTGGTACAACGTTAAGTAAGAAGGGCGAGTGCGCGCCCGCTACACGCGTCCGCAAGCGCGGGCGCGCGCATACAGGGGGAGTGTCTGGCGCGTTTGCCGGCACAAGCTCCGAGAAGATCTACAGCTCACCGTTACGAATGCGAGTCTGACGAGACCGTTTGGGAAAAAGGCATTTTTCCAAGCCTCAAAGGGACCGCACGCAAAATGGAGAGAGCCGAGCACGAGAAACGCAGGCTTCCCGAGGTGTCGGTCTTTGGTACGTTCTTTCATGGCGGCGTCTTGCACGGATTCTGCTTATACTGCGAAGAGCCGCGAGGCTCCTCTTCAGAACGTTTGGTGGATGTCGCTGTGCTGACGCTGCGACGCAGGCTGGTGTGTGTAGGTAACCGTGCGACATAAGAAGCATTTTGCACTATGTTGTTGCCAAGTCCAGTGCAGCGGCTCCGAGGCATCGTGATGATTGAGCATCTATCAGGACAGTTGACGAGCCATCGAAGAGCGTCCGAGATGCCGTATGGAGTCGCTGATCCATGTAGGAAATATTGCCAACAAAAATGATTTTTTCGGAAGAGAAGCGCTCGGTAGCAGCATGCATTTCCCCACGGCACGAAACCCTGACCCTGCAGCTCTGAACTCCTCCTTGCGGGGAAGTTCGTCAATGCCTCGGACATACCAAGACTACAACGTGGAGAGCTAAGCGGCATATGTGGTGATGGCGATGGCGCAGGTTAGAGCCACGGCGCTGCCCAAAGCCAAGCAGCGATAGATTCGTTACGTGCGTACTGGGTCCACCCTCTCTACACTCTCCTTGTCAGAGTCCTACGGTTCGAAGAGCTTGAATGCAGAGAATCTTCTGGCAGAAAGCATAGAGTCTTGGAAGAGGAGTAGATGATCCTCCTGGCCGACGGGCAGGTCAACCTCTAATCTCTTACGAAAGGTCCAAAGGACTCTCCAAGACTTCAGCTTCGTTGTTCCACGTCTGAACTCCGTTCTCTCCCATCCCACCGCCACGATGCCATTCACCGCGCCCTCATGGGTGCCGCCGATGCCCGAGATACCCGACACGATCTCGATAGAGACATTCATGTTCGACGAGCACTACGGGCGCTATCCTCTCGGCTATAGCAACCCACCATTCATCGATGGGCTCACAGGTCGCAAGTACGACGCAATCGAGGTCAAGGAACGGGTCGACAGCCTCACGCGAGCCCTTTCCAAAGAGCTAGGCTTCAAGCCGGACCAAGGCTCTGAATGGGACAAGGTCGTGGCATGCTTCAGCTTGAACAGCGTCGATTATCTGACCCTAGCGTGGGCAATGCATCGATTGGGAGGCATCTTGACCTGTGTCAATGCAGCGTACAATGCTCATGAGCTGGAGTATCAGATGAGAGACAGTGGAGCCAAGGCAATCTTCACGAATTTGCCGTTATTACAGACTACGGAGGCGGCTGCGAAGAAGGTGGGGCTTCCCAAGGAACGGACATATCTGATCGAGCTCGCGCCTGCAGTTACAGGTGGAGCGAAGAATCCTGGCTTGAAGACGATCGAGCAGTTCATCCAAGAAGGAGTGAAATTGCCAAGAGTCGAGGCGGCGGATAGGTCCTGGCAGAAGGGTGATGGAGCGAAGAAGACGGCGTTCCTGTGCTACAGCTCTGGAACATCAGGGCTGCCCAAGGGTGTGATGATCTCACATACGAATGTGATCGCCAATGTGCTGCAATTGGTAACCCATGAGATTCCTACCCGCACTGCGTACGCGAGAGCCGAAGGCAACGCGGAATACACCGAATATGCCCTTGGACTGCTCCCAATGTCCCACATCTACGGTCTTATCGTGATCTCGCATCTCGGACCGTACAGAGGCGACGGCGTGGTCGTTTTGCCCAAGTATGACTTTCACACTATGCTGCAGACCATTAGCAAGTACCGGATTGCCATGCTCTACCTGGTCCCGCCAATGATGATCCATATGACGAAGATGAAGGACGCTCTGAAGAAGTACGACCTTTCTTGTGTGCGAAGCGCCTTCACTGGAGCCGCACCTCTAGGCAGAGAGACAGCCGAGGACCTGGTGGCCATCTTCCCGAAATGGAATGTGCGACAAGGCTACGGGTTGACAGAGACTGCGACGGTGGTGTGCAGTACGGTACCCGAAGATATCTGGTTCGGGTCTTCGGGTTCACTCCTTGCTGGCCTGCAAGTACGCCTGGTTACGGCGGAAGGCAACGAGATCACAGGCTACGACCAACCGGGCGAGCTTTGGGTCCGATCACCGTCCGTGGTACTTGGTTACCTTCACAACGACAAGGCGACCAAAGAAACATTTACCGAAGAGGCCGATGGGAGGTACATGCACACTGGCGATGAAGCTAAGATCCTCAATTCGCCGAATGGGCACGAGCACCTTTTCATTGTAGACAGGATAAAAGAGTACGTTCCCCATCAATTCCCTCATACCACCTCCTGACCGCAAACCAGACTCATCAAATGCAAAGGCCACCAGGTCGCCCCGGCCGAACTGGAAGCCCATCTCCTCACCCACCCAGCCGTCAACGACTGCGTCGTCATCGGCATCCCCAGCGACCGCGAGGGCGAGGTCCCGAAAGCTTTTGTCGTCAAGGCACCCGGCAGCATTGAGGAGAGCGATGCGCTGCTGAAGAGGAGCATCATGAAGCACGTGGAGCAGCACAAGAGTGATTACAAGAGGCTGAGGGGTGGAGTGGAATTCATCGATGTGGTGCCCAAGAGCCCGAGCGGGAAGATTTTGAGGCGGTTGGTCCGGGATCAGGAGAGGGAGAAGATGAAGAAACAGGGGGCCAAGTTGTGAGCATTTGTCGTCGTGACGTAATGATAGCGATCTTGCAAATGCGCGTCAGGCTTGTCAGTCATCCCTTCCCCGGCAGCGGGTCGGCCACGGCGTCCTCTGTCAGCTGGTTGTCGTATCCTGCGGCCGACCGAATCACTAAGTCATGGTCATGGGGTTGGGTCTGTGAGCCCAAGGATGGTAGTCCTGGCAGTCAACTGTGAAATTGCATCGTCATTGCATTTCGTCGGAGCAGAATCCCATGGCCACTGCCAGGACTGCTCCAGAACTAATCTGTTTTGATGATGCCTCGGAAACAACGCCAACAAATCCAACCAGCATGCCATCGCGCTCGACGTCAACTTGAAATGCGAGTCAGAACAGAGCAAGGCTCGCCATGAATCCGACCACATGCCTTGAGACCAAGAACATTTTCCACGTAATCGTAGTGGTTGCATACTCAACTCCACCGCCGGTCGTACTTATCCTTAAACTCAAGCACCATGATCGCCACCGGCATCACCAGCGCCGCCGCCACCACGACGTATCAGGGCCCCGATGAAGTGTCCGCCTGGAACGCCAAGTTGCCCAGCAAGCGCTTGCATACCCGGCAGCAAGGCAAACATTGGTGGACCCGGCACAGCGCCTTGGGCAGCACCTGGCGGCGGCAGCGCAAGGTTCGGGGCACCAAACTGCAGATGGAATTGCGCGTTCTCTGGCGCATCGGGCGCAGCGTGAGGGTCGAAGGCGCCGCGCCGAGAGTACATGCAGCCTTCGTAATGCCCTTGCCTGTTGATGTGGCTGTAGGGGGCGCCGCAGGGCCAGCAGAAGGACGTGTTGCACTGAGTGCAGAGCATTTGGTCGCACTATCGGGGGACAGGTCAGCACTCGTCGAGGTCTGCTCACTGTCGTCATGGAACTCGTTCAGGTCGACTCACTCCACCGGCCTTCTCGATATTCTTGCCGCACTTCTCATTCGGACACTTGCGGCACTTCCTGGCGATCATCTCCTCGCTCGCCTTGACATCGATCTCGTGCTGCTGACGGAAACGCTCCGCGAATTGCGCGCATGTCTCACCCTCGTGGTATGGGCGATCGCAGGCGACGCATGCGCGTGCGCCGCACTCGTGGCAAGTGCAGATGTCGTCGCTTGAATCATCCTCGTGCTCAGCTTCGTCAGTCGCATTGGTCTTCTTCTTCGCGATGTAGCCCTCAGGCTTGACCTCAGGCTTGGTGGGCTCGGGACCATTGACGAGTGGCTTGTGGACTTGTCCAGCTCTGCACTGAGGATTCAGGCACCAGCGCCAGCCAGGAGTCTTCTCAGCAACACCCTTTCTATAGAGCTCCTCATATCTCTTGTGGGCCTTTGCACCGCCCAGACGCTTGATGGTCGCACTGTGCAGAATCTGCGGGCACTCCGGGCAAGAAATCTGGTCGTACGTGACGCTGTCGAGCTGGTACACGATGTGAGTCCCGACACAGCTGTTGCAGGCAGTGATGTCGTGCTTGCAACCGTCAGTAAGTGGTAGGCGTGAGTAAGAAGATGCAGCGAGCTTGCGGCCGCATATCGAGCATTCCTTGCGAGACGACTTGCGCTTGACGGGGGCCTTGGCTTTTGTGACACGGTTGTTGGCGTCAGGAGCGGGAGCCTGCGGAGCCGGCACTCCGTTGAGGCGAGCGCTGCGGCGGAGACCGGGTCGGGCTAGTGCAGCCGCGTTCCCAGAAGAGGCTGCTCTGCGAGGAGCCATGGCGGTGTCGAGAGATCGGAGTTGGCGGACTGTAGGCTTTGTCAGTCTAGCTTCAACCTATCTGCCGGTATGATGGCTTGAGTCGGCTGCGGGTTGCACGTAGAAGGTCGGGTGGATGGGATTCAAGCAGTCAGTGCAGCATCTTGGGCGAAGGTGGAGATTTAAAGGAAGCTTGGAGAGATTGAGAAGTGGTTGCCAACGGAGGGCGGGATCCTCCGCGCTGGCATGTGAAGATTGACATGTCTGTGAAGCGCGTTCGCGGCATTTTCTAGCGGCGCAGCAAGGAGTCCAGTAAGGTAGACTTCACATCTGCGACTAATACGCTTCCAAAGATCGAAAATACCGTCGACAATGACAAAGCCGCAGCATTCGCAGTCCAGAGCCAATCTGGAGCAATCTTCGGCCAAAGGAATGGTTATGCCAGCCACCCGAACATTCGCGTGTCTCTATTCGCGTCAGTCTCTGCTGCTTCGAAGATGGTCGGACAAATATTTACTGTCTTCCGCCAGAAATCCTAGAGTTGCCGTACCTATATCTGCATCACTACTAATCAGGACCACGCATTCTGCCATGCGATAGCATCCGGCGGCACATGCTCTCCTGGCGCTGAGCTTGTCGCCTTGCATTGCTTCGTTTTGAGCGCATCACTCTTCAAATCCCTTTCAAGAAACTCAATGTCTTTAGCAACAACAATGGACTTCCTGACCGCCGGTTGCCTCAACCCAAATTTCAAGGCCGTCTCGAGACAATCGTGGAGCACAACGGCTTGACAGCCCAAAGCTCTGTATTTAGCATACCATGCTAAATTGTACGAACCACAGGACAATAGATTCCAACTCGCAAGGACCGTCTTCCCGGAATCATGCGGCAGCACTCTCGGCCCCGCCGGTGCCCTACGCATTCTGGAACCATTTCAATCTGAGTAACTGACCGGCTGACGTGCGATCAACTGGATCGTACTGTAGAGCCGATCTCAGGGCAGAAAGCAGATCGACACTGTCCTCGGCTGTCATGTCTGGCGGCCGATTATCCTGGAGTCTCCGCTCGAGCGTGTCGCCAACGTGGATAGCACCAGGCGCTTCGTCTGACTTGGCAACATCCGACCGAATGATGTTCATGCTCGCATCAAAATACCTCATTCGGCGAGGCCACTTCTCGAACATCGCTGGCGGGAGCGGTCCAAGAGTACTAATCATTTGGAGAAGATGGTCGTCGTCCTTCATCTCAAGCTGAGCCTTATTGTCGATCATTCGTAGAGAAAGATCGTCGTCGTTCTGGAGACTACAGTCGTGACTTGTTGCATGGAGGATGCTGTCATCGTTTTGCGTGAGGTAGAAGCCTGGTATACTGAATAATGGTCGGCCAGTAAATAGTTCAAACAGGTAACAGGCGAAGCTCCAAATGTCAACCTGATGGCCGAAGCTGGACTGAAGGACGACCTCCGGGGCGCGGAGCGCCACTGGGATACATGGTGCCTCGGGACGTTCGTTGAAGGGGAACGCTGCTCAATGTTAGAGTTGATGACGTGGGACTTGGGACCGCGCATATATACCAGCACCAAGATCTGAAAGCTTCACTTGTGCAGGTGCAAATTGATCCCACAATTCGACGAGTGGCCAATCCTCGTAAATGAAATTTGGGACACACGGATTGCGCTTGCTTTGGAGGCCTGTGGACACAAATCTGCCCTCTTCCAATGGCTCTTCGATCGGATGCGTGATAGACAAAAGCGCGTTTCCAGGATTTGTATCAGCGTGAGCAAATTTCAGATCGTGAAGGCATTGCAGTGCCATCAAGAGTGACTTGCTGATCGACCTTCGCTGCCAATACGGCATCGAGTGCGCAGAGCACGTTGCGACATCAGGGCCCATTGGCTCGAAGACGAGACAGAGATGCTCACCATTGGGACCATGGTGTCTGAAGTCGTCCAGAAGCCTGACAATATGGCCGCTGGCAGCTTTGTTGCCTGCAATGGTACGATTGATCGCTAATTCCCTGCACGCTGTAGACGCCGTGGAGCCCAGGATTTTGATCGCAACGTATTGAGGATTACTTCGCATCTTTCAGTCAGCAAACACCAGAGATGCGCTTGTGAACAGTGGTACCTAGTATCTTGCGCGAGCCACACGGTCGAGTTCGACCCGTGACCCAGCTTGCGAACAATTCTGTAGCGACCTGCGTGGAAGATATCTCCAATCTCCACAGGATGGAATCCTCCGAGGTGATAGCATTCAATTTGCTCGGCGTTGAGTAAGCGCTCGAAAGGCTCATCAAAAAGTCTATGTCCATGAGCCGCCATTGGAAAAGGCTCTATTGTTGGAGAAATCCTAGAGCTACATACGAGATCCGGCTTTACGTATGTCGCCACTGCCGTCTCTTGAGAGAGAGCTTTGGCCGCCCTAGCAGTTGAACATGACCTGTGGCATGCTGTTCCACGTGAACTTGAAAATGCAAGTTCTCAAGTCAGAAAGTCCCAAGAAGCAATCGTCCCTTTACGATCGTCGCCGCGGGGCTATTGTAAGAGTAGCTTCTGTGTCTAGGGTATCTCATCAAGTGGGATCCTGCAACAAGGGTTCTCTACAACCACGGTTGCAAGAAAAACGAGCCACACTATAGCCCAATTCCAGAGTTGCAATCGATTCTGGGGCCCTGCATTGCGCTAGGCGGGGGGTGATGGTGGGACAATGCAGCTAATGAAGCCCTCTTTCTCTTGCCGATGAGCTTCGAAAACGTGGCACGGCACGTTTTGTTTCTCAGTGACGCAGACGCGACAGAGAAGTCGTGACTCTCCTGCACCAGTCTCGCGGACCAGCACGTGGCTTGGACAAGGAAACAACAGCCTTGCCTTTGTGCAAGTAGGCGCTCAAGTGGGAGTACTTTGACTCAATGCGATGTAACCTGATCGACCATTGTGTCCACAGGCATTACACTCGATCCACAACACGGATTTGGCGTACGCCATGTGCTACTGGCCACGTTGACGGCCGAATTATGGCTCGTGGAACGCGAAAGCGCGTGTGACGCCAAGATTACTCCGTCTGAGCTCACATATGCGGTGTTGGTATGACCTGTATCAACATTGATGTCCTCCTTGTGCAAAGGCTTGTTCTCGCGGATCTCGGGCGACATACGCATGACCACACGCCTCTGAGGTTTCGGCCGGGAGCTGGCCACATAAGTCTCTGGTATCAAGTCTTGCTCGATGCTCTATAAGCAGCCGGGTCAATTCCCCGTGCCCGATGGCGGCGGCAGTGTGGAAAGGCATTCCGAGGCCGAAACGCTGCCGGATGTTACAGGTATATACTTCAGGCCTATTATGATAAAGGACGGCGTTAACGGGAGCGCCGCGGGACACCAGGTAGTCGATTACGGGTTTCCGCTCGAGCTCACGCCAGACCGCGGAGTGGAGTATATGTCCTTGCCGTGGGGTGCCACCGCATGCAAGAAGCAGATTTATAACAGAGAGCGGACCACGTTGACGGCTATCGACAGCGGAGTCGTCCCTGTGGAGCATGAACCGTTAGGGCTCGCGCTATGGGCAAGGAACCAGCGTACAAGTTCGATATTATCAACGGCATATCTGTAGCAAGTGTCAGTGTAAGAAGACGTAAGCGGGGAATAGAAGCGAGGACTGTGGATCGTACGGCACTGCTGCTGCTGTTGCTCAATAATCAGTGAGAGCCGCTCGCCTAGTGCTTCGGGGGAGTCGCACGTGAGTGTGGTCGTCAGCGTCCTTAACGAACTCAAGTCGCATATTCGATTTCCTTTCGCGGGGCTTGGTGTCAAGTCATTACGCAGACTTTATGGTCAGAAGAACAGAGCGCTGTACTTTATATATCCCGGTGTTGTGAGGCACGGCGATCTTGCTGCCTCGCAGCTCTTTGGAGACACATAGCCATACCTCCTCTCTATAGACCGTCCAAGGAAAATCTGCGTTTCTTCTACACACCAAACGCTGGTGATAATAACTAGTTCTAGTTTCCTCGCATCTCGCTATCCTCCATCACATGTAGGTGGGCTTCCAGGTTTTCTAAACGTAAGGTAGTGCGTGGCTCAGCCACGAATGGGCGAGATAAGCCTCAAGGTCCCTGGCGATCGCAAACTCTGTCGCAGAGCCGCAACCTTGCGACATATCAGGGGCTGGGGAAAACACTAACCATCACCCGTCGAATACATGTACTTCCTACGCCACGATGCCTGTCGAAAAGTCTTCATCAAACAGGGCGAGACAGGACTTGACGTCGAGTGGGCATCCGCCCCTTGAGCTCGGGTCCCGTGGTAGGAGGACCATAGATACAGCCAATCAAACCTCTCTATGATCGACAACCGACTCCATATAGTACCTCCTAGTGCCATGGCGTTGTGCGTTTCCGGATCCACTTGCACGCATTATTGACCGTGCGTGATCTAGGTCTCTTCTCCTTTGACCGCCATCCTCAATCTCACATTCCTTCTCCCTCCACCCTCATCAGCATCATCACACTACTTTCGTTAACGACTGGTCCTTGTTCATTGAATCATTTGTACAGGAAGAGCTCTTCTCACGAGACAGGCTACTGGACGACAGTATCTACCGCACTATCCAGAGCTTCACAATCTGCCCATTGACCACACTGGTATTCTTTTAATTCTTTCACGACCATGCGTTTCACAACCAGCGTCGCTGCCATCGCAGCCGCCGCCATTCCATTCACCAACGCATATTACAAGGGTGTGAACGTAGGAGCCAACAACCCAGACGGCTCCTGCAAAACCCAACAGGACTGGGAGAATGCCTTCAACGCACTCAAGGGCACCTCGCAGTACTTCACCTCTTTCCGGGTCTACGCCGCCTCCGACTGCAACACCCTCGAATACGCCGCCCCTGCTGCCATCGCAACCGGCACTCAGCTCCTCGTGGGTGTCTGGACCGAAGATGCGGCGCACTATAGCGCCGAGAAGGCCGCGCTGAGGGCCGCGTATCAAGCCCACGGCAGCGACTGGATCTTGGCCATCTCCGTCGGCAGCGAGGATTTGTACAGAGGCGACACGGACGCCAGCACGCTGGCCCAACAGATTCACGACGTCCGCGGCATGGTGAACGCCGACGGCGTGAAGGTCGAAGTCGGCCACGTGGACACCTGGACCGCGTGGGTGAACTCCGCCAACGAGGCGGTGATCAAAGCCGCAGACTTCATCGGCATGGACGGCTACCCGTACTTCCAGTCCTCCAGCATCGACGACGCGTACAACACTTTCTGGGACTCTGTCACCGCGACCCGCAACCAGGTGGACAACGTCGACCCGGGCAAGTGGGTCTGGGTGACTGAGACGGGCTGGCCGGTGTCTGGCGACAACTACGGCGCTGCGGTCGCTAGCACGGCGAATGCCCAGTCGTACTGGAACAGCGTGGGCTGCAGTGCTATTCAGAGCACGCACTTCTTCTGGTACTCATACCAGGACTACAACGAGAGCCCGTCATTCGGTCTCTTTGGCCAGAATGGCCAGCAGACTTACTCGGTGGATTGTTAAGATGCACATACCGTGAAGGGGTGAACTTCCGGGTTTGGGATACATGAGACTGTTGCAGGCACAGCGTCGGTGTATATGGTTTGGGGAATCGTGGCTATCTGGGTTGATGCAGGCCCAAGAACGGAGATGGTGTTGAACATAACCCTTGGCATCTTGGCATAGACGGGTCACAGTACCTACGGCAGCATAATTCATCAACGCGTGTCTCTTCATTTCTCGATCTCTTCATTCTATCACATGTCATACCCCGGTATCTGACCCCGGATCTGTGCGCCGACCTCAACACTCACTTCAGCAACACACCACCATTGCTCGAAATCATACTCCCCGAAATATTCTCATCCTTCAGCAAATAGACGTACGTCTCAGCCAAGTGCTCCGGCTGCCCAATCCTGCCCGTCGGCATCTTATTCGAGTACGACTCGAAAAGATGCTTCCTCACATCTTCCGGCAGCCCGTCCCAGAGCTCCGTCTCCACAGCGCCCGGACTCACCAAGTTCACACGAATGGGCGCGAGGTCCAGCGCAAAACCTCTCGTCATGCCCTGCAGACCCGTCGCGTAGCTGTTCACGACACTCCAATCTGGGTTCGGGCGCTCAGACACCGCGCCGGTGGTGAGCGTGATCGAGGATTGCGGCCCGGCATTCAGGTACTGCTTCGCATACTTGCTCAAGAACATAGGCCCGAAGAAGCGGACTGCACCGGCTTTGAGCACTTTTTCGATATCGATGGATTCAAGTTTCATGGTCGCCAGAGCGTCGCCCGCGGTCCAGATGATGTGGTCAAGCTTTCCATTCTTGGTGGCGGCATCGAGGAGGGTCTTGAGGTTCTCTTCAATTGTCTGGATGTCGCCGAAGTTCGCGGGGTGGCCGGAGATTCTGGAGGCGGCCGAGGGGTAGGACTGCTTGAGCTTTTCGAGGGTTTTGTTGACGCGGTCCGGGTTGGAGGAGGAAATGGTCACGACGGCGCCGTGTTCGACGAGAGCTTCGGCCGTGCAGAACCCGATGCCTTGGGTTGTGTAAGCATTGATAGAGATGAATGGAGTGGCAATGTTGAGGATTTACCTGAGGAGCCGCCAATGATGAGGACTTTCTTGTCCTTGAGGTTCTGCGTGTACTTGGTCTGGTCAGGCATTGTCGCTGTTGCAATCGCTGTCTGCTGAGTCCACTCTTTTCCGGATGCTTGAACTATGGCTATATAACGTTGGTGTTGCTCAAAGCCCGCAATGTGATTTATAATGGAAGCGATGTACATGTAGTGGGAACATGAAGCGACTAAATGGAATGACGTCCCCGGGATCTCATGTCGGCGTTTACAGCATTATGTCCGAAGGTCGATACAACGTTTTGGATATCTGTCGAGGTGACCGTATTTGCACTTACCAAGCCAATCTATTCCAGGGGCTGTAAGGCTTGCAGGTCACTCATTCCGACGGCGAAGAAGTGTACCCGATTCATCAGCACACCACGCTTTTATCGGCATACATCCGGCACCACATGACCTCGGAGATGGAATTCGTCCAGATGTCGGTCAAGTCAACGCAATCGTCCGTAAGTCCGCAGCCATCATGCGTCGCCGCCTGATTGTGCGAGAAAAGCATCGTAATACGCGACAGCCTCACGGGTTTGCTATGCCGAAGTATAGCTTACTTCTTTCCCCTACTACTCTGGTTCACCAACTTCTTCTTGACATGCTTCGGCATCTTCGTCGCCCTCTTCTCCCTCTTCTCCTCCTTCACTGCCAGCTTATGCGCCTTCTTCGCTTCCTTGTCTTCGAATTTCTTGCCCCTTGGAGCAGCCTTCTCAAACTCTTCGCTGTCTTCCTCATCGTCGTTCTCCTCAACATCTGTATTATCTTCCTCAGCATCAGACCCCGAAGCATAGTCTTCCGCTTTTTCCGATCCAGTAGCAGCTGGGACGTTGCTGCTGCCGCTCGTTGCATCAGTAGCCAGTAGGTCTCGATAAGGTAATGAGGCGCCTTCGCCCTGTTGCAGCTTCTCAGCGTCACGCTCGATGTCATATACCTGCTGCAGCGTCTGTGGAATGTACTGCTGTCTGAACACGACGTCGTCTGCTTCTCTGCTCTCCTCAAGCTCTTCGGCGGTCTTGCCATCGCCCTCCTTTTCTCTCGCCTCGTATAATTTCTCAAGTGCCAGCTTCATGCCTCCATCATCGGTCGTGCCTTCTGAGGCTGTGATGAAGCCGAAAGCAGCGCGCTCGGATAGAGTATCCACGTCTTTACGCCTAAAAAAGTCGGAAACGTTCTTTATGTCCATCCGTAAGAATTCGAGCGAGCGCGGGTGATCATGCTCGACTGACTGTGAGACATCGATGACAAACAGTTGGCCGCCATGGTAGAGCAAATTGTATTCCGACAAATCCGCATGAACCAGTCTGCAAACTTGGTACATCTTCCTCATGTAGCCCAGCAAAGTGAGATATACATCTCGCCATCTGTTGTTGACATCTTCGTTATTCGTGTCTTCGTTTATGGTGAAGTCGACATCACGTAATCGTGGTGCAGGCCAGCCTTTGGAGTTGCCAAGAAAGCCCATGACAAGGACATGTGCCTTCAGATATACTGGCTCTGGGCATGGAATGCCGGCGGCGTGCAATCGTCTTAAGTTCCGAAATTCCTTTTCAGCCCACACTTTCACCATAGCGCGATTGCTGCTCTTGTTATAGCCTTGCTTGAAGCGAAACTCGCCAGTGACGTACTTGTCTCGGTCTTTGAATACCAAGATGCTCGTTTTGTATACCTTAATTGCTCTATGCAGTGGCTTTGCATCATCCTCTTGGGGTATAGACATGGCGTGATATACATTGGCCTCCTTACCGGTAGAGATCACGCCATGCATCTCCGTTACAGTGCCCCGATTGATGAGCTGGAGCAGTATCATCTTCGTCCTGGGGTCTAGCACCTGCTCCGTTGTCGCGCGGTCGCTCTTCTCCTTCCCGCCATGCTTGTTCTTGGCCGCCAGCTCCGACTCCAGATCGTTGAGTCTGAGCTTGGCAGTATGCTTTGACAGGCTCTTAACATGATCGTCGATCGCTGCCTTGGTGTTGAGCTGGGGATTCGACTTCGGCTTTTGAGATCCAGGTATCGAATTGTCGTTCAGCTTGCGTTGGCGATTGTACGCCTTGGTGTAGTCTGCAGGATTCGATGCCTGCAGACCGCTGTCGGAAATCTCGTCCTCGGACGGTTCAAAGAGGTCATCATAGTCTTCGTCTTGAGCATTGTCGTCTTCGTTGTCCAGAGCGCTACCAGGCATATACCTGCGCTGCGTCTGCCCATCTTGAACGTATCCATCTGTTTCTGAGAACGTGTGTGGCGGTTGATGGGCTGCCATGGTCGCGCAATCTCGCTGTGCTTTGGAGGAATTTGACGAGGTTGGGTAGATATGTTCTTAGCCTACCTATTGGTCGCAGTGCCACAGCTACATGTAGGAATGCCTCCTGGATCATGTACGGTGTGTGATGACTCACTGACGGCGCACACATATGATGTGCCGAAGCTGTTCCTCATCAAGCTGTGACAAAAAAGTCGGGCTGTATTGAATCTGCGGGGCTCCCTGCGTGCTCGGGAGGCGCCACTCTCCGCCCAGACACAATCACATGGAGGAGCACCTTAGATCACGCAGATAGCTGCATTATGGCAGCAAGGCGTCCGTCCGTCTGTCTGGCCTGTCAGGCACGGCAGGCCGTGATATGCCGCCGGCGGCCGTCAGTGAAGAGACGGAGGATGCAGACGGCGGTCACACAGTCATCACAACACGATCTCATGGTAGCAAGTCCGAGAGCTATGGTTGAAGGCGGGAACATACTGGGAGGAACTTCGAGCCCAGGCATGATCGTAGATGGTGGAGACAAGTCCTGGATCATTGGTGAGGCAGTCCAGGATAAAATAAAGGAAGCACTCCATGATCTGGAGGTGATGTGGAAGCAGAAACATAAGCGGATAGAGGTGTTGAAGACGCTATCCAATCCATGGCCTCACGTTCCGCCCCAGGGTGCTCCTCATAAGAAGGAGGACTCTCTTCTCAAGCTACCAGAAGCCAACGCCGCACTCATCCCACACCATATTTTCCGGAAGAAGCTATCCGGAACTCAGCAAGATAACATGAAGGCAATTCGCCTCCTGCTCAGAGTCCAGCTTCTGCGCTGCGAGCGTCCTGAAGATATCCAGCGGATCGTTGCAACAGCTCTGGTCATGGGACGATCGACACAGCTGAATCTTTCAGCTCTGCATGAGCCAATCATGCGAGCGCTCTACAGATGCAGAAATAATGTGAGCGATACAACTGTGCTCGAGACTCTCGGGGCAATCCATAGTCGATTCAAAATATACAACATGCCATTTAGCCCTCAGCTGCTAAGCTTGGGCTTGAAATTCGCAGCTAGAACAAGGAGTCTCAAACAGATGAAGAAGTATCTCAAGGCCGCTCGTGAATCTAGCTTCTGGATGTCATCAAATATCTTTCGCAGCATCATCGCCAAATTCAGCATCGGCCACAGAGGGTTGGGCGAAATCCGCAATGGCCGCTGGAAACGCCACGAACTCCTCCAAGTATGCACGGGCTTCCCGGAATGCGACCACCTACCATTATCCAAACAGTATCACCTCGGCGTCTGGCTTGACCGGAACGATTGGCAGTATCTCCACGGGTGGATCGCAGTGCTTGCACGCTGCAAAGACGTTCCAAGCCTGTGGAACGAGTGGCTGCTCTGGCAGCAGAATCCGGGGAGGCATACGCCGAAAGCGCTGGATACGAGACACGCGCTCAAGACCACTAAGATGCGCGGCGATTATTGGTTTCTAGAGCAGATGGCGTATGCTGGTGGGCTGAAGGAGGCTTGGGCGATTTTTGAGAAGTCGGGCCTGCCGTTCAGAATGTTGAAAGATAGGACTACAATGAAAATGCTTGAGGGGATTGAGTACTGCACACGCCACGATAAGGATATCCTGCAGGCGTTGTTGAGGAAGTACGATCACGAGCTGGGAAAGATGGAAACTGCTTTAGGGGTCAGGTGGGTTCCACCACTGCCCGTGTCAGGACTGCGTTGTGTGCGGCAGACATCAGAGGCGGTGCGTCCAGAAGGCCAGCATGTTGAGTTCGGGAATCAGGGAGAGGTCTTTGAGCGGCTCAGCGTTGAAGGCTGTAAGCTGGAGGAGGATCATTACGGCTATCCGCACGATGTTGAGCAGGTTATGGACTTGAAGGGAATGAGGGAGGAGGGATTGCATGAGGCAGATGAGATGGGGCCCGCTTAGCGGATGGCAAGCACTGGTCTAGAGGTGGGCATGTTGGTTAGAAGGAACAGGGCATGACGACTTCATGATCGCAGCATAACCTAGCTTTTGCATCAGTATAACGCTGGAAGACATTTGCATAGCATAGGAAGTAGTGTTTGCATAGGCCGGCATCGGTAGCGGACTCTCCCATCTTTCTCGTGTCGCTCCAGCCCCCAAGCAAAACCCTCCCCGCATGTCAGCCTTGCAGCATTATTGTGGAACAGCATGATGAAATCGTATCCGAAGAAGACGCGATCTATCTCTCTATTGCGCATTGAGCAGATGTGCCCTTGGGGGCTCTATTTGCGCGAGGGATGCTGTATTGTCTCCCCGCCTCACTGAGTGAGTTTGAGAGCTGTCGTATCGCATTGCCGCTTCAGATATCGAAATGGTGGAGGAGTCAAGGAGAGGCGGTCAGATTGATGGTGACCCAAGCTTGGGCCACGTGCATATGTAGATGAAGAAGATCGACATCAGCTTCCGCCCCCACGAAACAGCGGACTAAACTCGACTCGGAAGCTGCCCACGTCACATTCGCGCGCGTCGCTCGATACCCGGAAAAAGGGCTGTTGAGACGTGGAAGGTCATCAATGTCAAGAGATCGCCTGAACAGTTTCTTTCTTGGGGTTTCCTGTGAGACGACCTCCCTCATCACGGCCTCTCACACGTCTCCGCGATAATACTTTTGTACCCCGACCAGAACTTTTAGGAGGTAATAATAGGCTCTTCGCTCGCGCATTCCCCGGGGAGAACAAAGAAAGCTCTGTCCAAAAGGTGTGTACACATGCAAGTTGGTGGCTTGTTGGTACCTTGCAGTATACGACAACTCTTCCAAACCTTGCGACAAACCTGAGACCGGTAGGCCGAGAGTTTGACATTAACATCCGCACGACCGAGAAAGACATAACAGCTGATACCTAGCGTCAGTCGCAGCAATGATCAAATCCAGCCTGCTCAGGCAGGTCTCGAGAGCGTCTGCTACCGCGGTGCGGCCGCCGACTTACACAGCCGCGAGCCGTGTGGCATGTCGTGGCTTCAGCAATGGCACCATCGTGAAGGATCAGCATGATCCGAGTCGGATCGAGGACAAGCACGATGAGTATAGTACGGCGGGTAAGCCGGGGGCATTTGAGCATGAGGGGCAATTCTCTCGTACCGATAAGACGATCAAGATCCCGCATCCCGAAGAGGAGGATATGCCGGTGCAGAAGCCGGTGCAGGGGCGCGGTGGGTTCCACTTCAAGAGGACGTTGGCCAGCTTCAGCCTGGAGGACAGAGTCGGTGTGGTAACGGGCGGTGCGAGAGGGCTGGGTCTTGTCATGAGCCAGGCGCTTGTTGTCAGCGGTGCGGATGTGGCTATTGTGGATCTGAACCGTGAGTCGAGCGATTTTGAGGCGATTGATCAGCGAATGGTGCTAATCTCGCATCCCAGGGGAGGAAGCTTTCAAGCAGGCTGAGCTGCTCATGGAGACCTTCCGCAACGAGAACCCGGGCGCTGAAAAGGTGCCCAAGGTCACCGCTCACTACGCAGACGTAGCCGATCCAGAGTCGGTGAACTCATGCTTGGCGGATATCGTCAAAGACCATGGCCAGATCGACCACCTTGTCACCTCCGCTGGCTTCACCGAGAACTTCGACGCGATCGAGTACCCGTACGACCGCATCAAGAAGCTGTGGGGCGTGAACGTAGATGGGACATACCTCTTTGCAACGGGCGTCGCGAGGCACTTGATGGAGCGCAAGTCACCAGGCAGCATCGTTATGATTGGTAGCATGTCTGGGTCTATCGTCAACGTGCCCCAGCCGCAGGCCCCGTACAACGCCGCCAAGGCAGCTGTCCGGCATCTTGCGAGCTCGTTTGCAGTCGAGTGGGCGCATGCAGGCATCCGCGTGAACTGCATCTCGCCAGGCTACATGCTTACCGCGCTGTGAGTGTGCCCTCGTCATTTCGGACGGACTGGATGCTGACGTGTCTTGACAGAACGAAGAAGATTCTCGACGAGAACCCAGAGCTCGCTCAGAAATGGACGAGCCTCATTCCGCAGGGCAAGATGGGTCGTCCGGAGGATCTCATGGGCGCAGTCACCTACTTGTTGAGTGACGCGGCTGGCTACGTTACGGGCGCCGACCTGAGAGTCGATGGCGGCTACACTCTGACCTAAACGTGGAGTTGCACAAGAGCGAGTCACTGTAAGATAGGATGGCGGAGCAGCAGCTTGCGCACGCAACGAGACGTCGGCACCAGCGGCATGATCATGGGCCTGCCGACGTGGTACGAGGCGTTGGGCGCTGCAAAGAGACTGATGTCTTGTGAGTTCGGGATGATACTGCCTGCTTGATGGTCATAGTCATAGATCGACGCCCTAACTGCGATGGATGGGTCTGATAGACTGTAGCCTATGGCCAGTATTGCGCGAGAAGCGTATAGATCCACTGTGATTTCACCCTTGGTGTCTAACGAAAAGCTGAATCTGGTTTGTTAATCGACGTGTTTGTCGTCAACACGTCAACAACAGCATTCTGAGGCGTTTCACACACGGTTCGTCGCAGCCTCTTGTGATGCGCGCAGCTGATTGGTCCATGCTCTCTCTAGCGCCACTATCGACTGCCGAGAAGGCAACCAGATTCTGGAATCTCGAAGCCTAGCAGAGTCGACCAACCTTACTATGGCCACGCTTCGGATATGTCTCCAAGCTGAAATGACCGGCAGAGCAACACATCATCGCTGGCGCAAAGGTCTGGCGAACGACATCTTGCGCTTTTGAATACTCGAATGCACTTTGGGGGAGCATGCATACCTTATGAGATAGCACCACCATGGAGACCTATAGAGCTGCGCAACACGCGCATGGCAGAACGAGCCATCTGACGAAATTGTATAGCGATACAAAGAAGAGCGCGCTGTTCAACGCCAATTCAACTGCCACTGAACAGTTCCCGGCTCTCAACCGCAAGTTCAGGATCCAGAAAGACCGGCTCATCACCTGGGGCTTGGCATGGAGCGACGACGGGAAAGGCGAAGATGGCAATATTGACGACGCCGTCGCTCGGGCTGATTTGACCGAGACTGTGGACAGTGTGCTAAACAACATCAAGGAAGTCAGCGAGGAAGCGGCCAGGATTCAGCAAGCTGCCAGTCCACTAGGCGTGGGCATTGGGGGCGAAAAGAAACTGGGCGAGACGACGAAAGCCGGGACATTCGACCAAGCGAGATATGAGGACTTACTGCAGGACCTGACGACCAGCATCGACATTCTGTATGATCTTTCGCGATCGAGGAAGGCACTGGCCAGAGGCGAGCACCCGAGCTTCAGTTCGCCGTCGGAGAAGCTGGGAGGCAATGAGAAGCAGGCGTCGATGACTCTCAGAACGAGTGCGCTTGGCGCTTCGAGCATTGCACCGAGTTTCGTATCTACGGCGACGACGCTTATCAACCAGCCGTCGTTTCAGCGGCCCGGGCTTTCGCCTTACGCAGGCTTGCCACCGAGGATAGATATTTCCGCGCTCAAGCTTGCAGAGGAAGGACCGCCACCCTACGAAGCCCTTGGTGTACCATCCACTACTCGTCTGGTTGCGAAGCTTGTACGTTCCAAAGTCTCTGAGATTGTGCAAAGTGCGATAGGGAGCTCTGCGTCCGAAGTGCCTGTGTTGATCGAGTACGCCAACTTCGATCCGATCTACCGAGACACGCACGTACCTCCTCCTTTGCAGCGGCTCGAAGCGCTCACTCCGTACCTTCAGCCGATGCGCCCGGAATCGCAAAATAACCTGAGCCTCCTGGGCTACTTCGAAGATGCCAACCAGCCAAGGATCGGCCTAGTGTACGACGTTCCGTATTCGATCCAGAACAAGCTTCAGGGTACGGTCGAGGCCGAAGCTCAGGTCCTGGAACCCGTGAGCCTTCTCAAACTAGAGCAGAAAGCGAACAAGACGCAGTCGAGCAGCAACGAGGTCGTAGTGCCGCCACTTGAGCATCGTTTTCGACTGGCCCTTCGCCTCGTGGAACAGCTGCATGATCTACATGCTCGTGAACTTCCACACGGTAACATAAATAGCAGCAGCGTCATTTTCGCCACGACGGCTGGTGAGAGTGCGCTGCATCCTGGACATATGCGATCGCCACTCTGGGCAGCGTTCGATCTCTTCTCGAAGTGTAGTGTGGAGGGACAACAACGCGACTTCAATCTCAACATCTATCGACATCCTGACGATATTCCCAAGGACCATCGCGAGCTATCATGGGACATCCGATTTGACCTCTACAGCTTAGCGCTAGTGCTGCTTGAGGTCGGACTATGGACTCCGATTGGTGCTTTGTACAAGGCGAAGTACACGCTGCATGACTTTAAGCTCAGGATCGAGAAGCTGTGGATGCCCAAGTTGGCATCAAAGTGCGGCTCGGCCTACATGAAAGTCGTACAGGCGTGCTTTCGTATGGCAGATGACTCAGACATATCGCAGCTTACTACTGAAGGGCTGTATACTTATCTCTTCGAGAAGCTGCGATTGTGCTGTTTGCTTGACGAGGATGAATATGTTACGGAGCCTGCTTCGGTCAACCTCTCGTTTGATAGCGTTGCTGCATCGCACTCGCAAGGCTTGTCAGAGCCAGCGCACCTAACTCGACACCAAAAGCAGCCAGCAGATATGATGCGCCTCAGTTCCGCGTCGACACCTAGCCTGGAGCCGTCAACTCGTCTGGCTTCAACGCCAAATCTGTACGATGCAGGCCCAAGTGTTGTCATTGATCAGCTGGCTCGACAGCCTATTGCTCTCGCTCAGGCTCCCAGCATATCTCATCTCCGAGATCAAGTGTCCAACACGCTGAATGATGCGACCTTGTCATTCAAAGATTACAAGCAGAAGGTCACCCTCATCCAGCAGAGATGGCGGGAATGTCGATCACAGATAAAGGACGCGAGGGCCGACATCAGAGCCATTGCTCTGAGTTCGCCTACTAGGCATGCCACAAATCGGTCAAATGCTCGCCCTCTTCCTGCAAATGCAGAGCCACCTGAACCAGAGTCCAAATCGAAGCGCCAGGAATTCCAGCACCTGCCATTGCCGGAGCAGTGCGAACAAGATTGGAATTGCAAATATGCATATCAACTTGCAAAGGTGGTTGAGCGGGCATTGAAAGGTTCAAAGGAGTCATCTGATATACGCTTCGTTATGTATGGCGAGTCGGAAGAGACTGCCAAGCCAACCTTCTTGCTCAGCTGCGAGAAGTCGACGGCAAAGGTCAAACACCTGTTAAAGCGTCACTTCAAATACGATGCGAGCATTTACGATTTGCGAGTCAAGAGGTGCGCTCCGATCAAACGATGTCGCAGGTCCAAGAAGCACGGCGATTCTGCAGCGTACCGTAGTATGGCGCCCTTTGGAGCCGTCGAAAAGGCTGTGAACCCCGACTATCAAGAGCGACCACTATGCGGCGCATCAATTGGCGCCTTCCGAGACGAGGAACATCTACCTCCAGTGTCATTCGGAGGCATTGTTCTAGTTGATGGCACAGCGTATGGTATGAGTGTCCACCACATGCTCGAGCCGGATAGCGAGGACGACTTCGAGGAGGAAGATGCGGAGGCTGGTCCTGATGACGGCGATTCGGACACGTCGAGCATTCGCAGCTCCGACAGCATCTCGATCTACGGTCACTCGGACGACGAGAGCACAGTCCGCCCACCGTCGACTGCTTTGCTCGATACCGATGACACCGAAGAAGGGCACGATGGTGACTTACCTGGTGTGCTACCAGGCGACTATGATGAGATTCCTATCACTCAACCGGCGCTGGACGACGCAATTGACCTTGATCTACATGTCGATGTGGACGAGGATGACGACGAGGAGGACTCTGGCATCGACGAGGATCACTTGTTGTCCTACAAGCTCGGACAAGTGCACGCCTCCTCGGGTCTGAAAAGAAGCCCTGGCTCCGCTGGTCAAGATGGTTTCAAGAGCATCAGTCAATCTCTCCCTCAAGAAATCGACTGGGCGCTCTTCGAACTCGTCCCACCTCGCACGTATCCTTACAATGTGGTCCGTGGCGGCTCCAGATTTTGCGCTGTCGCCAACAAGAAGAATGGACACGTCTACCCCACTGCTATCCGCTCGAGCACCGAACTCGCATGCGATAAGGTCCATTGTCTCGGACGGACGAGTGGACTTGCGAGCGGCGTCATGAGCAGTTCTATGGAACTGGTCAAGATCCATGGGCGCAGCACGTTCTCAGCAAGCTGGACAGTCAGTGGTGACTTTGGCGTTGGCGGCGACTCGGGCGCTTGGGTCATCAGTAATGAGGATGGGCGTGTCTGTGGACATGTGCTGGCTTCTACCAAGGGAAGAACGTATATCTGTCCGATGGAGTTGTTGCTCAATGACATCAAAGAGACATTGGGGGCCAAGGAGGTCTCGCTTCCGATTGCAAGTCGGAGAAAAGCGGTCGTCCGCGCGACGACGAAGGAGGTGGGGGAGATGGTCAATGACGCTATGGCTGGTCTACGAGTGGTTGACGACGTGGAGGCCAGTGGAGGTGTCGCCGTGCCGGCGGACCCAGTGCAAAGGTCGAAGGGGAAGCCAAGGCATTGTAAGCTTGCGAGGAAGCGCGTGGGTGTTGCGGGGTGATGAGCGCAAGGCATCTTCTGGGCGCAACGTGGATGTGCTTTGGTTAGTGATGTCTTCAGATACCCTTGCATTGGACGTGGTGTTTGGTAGTTCGATATGAGTGATGAATGACAGCAGGTCAGACCTAGCCACCACGGGACGAGTGCTTTCGCCAAAGTTATGCTCTCGTTTCGCGCGCAGAGGAAGGGAGGACTTTCGTATCTCCTCGCCTTCGCCTACGGTCGTGGAATAACGAGGCTAGGATGTCGACAAGACTGGCCCACATGATACATACAATCTCCGAGTTGACTCACCGTGATTGCCGTGAATCTAGACATGTTCAGTCACTGCAAAATTTCGGGGAGCGAAAGTCGGCCATCCCTTAAATCTCCGACCGCAACGATTTCTCGCCAACTGTACACTCACATTCACTCCAACGACGACGACGACTTGGCATCAAGATATACCATGCTCGAGCAACGAAAAGGAGAATTTGGTAAGGCGGGTGCAGTCACTAAACCAATAAGTGTGCTGCCCGAGTCCTGGTAAGAAGAACTTTGCGACAGACCGCTGCGTTTCGAACGACCGTGACGCCTGTAGCGTCCCGCAGTCACCATTTCAACCTTTATTATTAAGGGCCGAGGCTCTCCTAGTATATGACTAGGTGGGTCTCCCACCTTCTGTACGCCTACGAACTCAAGAAACTCGCGCCTGTGCTATCGACATATCGACCTATACCAAGACTTAAGAATGCCATATCTCCACCTCTTCCTCGTCGCCCTAGGCGCTACGCTCGTAGCAGCGCAGTGTACTCAATATGGGGGGGCTTGCAGCCGTGACGGGAAGAAAGTCGTGCGTTGTTCCCTACTCCTCAATCCTCATTCTTTACTACGGGGGGAAAAAGTCATTCTAACCCAACCTGCTAGCTCCGATGCGACGAGCACCTGATTGGCACCGTTATTAATAACTGCGCAATCACTGATCCACACAATTGTAATTGTCACGTTCTGGAGAGAGGCTGGGCATGTCGGGATAAAAAAGGCCACTGCTGCGGCAACCAATGTGACGGCTAGTAGGACGGACCTGAGGCCCGGAACAGGACTTCGCATTGATCCTGGATCCTACGTATGGTGGTTTGATTAAGGCCATCGACAATGCAGCGATTTTGTGAGTGATCGCGCTCGAGGGGGCGGATGCGGCACTGTGGGATGCGGCGTTGTAGGAAGCAGCAGTGAGAGCAGTGGATCGGAATGACTGACTTCAAGGCTTCTCGATCTGGTCCGGTGGATAGATGGAGGCTTCCGATCTTGACCACCCAGTTCGGATCAAGTGTGCTATTGAAGAAGGTGTAGCGGATATAGTGCAAGTCGAAAGATGCTGTCGCCACGCTTCTACACGCTCGATACTACTCCACTCTACATTCTCCATTTTGACATCTACAGGCTGCAATACAGCAATAATTGACTAGCTCTGATGCTGCTTTATTACCTCTACTATCAGCGCCTCGGATCGCTTCAAATCAGTAATGACTCAAGCTACATCCAATCGAATTTGTTGATAATCATGTCTCATCCCCGAATTGGTCTGGACCCAATGTCATAATGTGATAGGTGCTTACTAGCAACACCTTCGTAAGCTATACGAACATGTTTCAAGGACCTAAAAGTTTATTAGAAGATCAATCTGATCCAACCAGGGAGCCGAAATTTCGGCAGATGTCCTCTGCATCCTTTCCTGTGAGCAGACATCGGGACGGAAAGAGCGTAGTGCATCCATGCCTGACACCATGCCCAAGACAGAACTCTTTCATTCCTCCCCTCCGACCCCTTCTCTCTTTGATCCAAAAACAAGAACAATACCACAAAAACAAGATGCAATTCCCGCTCCTCCTCGCCCTCGCCGCTCTCGCGACAGCACAGTGTACAGAACCGGGCACAGCCTGCAGTGCGGACGGGAAGACAATTGTTCGGTGCCCCTTTAAGTCCGATCGGGAAATGTGGTGGCAATGTCAGACACTAATCCAGCTCATTCCCCCAGATCACCTGTGATTACAACCTCCACGGCACGCTGTATAGGAACTGCTGGGGATTCAACGATAAATATGGGTGTATGTGCGCGAAGCTCGATGGCGGATGGGGTTGTCGGAATGGGAAGGGGAAGTGCTGTGGGGATCAGTGTAGTGGTGGGGGATTTGGGACCAAGTGATGGGATGGTGCGGACAGGTGGCGTGCGGGAGGTGGTTGTGGGGAGGAGATCAAGTGAGGCGGAGTGAGTATAAGATCGTGTCGCTTCTCTGGTTGAGTGCACTAGAACACAACTCTTCTACCGCACAATCAGCCTGAGTAGCGATCGAAACCACCGACGAAGTTTGTACCTGCCACGGCCTCAGTGAAGATCCTCGCCACAGGGGAAACGCTCGGGCGAGCGTCTGCTGTGCCGTGCTGAAATGGGCAACCAGTGGACTAGGAATTCGTGTAGATGCACGCCCGCACGGATCAGGAAAGCACACCGGTGCGTCCGCCTGCTTCCTAGCAAGAAGACAACATGGGCGGAGCTCGTGGAAAATACCACGTGATCCAAGCCTGCGAGAAGGCTCCTCGCTACTGCCTTGATACCACCTTGACGTAGCCCAACAGACTCCTTCCCCATTAACGCACCCGCAAACCTCCCATCCCACCAACCCCATTCTAACCCCCAGCAAGCCTCCTCAACCTCTCGCTCACCCCCTCCACGAGCGCCGTCTCCCTCTCCAACAACGCCATGACCTGCGCGAGCTGCCTCTTCCTATACTCGCCTCCACCACCACCCACACCCACCTTCACCCCTGCATGAGCCACCCCACCCACCTCCGCCTGCCTCACAAGTTTTTGATGTAATCCCACGACCGCTTCGAATCGATCTGCCAGGTCACCGGATTTCTCTGCTTTGTACTGTTCGAGATCACCAGCCGAGTTGTCCAGGGATAAGATGGAAGGAGGATCGGTAGGGGCGTCGGGCGCGGCGGGCTCGATTTGCGCGTGCACGGCTTGCACCTCGTCTGCAAAGGCACGTTCTTTGAGACTGAGTTCTCGGCCGCCGAGCTTGAGCATTTTCTTTCGCAGCCTCTCGACCCGCTCCGAGAGCTCGACAGTCTTCTCGTGACTCTCATTCACTCTCGTTTCTATCTTCTCCTTCCCACGCAGGACTTCGTCATCATCGCCCTCGTCGCCTTCGTAGTTCTCCAATCTCTCATCCTCACCGATCACTGCATCGACCTTCTGCGAGATCTCCTGGACTCTCCTCACCTGTTCGAGCAATTCACTCCGCATGCGCTCGCATCTTCGGAAGAGATCAGCAGCCGCAAGACCGAGTTTATGCGTTTCGGAAGACAGGATGCGATGGGCGTCTGTCATGAGTGCGAGGGTGGACGAGGAAAAGCGGACGGATTGTTTGAGGTCGGAGCCGAGCACCTTCTTCTCGTTGGCGGTTTTGATCAAGTCGGGGAGTGCAGAGCGGGCGTAGAAGTCGTCGGCGGGTTGGTAGGACGCTCGTGGCTCCGGTGCTGGCAGGGCGGCAATGGCGGGTGCAATGGTATCCGGGGCGAAGCGGTTGGCTGATGGAATTTGCAGGATGGCCGAGTGAGGCGTGTTCATGGCGGTGGTCAGGAGGAGATAGCCGACGTTTGCTGGGTCGTAGATAGCAATGACCGCGTTGATACCTTGCTCAGGCTCGTTCGGGATCTCAATCATCCTCGCCACGGTCGATGTAGCCGAGCCAGCAAGAATGTCGATCCTGAAATCTATGCCCTTTTCGTCCTCCGCGATGAGCTCCTCCTCCAACCTGTTGGCCCACAGTTTGAAGTCGAGGCTGTATACTCCGCTGGGCGTGGTGACAAACACTTCATACCGCTCCATCGGCGATGCAGTGAAAGTCGGGTAGTGACTCGCGCTTTCGAAGTCTGGGTCGCTGAGGTCGATAGTCTCGAAGAGCAAAAGGTCTTTGTCGTCGAGGTCGTCCAAGCCGTAAGACCGCGCACGCCTATTGGGCAGCCACTCAGCTTCGACGCCGTCGAGATCCAGACAGATGTGGATCTTGCTCGTGCTGGTGGCGATGCAGACGATGCCGATGCTGAGTCCCTCGTCTGCTTCCAGCTCCTCTTCTTCATCGAAAAGGGCTTCCTCATTAATCTTGGGCGGGATGACGAAGATGTCGGTGATCTCGCCAATGTCCATCTCCGATCCCACGTAGAACGGTCCTTGCAGCTTAGCCACGGCGGAAGGACGTTCTGGCCGCCGGTAGACCTCTTCCTGTCCAAACTCATCGTCGATGGTCTGTATGATGGGGTCCTGGGCGTCCACATCAGCCAGCCACTTGCACTGCTGGTCGGCCTGTCTTCTCTCGTCCTCGGTCGCCTGCCCATCGCTTCCGATGGCTTTGGCCTTGCTGACCACACTCGTGCTCAGACTGGGCAGGAGCCACCGGGGCGCCACCCATCTCTCTGGCAAGAACGGACACAGCGCATAGACATCGCCCTCGCTCATGGCGAACCACATGGTCATGCTCGCCCAGCCCAGTTCGTCCGCCCCGCCTTGACCTCCAAAACACGCTGATGCGACCTCCATCATGGCCGAGTCTGGTGAGAAGCCTTTGTTGGTGCCGTACTTGCTCGCGGTGAGATCCTCCTGCATCGAGGCAGCGTTGGCGAGCTTCTTGAGATCGACGGCCAAGCCCGGCTCATCGAAGGTGCTCCGGTTCTCGCGGTCCAGTTCCCAGAGGCGCACGCAGGCGTCTTTGGTGACGGTGACCAGACAGTTGCCGGTGGGGGAAAGCGGATGCCACAACGCGGAGGCGACGGGTGACTGCTCCAGCACATGTGCAGTCGGTCCCACCTGGAATGCCTTCAACTTCAACGGTGACAGGTCTCCGCTCCGCAGATGAGTCGAGCTCGGCAGGATGGCGACGTGGACAGTATGGCTGGTACATATCACGATGAAGTCCCCCGACGGACTGACACTGATCTGCTGGATCTCCCTCGCGACGGGGGTCCTCAGCACGCGATACTCCCTATCGCCCTCCGTCTCCTCCGCTCCGAATCCCTCACCGACGCCTCTGCCGCGCTCGAATGACTCGCCCGCCTCTCTCAAGATACTCAGATCGCTCCATCGCAGCTCGTGGCCTAAGGCGACAAACACCTCGGTGCCGCGGTGGGCGATCTTGCGGTGGGCGCCGTGGTGGCGGCGCGGTGTGTGCAGCACCGGGTGGGCGTCGTGCGAGAAGAAGTGGAATCCCGGCGACGGCCGACTCAGCCATTGCGGGTCGCGGGCCACGACCTTGGGCGCCATCGTCACTCTCTTCTTACTATCGTGACATGTGCACTTCGTGTTTATTTTCTGTACCCAACTACACAGAAGACGCGGAAAGCAAACGCGCCTGTGAAGCTCGGACCAGCTCGACCAACATTTGACAGACCATCTCACCTTGTCGCATATCATATCACCACCCCCAAGTGATTCACGATGCCTCAGTTCCAGATGCGCAACACGGTCGAAAGACTCGACAAGCCCTCGTCATATGCCATGAGCAAATACAAGAAGCGGAAGCGCCACGACAACCACACCGATGCCACTCGTCCACCCTCCCCCGACCTGGAAGAGAAGCTGGCCGATGCCACCACCTTGTGTAAGAAGACCCCACGATCAGCAGGAAAAAAAGGTTCCACAGGGTATGAGGACGTGAGCTAACCATCCCCAGACGTCGGCAACCTCTCCTTCTACACCACCGAAGAACAAATCAGCACCCTCTTCAGCACCACCGGCGAGCTCAAACGCCTCGTCATGGGCCTCGACCGCTTCACCAAGACCCCCTGCGGCTTCTGCTTCGTCGAGTACTACAACCACTCCGACGCCCTCGACGCCTTGAAGTACATCGGCGGCACCAAGTTGGACGAGAGGATCATCCGCTGCGATCTGGACGAGGGGTTTAGTGAAGGGCGGCAGTACGGGAGGGGCAAGTCGGGCGGGCAGGTCCGGGATGAGTATCGGGAGGAGTTCGATCCGGGACGGGGAGGCTACGGCAAGAGGGTGCAGGAGGAGCGGGATGAGATGATGCCTGGGGGTGGGACGTACTAGGGATTGAATTGGATTGAGTTACAGCGAGGCGTTGAGGCGTGAATGTGGGACGACACTCGTAAGCTGATGTCAAGCCGGGCTGGAGTTATAGATCTATGGCTGTGGTGCTAGCAGGCTGCATCGCGGCACTTTGCTTATGCAGCTGCCAAAACAGCGACCATACACGGCTGTCGAGGCACTGCTTGTGCAATCCAGAACCTGCATCTCGACGAGGGACAGCCGCATCGCGGTCGCGCAGGGGTAGATTGCGAAGGCTTGGAAGAGGGAGATGCTGCTATCCTGAGTCAACTATGGTAGAACCACATGGACCAGTGCGCTCAGACAGAAGCTTTAGGCCGGAGCACGTGCGGTCCGAATTGCTGATGACCATCTGTGTGTCACTGAGTCTGACATCCGCAGCTCTCGACACAGCGTCCTGCTGAGCAGAACTTTGATACAACTAACCTGGCAGTCAGCGGCAGGAATGCTTTCAATCATGACCACAACTGGTGGCCACCAAGTCGAAGGCATTGTGCCATAACCCCGACACTGAAGTCCATATCCTACATCTCAGCTTTTGAATATACACTCCACCCCCAGCCCGGCGCAACGTCACTCTGTAACCCAACGGCGTCCATCAAGCCCTCATAGTCTTCCTCCCCATCGCCTTCTTGTTCTCCCGCTTCCTCTCCTGCTCCAAAAACTTCTTCTGCTGATCCGCACTCATAGTACTCAGCTTGCGATCCCTCTCCTCCTTCTTCAGCTTATCCGCCTTCTCCCGCCGATCCTCCGCCTTCTCCTCCTCATCGATCTTCTTGATCTTCGCCATCTCGGCCTCACGCGTCGCCCGGACCTTGCGCATGGCTTCCGGACGGAAGTGCGCGGTCGAGACGAGCTGGTCGGGCAGGCGGAGGAAGTAGGCGAAGAGCGAGGTGCTGTCGGGCCGTGTTTGGAGGCGGGTGGAGAGGAAGACGCGTTTGCGAGGAACGAGATCGTTGAGTCTGCGGATGTCAGTGGTGCGATCAGCATCGCTCTGACAGTTGATCGGACTTACTTCTTCGGCGCATCAACCGGCATATCACTGACAATCAACGCCTCAAAGTCATCCCCAGCATCGTTGATTGCCTTGACCAAATCAGGCGTCAACAATGCCTCGCTCACCTCATGGCTCTCACTCATCACAGTCGTCCAAACGGGGAGCTTAGGATGGTCCTTGGTCGTGGTCAGACTGATGTCGTATCGGTCATCCCTGAGCTGCTTCATCTTGTCCTTGTGCACCACCGCCCACACGAAGCCATCGAATTGACTGTCTCTGGTCTGTAACGGTGCGGCATTCTGCGTCTTTTGCGGCACGAGCGCTCGCTCCTTGCCATCAAAACAATAAGCGGTTGCCTCCAGACGTTCTGCCGGGGCAGGCATCGAGTCCATGAAGAACGAGAGGGCAAGCTCGCCAAACCATTTGAAGGGGTTGTAGCGCGGGTAGAGGTTGATTTTGATATCCAGGAATGCGACATTGAGGCGGCCAGTGGCGTAGGTCGTGTACACATCCTTGCTCTTCTCCTTCAAAATGTCATCTGGGACATCAGTACTGCCCGCCAAAGCCTTGCCCACGGCCGTGCCCTCCTCATCCTTCAAGCTGCTCCTGCCTCCATGCCCAATTGACGCAAACTCACTTTCCAGAAGAGGAAGGTGCGTAGCTGCCCATCGCTTGGCTCGTGCCCTGTTTGCGCGACTGCCCAAGAGGTTGACCAGCACGACGATGAGCAGACACGGTATTATGACCAACTCCTGGTAGAAGTCTGCAATCGTCGTCCGCTCCCACACCCGATACCACTTGGTGTAAGGTCGTCCGGCGCTGCTCAGATGCGCCGTGTCATATCCCGTTGCCGACGCCGCTGGCGGCGCCGCATGTGATGGTGGTTGAGGAGCTGCGGCCGTTGCAAAGTCGGCGAAGTCGTTGTCCACGGCCGTCGTCGCGGACGACACGGCCGACTTGGCGCCGCCTAGGAACTTTTGCAGATATTCCGCCATGGAGAGGACGGGGTGGCTCGAGACAGCGTGGGCATGCAGACCCGTGTAGGTTGACCGGACAGAGCGCTGGATTGTTGTTCCGCGCCGGATATAGATTCAGTCTTCGATCTTCGCGATAGGGCAAAACACCACTGCATAACACGGTCTTCGTCAAGCTTTCGAGGCCTGAAATTGGTGAAGTTGGAAACAGGCCCAATATGAAGAATCCAAGGTTACAATATCCGGACTGAGCTCATACGTGGTGGCGCATCCAGCGCATAAGAGGCAAACGAGCATGACCTTGACTCCCTCGACGACAGGAATATCGGATACATGTAGCCTGCGAGGCGAATGAGACGACAATGCTGTTCATAATGGTAGTCCAATGCTCAGCATTCATATATATCGCAGTCACACCTCAATTGTGTATCTGAGAGTCTGCCCAGCGGTTGTCATGGCACTATACAATAGCATGGCCTTATCAGCGATCAAGCAAGTTTATTAGCAAAGCTGCCACCAGATAGGTTTTGCCCAGATACGGAGTACAGTAGGTGTGACCTTGGCCGAGTTCCACCTTTCGACTACATGTTACGACCTTGATATCTTTCCACTACCATCCACCCATATTAGATCGTATCCTCATACGAGTATCCAAGCATTCGGCGTCGATCTCTGCGCATTGCCCTGACGCCCCACCCAGCCCCAATCCATATATCAATACATCACAGGATCGAGTCACCACGCCACCAAGATCATACCCTGAGAATATAACATGTCTCGCGAGCACCCATCGCTGCCTCGACCGCGCCAACCCGCCGGCCTTCCGAGCGAGAAGTCGACGTTGTCATTCTGGCACACTCAGCCTTCGCCACTCTTGACGGGACATAGATCGACGAGAAACCTGCCAGAGAGGTCTGTTGTCATACCTTACCCATCCTGTACAAGGAGTCTGTCCAATGCTAAGACTTCCTCTCAGCGCCGACGTCGTCATCATCGGCTCAGGCATCAGCGGCGCAAGCATCGCCCACCATCTCCTCACCTCCACCGTCTCAACCAGCAAACGCCTCGATGTGGTCATGCTGGAGGCGCGCGAAGCCTGCTGGGGCGCCACAGGCCGCAACGGGGGCCACTGCCAACCCATCCTCTTCGAACACCCGCACGACCCCAGCATAGGCGAATTCGAACTGGCCAACTTCCACGCCCTCCAGCAGCTGATCGACCAGGAGAACATCGACTGCGAGTTCGTTGCGCAGCCGGGCGTGCGCGGCATCTACTCGGACCACCATCTCGAGGCGACGAGACGCGCGCTGGCGACGATGGAGTCGACCGCGCCCGAGCTCCGGAAGCGCATGACCTTCCACACCGAGCCCGACGACCTAGCCCGCCTCCGTCTCCCCACCGCCAAAGCCGCCGTCGTCACCGACGTCGCGGCCCGCATGTGGCCCTACAAATTCGTCGCGCACATCCTCGAACACCTCCTCACCTCCGACCCGCACACCCTCAACGGCACCCTGAACCTCCAAACCCTCACCCCCGCCACCTCCATCGCCCCCTCCCCCACCACCCCACACCACCACCACATCACCACCCCCCGCGGCACCCTCACCACCCCAACCCTCATCCTCGCCACAAACGCCTACACCTCGCACCTCCTCCCGGACCCCTTCACCCCCCTCATCATCCCCTGCCGCGGCCAAATGAGCGCCCTGCACCCACCCCCCTCCCTCACCCCGCCCCAACCCCGCCTCCAAACCTCCTTCGGCTTCCTCGGCGACGGCCTCGACGACTACCTCATCCAACGCCCCTCCCCGGCCGGCGGCCACCTGATGTTCGGCGGCGGCCGCCAACACGACCGCGCCCCCACCCTCGGCACCACCGACGACAGCACCCTCGACCCGACCACCGCCGCCTACCTCCGCCGCCGCCTCCCCCGCACCCTCGGCCTCCCGGACCCGGAATCGGACCCCGAACTGCACGCCGCCAACGAATGGACCGGCATCATGGGCTTCTCCCGCGACGACCACCCCTGGGTCGGCGCCGTCCCGTCCCGTCGCGGCCTCTACGTCAGCGCCGGCTTCACGGGCCACGGCATGCCGAATGCCTGGCTCTGCGGGAAGACGGTCGCGCTCGCGGTGCTGCGGGGCGCGGGGGATGAGGCCGCGGCCGCCGAGACGGGTCTGCCGTCCGGGTATCGCGTCACGCAGGCGAGGATCGAGCGGGCGATGGCGATGCAGGATGTGGAGGAGCGGGATTGGGCGGAGATGGCGCGAGGGGGGTGGGGTTCGGGACAGCGGGGTGGGAGATGATGTACATGTAGCGTTTTCTCCTGCTTTTGCCACATTCAATCGAATCACGCTGCTGAGAAAAGGAGAGAGAAGGAGGCGCAATCGGTCCGCGGAAAGCTGCCGGGTGCGTACTGAAGGCTGGAAGCGACGTGTACATCTAATGGTATCATTGCCTGTCTGCCCGTCCGCCCCACCGCCCACCCCTCCTCCCAAAAAGTCCTTTTTCTGAGAACAAAAAGGCCCGTGTGAAACGCCACGCCAAATCAAAAAAACAAGTCGCACGAGCAGAAGAAGCCAGTATTGTATGTCATGTCGGAGCCGCACCTGTCTCGTCGCATGCCTGTCCTTGCCGTCGCGAACGGGTCTCCACTCTGAAAAGATCCGCATATGTATGTCCATTGCTGCTGGCCCCGGAGCGACGCAACCGCATCCCGATTTGCGCGCCTCGCGGTGGGAAGAAAAAGCATCATCATGATCGCGTGTCCCTTCGGTTCCTCGATCCCTCTCCCTCAGTATTCCATCTTGACGTCTTGCTCTCCTTCGCCGCTGTACACCGTCGTGTCCTCGTCTTCCGACCAGTCTCCGGACTCGTCCACGGACGCCCGGGGCGATGAGAAGTCGAGGGATCCGCCCCACCACCTCTTCATGCCCGGCGGGAGACCGGCCGGTCCGTGTCCACTCTCGTCTGTCCCATCCTCCCTCATCCCGGGCTCCTACAACAGAATGAGGTAGTTCGACGGCGCGATGCCCGTCTCTCCGTTCTCCTTCTTCGCCTGCCACCACCGCCCCGACACGTCGCTGACCTCGAGGATCTCGTGCTTGCTGAAGCTGATCTCGTTCGCATCGTCGGGGTTCGCTTCGTAACTGTAAATGGCCTTCGCTCGGTATGGGTATTCCGTCGGCGCTCCGACCCCGGTGTCCTGTTGGTTCTGCGCCTGCATCGATTGCTGTTGGTGTTGCTGCTGGTGCTGTGGGACCGATAGGTTCTGTTGCGACGCGGCGCCGGGTTGCGGGAAGGCGGGTGTGCTGTCCGGGCGGCCCTTGGCCCCGGCCATGCCGCCCGGGTATCCCGTCACCGGACTCGCGGTCTCGAAGCCGGCGAGTTGTGCGGAGTTGTACATCTGTGGCGCCGGATGATTGCTGGAATGGGTCGTCTCGGGACGCAAGTATGACTGGGTCATGTGTCGGCTGGTCCTGCTCGTGCCGTGGTCTTTGTGGAGGGCGAAGGAGTCCATGGCCTGTCGGTGCGAGGCGCTCGGTTGCGAGCCGTAGTAGAAGATCCACAGGATCTGCGGAGCGGGTCAGTCAGAGGTGCACGGCGGCGCGGACGACGAGCGGCGGGGCACGTACCGAGACCATGGAGAGCAGGATGAAGCCTGCGGCGCCGGCCTCTTTGGCGGGTTCGGCGTAGTAGATGAGCGAGTTCACGGACGAGGTGGTGAAGACGAGGCCGGCGGACAGGAAGCCGACGATGGCGACGTGGTAGGTGGGGACGACGTCCATGCCGACGGCGACGGCGACGCCGAGGATGGTGCAGAACATGTAGGCCAGACACCACCAGGAGTAGTTGGGATAGGCGCCCTGGATGTCGACGATGACGGAGCTCACAAAGGCGATCAGCCAGCCACACTAAGAACCAGGTCAGTGCTGCTGGGGGGTGGGGGGGTGGTGGTCAGCATGCGAGGAGGCACGACTCACCAATGCGATGCCGACGGTGGCGAGGGCAAAGGGGTCGCCGAGGATGTTCCCGATGCTGAAGCCGGGGCGGGCGGAGGCGGAGTTGCGGTGGTGGTGGTGGTGGTTGTAGTCCATCTTGTGGAGGGAGGGCGAATTGGAGGTGAGGGTGTGTGGGGGCATTCGCGCACGGCGCACGCGCGTCGATGAGGTACGGAGGATAAACGAGTGACTGACCGACGGACGGCGGCGGCGGCGGCGGCAGGTGCGGTGGTCGAATGCACGAGGGCGTGGGCGACTGGCGGGGCGGGTGGTGTGGTGTCGGGTAATGCGTGGGATATTATGCGCGAAAAGGAATCCTTTCTTGTGCTGGTCTGGTGGTGTGGTGTGATGAGAGAAGAGCAGGCCTGCTGTCTGTGGCTACATGTATGAGGTGTGCTGTCGACCGTCGGGGGTGGTGGGTACGAGGATCGGAGGATGTACGTGAGGTCGGTCGGGAACGAGCGTGGGCGGACGGGTCGGGGTGGGTGGGTGGGAGGATGGAGAGTCGGGTGCGGATGGGCAGTTGTGGTTGGTAGGTGGTATGCGCGCGCCAGAAAGCGATGCAGCCGCGCAGCTTCGTATGGTCGTCTCAGCTCATCATCCAGCAGGTAACATGTAGAGTAGACACGAGGGATGTGATGGGACAGATGGAACGATGAGACTGACTCCTACTCCTCAAGGTACTAGTCCAATCTACTATACTGCCCTCCTCCTCCTCCTCCTCCTCCTCCCGACTACTACCACTACTCTCCTCCTCCCCCGAGTCCCGCAAGCATCTCTTGTCAGCGTCGGCCCGTCCCGCCCTTCCCTTCCCGTCCCATGCGAAACGCGACGCGACCTGCTGCCTGCCTGCTGCCTGCAGGTGCCGAGCCCCCCTAGAGGAGATTATTAATTGGACACGACTCATCACCTGCCTCTCTCTTTTCCCTCTCTCTCCATCTCTCCCCATCCCTCCCCTAGCTATGCAGTCTACATACGAGTCGTGGTCGTTTATCGGTGATATGGAATGTCTCGGAGTCATTTCCAGCCCATTCCCCCAAGACTCCACACACCCTTGCGGCTCTGCTCGGGGAAGCCGGCGCCGTCTCGGGGTGGCAGGGTCATGCCTGCCACATCCATTCCACCTCTTCATCAACTTGAATCCCCCCACCAATCCCATGGTTAATTAACATCCTTATATTACATACATATAGTAGTCTAGGTACATACCTCCCGACAGTGTACACCATCATCATCATCGCCGCGTGTCTGGCGGTGCAGCATCTCATGATGATGATTCTCTCTTCTTGTTGCATACCTTACATGCATGCGCCCACAGTCAGTCATGCAGGTGCGAAGAGCTCCATCTGAGACGACCCATTGCAGGACCGTCCCTACATAGTACGTGCACAACCTTCCATCACGTGGCGGTCAGGATGTGCGTGTGCCTCTGACTGCCACCATGTATGTGCCTCTGGCTGGCACCATCTTGGGCCGGATGAAAGAGACAGAAGGCTTGCTGTGCGCACCGCTTCTGCCATACTGGTCAGCCTGCAATCCCACGTGGTCTCCATCGTGGTACGGATCGACCCCTCCGCAGCCTCCAGGAGGGATATCTTCTCGCACCTGTCTTCGGCAACCCATCTTTGAAGAGCTTCCATACCTTATGCATCTCCCTTTTCGTGCTTTCACGCAACTGCCTGCACACCACCCACGAACCGCACAATACATCACACGCCCACCTGGCTACTCCGCTTGCACCATTCACCACTCAGTGCTCGGTAGGTCCGACCAGCATCAATTTGAGCATGGCCAAGGGCAATTCTTCAGAAGCAAAAGGTGTCACTGAGGAATGACGCTTCGTCACCTGTGACGGTTCGGCTGACCTATGAACCCGCATCGACACTTCTGGCTCGCTCCCACCGCAGCAACAGCACTTGGTATCCCTCCCGAACGGCCTGAGGGAACCTACTCCTTCCGAGTGTGTGCCGCGCCCATGGGTGTGGCCCAGAACGCCGATAGCACAGACTTTCCACCCTGCATTTCGACGGTACCATTTGTGTTAAAGTATGTATAAGGAACGGCTCCTCAACCCGCTGTGTGCGTGTGCCTGTCGACTGCAAGCGTCGCCCGGAAAACTGCTCCTGTTGTCGTAGATCAACACTAGTGATCTTGGGATCCACGTACGTGTTAGCAATAATTCCGTTAGTGCCGTAGGTCGAATGCGAAGTAGTCATCAGCAGACTAAAGGAGCATGATCCATAGATGACTCTTGTAAGAACCCCGCGCAGTCACGACTGAGAGAGTGCTTACAGATCGCGGTGCTCTGTGGCCGTCGTGCTCTACTGCGGCACACCGTGAAAAATCTGACTCGTGATGTGGTATGTTGACTGACGAGTAACCATCAAGCTATCAGTCTGAGCAACAGGCATGACGGGCACCAACAGAGCCACACCGCAGCCATCCCATTCACTATTATACTCTCAGATTCACGACCAAGTTCGGCAATCGCAATGATTTCAAGCTGTGGCCTACGGACGTCCGAGAGGGAATCATAGAGTCCGAACATGTGGCCGCCATATCACCGCCAACGCCGCATGTGCTTTCCATCACGTCGGGCGCCTCCGACCTCGACTCGGTGAGCGTCTCAGTCGTCGGCTAAACTTTGCCTCCCAGGTCCCGACGGGAGCAGTTTGCGGCAACACTGGAGTCCGGCGCCGGAGGAAATCGGATAAGAAGGGTAATAAGATACAACGTCGCAAGGTCAGGAAATGGTATCCATGCTGAAGACATCCGTAAGTCAGGTCATACATACTAATCGTACAAAACCTCATAGCAAGCGCTGCTCCATCACGACAACGGGATTCCATCATCCATCACGTCCCTACGAGACCACCACAGGCTTGCTGTGCGATGCAAACCTCGGTCCGCCGTTGTTGTTAAACACGCTCGTCGTCTTAGACATCCCGTTCGCGACCTTCAGGCTCGGGTCCTTGGCCATACCGTTGTGCGTGCCGTTGAAGCTCAGCCCCGAGATCCCGTCGTAGCCCTTGACGCCCGTCGCCTTCTCCAGGCGAGTCGCCAAGTCGTCGCTGACCTCGCGGAAGATGGCAATCTGCCTCTTGATGATCTCCTCCTTGTGGCAGTTGGCCATGTGGCCCGACACGTTGTTGATGAAGCGCTCCTTGGCGCCGTCGTCGAACACCTTCTCCCACAGGTTGCGGGGGGCGTTGAAGTCCTCGGGCCGGATCTCGGACAGGAAGCTGACGGCGTCACCGGTGAAGTTGCCGTGGACCTTGTTGAGGTCGACCGAGCGTTCTCGGAACTTCATCGGCTGGATGGAGCTCAGGTACGCTGGGCGCGAGCCTTGGTTGTAGAATGCCATGTTGCCGTCACGCTGGAAGTTGCCGAAGCGGTAGGATGTCCGCGGTGCGTTGACGGGGAGCTGCTGGTAATTGACTCCCACCCGGTGGCGGTGCGTGTCCGGGTACGAGAAGAGTCTCGATTGCAGCACCGGGTCGGCGGATGGCTCGATGCCCGGCGGCATGTGGCTGGGGTTGAACGCAATCTGCTCGATCTCGGCGAAGTAGTTCTTGACGTTCTCGTTGAGGAAGAATTCTCCGACCTTGCGGAGTGGGAACTGCTTCTGCGGCCACACGTGCGTGAGGTCGAAGATGTTGATGCCCTGCTTCTCCCAGACCTCCTCGGCCTCCTTGGCCGTCATGGTCTGCCACATCACGTCCCAGCCAGGATAGTCACCCTTCTCGATGGCGTAGTACAGATCCTTCTGCGCGTAGTCGGGAGAGTAATTCGCCGAGTCCTCTTGGGTGATGAAGCCGGTGCCCTGCTTGCTCTTCATGTGCATCTGGCCGTAGACCCACTCGCCCTTCTTGTTGACGAGCTTCATGGTGTGGCCGGCGTAGCCGTGCATCTTCCGCCAACCGTCTGGGATACCACGGTCACCCATGAGGATCATGACCTGGTGAACGGACTCAGGGTTCTGGCTCAGGTAGTCCCAGAACATGGTCGAGTCGTCGGCATGCGTCATGTGGCTCGCCGGATCACGCTTCTGAGTGTGAATGAAGTGTGGAAACTTGGCGGCGTCGCGGAGGAAAAACACTGGAGTGTTGTTGGCAACCATGTCCTGTCAGGATGTTAGCGACAATGTATCAAAGCAGATACCCTGCCAAAACTTACCCAGTTGCCCTCCTCTGTCCTGAACTTGACAGAGAAACCACGGGGGTCACGAGCGCAATCGTGCGAGCCAGACTCGCCACCGACTGTCGAGAACCTCACAGTGATGGGACACTTCTTGCCTGCCTGGAAAATGTCGGCCAAGCAAAGATCATCCATTGGGTCTGTGGTCTGGTAGTAGCCGTGCGCGCCTCCGCCCTTGGCATGGACGACCCGCTCGGGAATCCTCTCGCGGTCGAAGTGTGAAAGAAGATCGATCAGGTGGAAGTCTTGGAGGAGCAGAGGCCCATCTTCGCCGACCCTCTGCAGTTCGTAAGGGTGAGGCATCGGCACGCCATTGCTGGTGGCGTATACGGTCTCCTCGCCAGGTGCGTTGCGGTCGTCATGGTAGTCGCGGTAAAGATCGCCGTTCTGACGACCGTCCGCTGCGTGTGCTGTAGGTGCTGGTGCCATATCGGGTTTACTTCAACAGATTGTGGCTTGTAGGAGAGTAGTAAGGGATGGATGGGACCACAATCGAAAGCAAACAATATATATAAACACCACTTGCCTTTTGCACTAGCGTTCGCCCATGGTTCGGTGGCGTTTCGCTGGTAGTTCAGATCCGATATCAAGCTCGACATGCGATCTTGGATGCGTCTCGGAGCCTACTAGCTGGAGACATCATCATGTCATAGTCCCCGCCATCAGCGAAATAACGAGAGGTTCGATTGGTTGCGGCAACAAGCACTGTGCACATCGCCGCCAGAGGGGAGATGTCGTCTTCTCGAGACCCTTGTCGATGTCATATCTCGCAGATGCGGCTCGAGCTAAATGCGTCATGAAAACTTTGTTCGTCGACGGCAGATATTGTGTACGAATAGTAAGTCAGCCTCTTCGAGACAACAGCAGCAGAGATGTTGCTTGTTGTGAGGAGCGATTGTGGTTCGCCATCTTTTCGGATGCGTCTTGAAGTCGTTGCTCGATCTCAATTGCCCAAACCGGAAGTAAGGCAGCGAGCGTCATCGTTGACTATTACATGTAGCTGTCGCGGACTCGAGTCCTCTAAGGTTTGATAGTGTGCACTATGACGGTACCTCCAGCATGCGACCACAAGTTCATCACTCGGGAACGCGTCTCGCCACCTCGCCTATGCGCCGCCGTTATTGTTGTTGTCAGCATCGATAGGATGCAATGACGTCTGCCAGACGTCTTGGTGGACTGTGGACTCGACTACCGTTCGCGAGGGCGACGTTTCGATGCTGGATGTCTCAGGTATATGGCCGTCTGACCATGGTCCGAGTGGATTGGAATCCTGTCTCGCCGCTCGGACGGCAACGATAGATGCAACGACAGACAGCACCATTGAACCCATCAGTGGAACCTCGCTCCATGATCGGCTTACCTTCACAATTCGAATCTCCTCTTGAAGACCCATCTAATAGGGTATCCTAGTAATGCCTTTCGCTGACTTGCAGTACTGCACGATAACATCGATGAGCTCGGCTCTCGTGCCTCTCTCATCGAATACCTGCGCGTGGTCGAGATCATCCCACCAAAGCACTTCCAGGCCTTGGCCCGTCCACTTCCTTTTCTTCCATGCCTGGCTACCGTCACGCATCGCATCTCTATGCTTCTCATCATGATTCCCGTCCAACTCCACATGCTTCCTCCCACTCTCACGGTTCGTCATATCCTGCACAACGACAGCATCAGGCACCTCGCCTTCCATCAGATACGCTGCCACCGCTTCAGTGTCAACAATGAGATCGCGCCTGGCGAGGGAAGCAGTCACCCGGACACCGCTGCCCACAAGCTCCATGATGCGATCTCTCCACAATAGGTTCTCAGACCAGAAGAAATGGCGCCCAAGCGTGTGCGCTATCAGGGGATCTTTGGCTGCGAAATACCAGAGCTGCCATTCATTCGCGTGTACGGGTGTCCGGACCGTGAAGTTGTATGCCACGTCCGGCATGTGGAGAAGTATCGTGACAGGATCGATGAGGAGAGTGGACGAAATGCGCTTTGACATGACTGGATCAGTGAGGATGTGCGTACTAAAGACAGAGCCGTAGGAGTGCGACACCAGGACCACTTTATTCATCCTGTGGTGGTCCAGTACTTGCGCCAACTGCTCGAGGAAAGCTTTGCTGGTGACGATGGAGTGTGTGAGCCGGGAAGAGATCTGCAGGACTTCAACGGCTAGGATGCCGACTTTGTTGTCTGCGGCAGCTTTGCTATTCAAAGCCGCGTCCAGCTCACGAAGGAATTCGACATGAGCATGCAGCCCAATCCCGATCCCGTGCAGAAACAATACTGGAAGTCGAATCTTGCTCGTATGCTCTCGATACCAATAGCTTAATTGTTGTGCCGGGCTGTCCTGTGTTGCGGTTGCCAAAGCCAATGGCCGTGGTGGGAAGACTTCCAGGCTCGTCTGCAGGGTTGAGAAGTACTTGAAACCGCTGAACAACATCCGAATATGAGTCATTGTGTCCACTAACATAATGATGGCGTACCACAGTAGACTCCGGCACTCCATCTCAATCGGATCCAGCGTCAGCCTCAGACCTTTAGCTGCACCTCTCCCCGGCTTGAATTCATGCCCGACCATGTTCTCCACCTCTAACACCAACTCCTCCAGCTCGGCCTTGTCGCCGATATCCGCTCTATTCTCCCAGAACGCCCATAGAAGAAACTCCCGCAGGTCATCCTTGCCAATGTCCTCAACCTCCGCACCTCTAAACCATCCCTTCAGAAACTTCTTTGGATCACGAATCCCGCTTCGGATTTTCTTGAACAGCGCTTCCCTCTCTGTCTTGCTCCTCAACGGTGGATGAATGGCCTCCCTCTGCAGATGCGTCCGATACCACAGGAAGAAGAGATAAAAGCCAGTCTCAGCGATGCAGTACCCTTGCAATGGTGCGAGCTCTGCCCACTGTCTCTCATGGTAGATCTGGCTGATCTTGGAATTGACATCGGTTTCGCGCAGGGGGAAGAATTGTAGCAAGAGACGACGCAGCAACGTTGCGGTGTACGCTGCGCAGAGCGGTCCTATTGAGTGCAAGAGCAATATGACGGTCCGAATGAAGACCAGCTCACGTGTGCTCTGGTTCAGCATGTTGTCCGGCAGGGCTGACGCGCTGCTTCGGTGGAGATCCGTTGCAGCCAGGAAAACATGGACAGCATGTTGAATGACGTCTCATGGCACCCTCTCTGGAGCGGCATATATAAATATATATATATATTTGCGGAAGTGGTTGGTTAAAGCTAATAACTCTCAACGTGCTCACCCGAGCGAAATCGAATGGTGCCCCAAAAGCACGGGCCACCCATTAACTTATTACGTTGTCCTCCTTTGCTGATGACAGGACATTCTCACGAGGAATTATTCCGGAGCCGACCTATGGTGAATTGGAATATTGGATATTCGCCCGAGGGTTCAATCAAATCGTTTGTTGAACTCTGGATACTTACTACTCATACGGAGCTAGGGTACGTTCGACTCGCCCTTGTGAGTCGTCAGCTCAGAGCGCCATTCCGATCCTGCTCACCTGAGCCCGTGGCCCATTCGCATACATCGTACGCCGCCGGTCTGATTCTTGGTCCTCTGGCGCAGATCCAAACCATTGGCGCTCGCGCTGCGCTGCAAGTTGCTTTCGGTCAGCGCGTCGGGCAACACATTGCGCGAACCCAGCCCAGATCGTGACTATGACGACGGGGAGGGCGATGATTCCTGCTACGAAGAGGAGAGGGAACCATGTCTGATCGACGATGCGGCCGCTTGTGGTAGCTGTACTGGTTGAGCTCGAGCCGACGCCTGCGTCGGTCGAGTTCCTTGGGTTGAGGTAGGCTGGCATTGTTGCGAATACTTACCCGAGGAAGAACAGAGAGAGTGTGTTGATGAGTCGGGTCCAAATGTTCACCAGGTCTGGCAGACTTTTGGATAAGGCTAAGTGTCTTTCTTTGGTTCCAGATGAGAATGCTAAACGCTCAATGGCTTTGTCTGATTGTAATAGACAAAGCGGTAGATATCTGTACGACAATGAGCCGAAACGGTCTGACAACAAAGAAGATGGGATCAAGATGCCATTCAGACAGTACTGAGAGTCATTGCATCCGGGCAGGGCTATGGATCTCATGCTCTCGACTGAACGTCTTGGCCCATTACAGAAAAACACACATGGATTCGTCGGTATGTGGAAGGAGTAGCTTACGACAGTATCCATCTATGATTGCATTTAAATCCCTGGACCTGCCAGAGACACCAATACCTCCCACATCTGCCTAGTCTTCCTCCCATTCAGAACAAAGTACATCAGGCAAGATCTTGCAGCTCCTTTTGTCTGGCCACTCTCTTCTCTCGTCTCTGCTTTAGGAACCCACGGATCCCGATAAGAAATGCCAAAGCGTGCGCAAGCGCGACGACTGCAAGCATAAACAGCAGACAAATGCCGAGGATGCCAAAGCAGATGCCAAGGCCGCGATTGTACGCTGCCCTGTCGAACGGAACAGCGCTAGCCGAGGACCTGACTGATCCCGATGTCACTGAGGCGGCCGTCGTTGTCTGCGAGGTTAGACTGCTCGATATGCCGCTCAAAGGCCCGCTTGACATGGCCGCTGTAGCGCTGGGCAAGCTCGAGGTCATGGCGTGGGAAGAAGTGTGGGAGCTCGCGATCGACTTCGTGTGTAAGCTGGGATTTGCACTCTTGTGCAAAGTCGACGGGCTCTCGTGCGCCGTAACAATGGCCGTTCGCAGTGTGGTGTGCGTTGTGGCGATCACTGCAGATGCGGCCGTTCGGATCGTGGTATGCGTGACTGATGCGATGTGTGAGTTGTGGGTGTCCATCTCGCAGCACTGCTCAAAAGCTGGATCGGATGTTGAGTTCCACAGCAGTTCTATTCTACCTTCAAGTACCTGCGCTGAAGACGAAACGGCACAGGGAGGGAGAACTATCAATTGCCGCTTAGCAAGTTATATACTAGCATTGCTCGCCGTGCTACGTTCTGGCAACAATGCTTTGTGTACACGACGGCGAGAACAAAGGAGGTCAAGTGTGATTGTGTTCGCGATTTGATCTGGCGATGTTCAGCCCGTGCAAGGTACGGTGAAAGCCAGTGCCTTCCAGGTCTGAACAAAATGGGTCAAGTCTGCTTGTCGACCCGACGGGCCAGACCCGCCCATGCCCAGTCTCCAATTCTTCATCAGATAGAAATCCTATGTGTGGCTATGATAGACCAACTCGTCTAGATTCGCTGGAAGACAGGACCTGCTGGCTTTTTGCTGAGGAGCTTCTCGCCCTTTCCAACGCTTCTCAACGCTCATACAGACGGAATGCGGCACCGATTCGACGTCTTCATTATCATGAGAGTTTGCAGCATCAGGAGGGAAGGAAACAAGCTTACCTGGAAAGGATCCAATGAGTCGGCGAGCCACTGCTACAACTCAACCTTTTGAGAGCAACTGAGGATTTCATATGAAGTGAGAGAGAAAATCAGCCCGACTCAGCTCTTGAGCCAGGCCCATTGGATTGCGCTAATGCTATCAATCAATAACAAGACAGATTTGGGGCCTCTTTAAATATAGTTGCTCCCCGGCGAGGGAGCCCGCTGTGGGCGAAGCGGCGCCTCATACCCATCCGGGTTCACTGGACCACTGATCGGTTTGGCCTGCTCCGGGTTCTTCTTGCCCAATATGCGGAAGAAGCCACTCTTTTTCGGTGCAGCGCCCTCCTCAGTGCGGGAGGCTGCACCACGCTGATACCACCTGAATGCCACAAACGCCAGAACGCCAATAATCAGAAATGCAAGGACGAGCGAGAGCGCAACGACTTTGGTGTTCATCTGCGAGGTCTTCGTCTTCTGCTCTTGCAGCTCGGTCGCCAGTGTCGTGGCCGCCGTCGCTGCCGAGAATGTAGCGCTAGAGATGTGAGAGGTCGTCTTTGAGGCCGACCTGGTGGAAGTGGCCATGGTGGTTGCTTCGGCTTTGTTCGCCAACATCAGTGTCATCGTGCGGGTTGTCGTCGCGGCCGTGGTGGAAGTCTTGTGGAGAGTCGTTGTGGTGGACATGGTTGATATGAAGGAGTGTCGTAACGAGGGGACGAAGGAGCTACCGGAGCGTCTTCTCAAGGAAAGAATGAAGGACAAAGTAGAGGTGATGCTGGAGAGCAGAGGTGAATGGTTGAAAAGCCTGATAATGTCAAAAGTGCTGAGCTTAGCATTATAAGGACATTTCATTGCAATCCTACCAGATGTTGGGAGATGTTGAAAGCACAAAGGGGCAGTTTCGGCGTGGCTTCGAGGACTACTGACAGACAAAGGAATGAACAAAGATCGTTCCATTGCTCGGGTCTGGAACGCTGTCTCCTGGTCCCTTCTATTGTGGACCACGTGGTAGCCATCTAGATCTGATCCAGGATTAGAGTCGAATGACTGGCTAAAGTTGCCTTGAGATGGTCGCACCTTTGGCAAACCCGGCTCGATTCTGAGGTACCCCAAACCGTCAGATTGGCAATCATTGGTGATACAAGATCTAGATTGGGTGGGAACCTGTCACTGTTGGCCTGTCAGTGGCAGTCTTGCACGACCACCTCTTTCGTAAATGTGGCCTTGCACGATGGCAGTCCAACCAATGGCCATCGCACACACACAGGCACTGTTCCTACGGCCCACCTGCTATTCCCCTGTCTTTCATACCTGCCCTCACTAGCAACACTCGCTTCGCTGTCCAGCTTGATCAGATTCCTCGCCTGAGCCTCGTACCTCGACGCAGCTAACGCCGTGCAGGAGTGGTATTCAGGTATCCTGTGTTCGGCGCGGAGAACATCACTGCAATTTCAGGGTCCTGTGGCCGCATTGGGCCGGCTTCGGCAATCGTTGAAGATGCAGCAAGGCTTCTGTGAGAGCATTGTATTGATGTGAGGATTGGATGATTATTTATGACCGTCATTCTTCGCAGGTGGACAGAGTCGGCGGAGCTTCTGAAACCTGTAGAAGATGATTAGTGCCGAGCTTCAGTGACGACTGTGGTACTAGATCACACCAAGGAGAGGCTGCGAAACTGAGAAGGATTGCAGTCTGTAAAGTCGTGAGGAGTTGATATCGTTGGTCATGGCGTAAGATAGGGCTGATGTGCTTGGTATGATGTGCGACAAGGCGGCTGAAAGCGTCCGAGAGTCTGCAAGTAAATTTGGATCGTACAATATGTGACGACCGCTTTGCTGATGCAGACATGCAATAGTGTGGCCACAGACAGAGCAAGTGAGCACATACCTACCTGAGAGCACCTCGGATCCTTCAAGGTCGTTATCATCCATGATCAAGCAAGGTGCACTTGACTAACGCTCCTCTTGACCATTTTCCACAGCGTTCACGAACCAAAATGCGGCGATCGCTGCAGCGTGTCTCCGATGATGCCCGCTGCGACTCAGAGTCCTTTGCGGGCCAGGGACGGGCTTACGTGCGATAGTAGTGCTCTTCTGATGATGCTGTGATGGCGCTCCAGAAAGGAGACAACAAGGCCGTGGCATCACAGTCAAGAAGAACGGCGATCGCCATTCCAGTCATTCGTGTCATCGCGTGTTGTCGATACATAGTGCGGTGAAGCCGACATATTTCGTCTAGCGTCGAGATGGCCTGTGGCATCAATAAGGCGACGGTTGTCTCTCGTTGCTTGCAATGCCGTTCAGGGGTCGTATTCATGACTTCTTGACCTGGCAAAGATCTGTGATAGTCCCCAAAAGGTGTCCCAGGGTCGATCGACATACAAATACTTGTATCTGACATACCGATCAGGTCATCGGTGGAGACGAGAAGGGCAAGTGAAGAGCGCATTGCGAAAGAGCATAGAGAATCTTTCCTCGTGTCTTCGTCTAATCGTGCGCCTGCGTAGTGACAATGCGGTCGCGCACAGCGATATCGGGAGACAAACACGATCGCCGTGTCAGGTCTTCCATCTCGCCCTCGGGTTAAGACTGGCCGATCGTTATCACGCGAGTCTCTGTGACTCCTGAAGTGTGTCTGTGTGCCGATACGCCTACTCCCCAAACTCACTGTCTTCAAGCGGAAGCTCAGTGACCATTCCTGTGATGCCTGCCTTCTCTGCATCTGTCAACCGTATGCCGATGAACTTCTCCAACGCCTCAACTCGGTCCCCCTCAGTCTTCAATTCAATCTCTTGATCGGGGCGACCTCTGATTCTTCGCACGACGTGATCATCGTACAGAGCGACATCTCCGATGACTACTTCTTTTGCTTCGTCGATGACGTACTTGCTGGTGATGATGCGGTAGGTGTAGAAGCTCTTTCGGCTGGTGCTAGTCCAGTATGTCATGACTTCAAAGTCGGGCGGCAAGAAACAAATGCTGTCTTCGAAGCAGTACAGCGGCGTCCAAGTCCCGTCCTGCCCACTGCGTCGCTCGAGAATCCACATCTTTATGTTGGGATGCTCTGCTTCGGGGATGGCACCTTTGCGTACCCGAATGTATCCATTCGGTGGCAAGCTAAGAACTTCTTCGTCCTCCTTCAGGGGTATTGGAATCGTCGGCCCACCAACACCGAATCCAACATCGACGACAAACCTCTCACCTCGAATGGTCACGATGTTGATCATGTGCGACCATCCTCCGAAGCATGCATTGGTAGAGTCTTCGCCGTTGTGCTGATTGTAAGTGTTAATGCGAGCCCCCACGCTCATCTGAGGATCGGTCACGGTGCGTCAGTGAGCGCCAACGATCTTCGCAGGCGTCGACCATCGGCGAGACTTACGACATCGTATCCAAGGCTTCGCAGGATCGTTCCGAAGAAGATGTTGCTTGCGATGCAGTACGCTCCTCTGCCCTTGCCGCTACCAACTATCCTCTCAAAGAGATTGTCCGCGTTGACGGAGCAGGAGTGATGGGATGAGTAATGCAACTCCAGGTTCTCGAAAGGCACATGAGCCAACGTATGCCTCTGCAGGGCGTTCAGGAAGCCATGTCCATCCCGTTGCTTCACAACCTCCTTGCTAAACTCGCCGGGCTCGTAGCGGTATTTCGTAGGCAGATCGATGCGTTCGTAGTATTGTCGTATTTGTGCTGAAGAGAACCGATAGCGTGCGTCTCGCACTGATTGTCCTTTCGGTAAATGTGCCATGCTTGATGTTCGTCAGCAAGATCGTCCTGCCCGGTCGAAGCCATAATGCTATCTCTGGTCGAGCAAAGTGCGGTGTGATGCATCGAGTCCCCTGTGATCACTTTCCTGCTTCAATCGCAACAGTGTTGAGACGGACCTATTGATGGCAGTGGGTTCTGACTCTTCACTCTCTTCTATACCAAACTTACGGCGTCCTGACCTTTGATGTATATCAACTTGTGAAGGGCTTGCGGACACGGAGCATTCTCCGACAGGAAAATATGGAGTATTGTGGGTTGAGGGTCGGGCCGGATACCAAATTGCACGAGAAGTAACGTGCAATTTTGTCAGTGCGTCACCCTTGAGTGGCAGGGCGTCGGCCAAATGAGGAAGTAGCGCGCCGTGCGTAATAGACGTGCCGAGATTTGGGTGCCAGACTCCCGTATCAGAGACTCTCATGTTCTGTGCGGACATGGCGAGTAGTCCAGGTTGCCAGAAGTCTTGTCAAGATCCTCGCGGTCTCGACCATGAATGTTGCCCAGCCCATGACCATCGACATCATGGCTCAGAAGAGAACCTCCACAGGAGACGTCTGTAGACGCGATCGAAAGCGTCTATCGTTTTGGTCGAGTCGTCAAAACGTCAGTTTGATTCAATGCTCGCGGACATGCCGTTGCAGAAGCCTTCATAAATGACCGACTGCCTAGTCGTTCGGCATCAACTCTTTATGGAGATCAGCTGCACTGATTCATGCTCAGGACTTGCTAAAATGCAATTGTCGGCCAGCTCTACATCATCAATGATTCAAAGCTGATCTGATGTGACTTTCTTCCCGCTGCCGATCACGTTGGAGCCAAAAGCGCAGTGCTGACTCTTGACGCAGGCCTTGACCATAATTGTCTGTTTTGTCAAGCTTCAAGAAGCTCCAGCAGACGAACAACCCAAGAAAATCCTGATTACGATGCACGATCGTTAAAAGCTATTCCTGTCCGTCCCACGTGGCCAAGGCGCCGTTAACGTGGTAGGCGGACCAGAGCGAACGACATTCGAGCTCGAGTCCGAACTTTGAGGACAACCTAAGAATTGGTATGCACAGGGACGAGCCGTCGAGGGTCCCAGGATGTCGATCGGTGCTTCCGCCGGTTCCCCGGTAGATTTTATATTCCCGGGCTGCTGTCCCTTGTGGCCCTCTCGTGCTGCTCCAAGAGCACCTTGATCGACCTCATGCTTGGTTGTGCACTTATGGCTATGTTGGCGGATGCCAGTCCACGTCATGCTCGACACTGATCGAAACTTTCCTTGTTTTCGCACATCTACTTTCCTTCCACTTGCTGCGGACAAGAAAGATAAGCATGGTCGACAGAGGGATCCTCCTGCAGCAGGCGGTGGTGCGCAGCCGGACAACGACAGCCAAATAGCCTAGAGTTGGCTTCGAGGCGGTGGTCGCAACGGCACGCCTCGAGTTTGCGTCAGTCACGCTGCGAATAGCACGATGCGGGTGGGTGCTGCTCTTGAAAACAGGCCAAAGGATCGCGCAGAAGGTGAGGAAGGTATTAGGGATGACGAGTAGTTGGCAACGATGACAGAAAGGCAACACGCAGCATGCCGCGTCAATGCTTGAGGCAGACCATGTAGCGAAGATGACAGCATCAACAAGCGAAACCGCGATGAACAGCCATGGTGACTCCAGCGTCTTTGCTCGGCCAGTAGGACGACCGACAATCGGCACCAGAGTGCTTGATTGACTTCCGTGCCCTACAAGACGCAACAAGAGCAAGACTGCGGTGAGAAGAGCCGTATTCAGAGCCGCAATGTCGTAAACAGCATTCGGTCGTGCCCTGGTGCGCCAGGTGGCCGGATCCACAGCCCCGGTAATCCGACTACCTCTGTTCCACGCTTCAGCAAGGAGGGATCTCCAAGAAAATTGCACTTGGTCGCCGGTATAATGAAATCGCAAGGAGGAATAAGCATGTAATACCAGTCAGCTGGCCTTGGCGTGCCTCTACCAGAGCGGTTCCCGCTGATCCAGCGAGTAGTACACCCCACGGACGTTGTCTCTCCTGCTTGGAAGTATGCCATAGAGGCAGCTAAATCTGAGCGGCTAACCAGGGTACGTGTAGCCTTGCGGCAGGAATGCTCCAGGCACTACATGTGGACCTCCCTATTCCCACCATGGTCCGATACCTGGCCTACTCTGAGATGACGCTTGGGAGAGCTATCGCGCACTCTCAGGGGTGAGTGCCCCGATTCTCGCGGAGAAAGGACACCGGTATTCGCACACTCCACAGGCTTTCCATTGCCCAGTACGAAGGATGCCATATGATCGTTCGTCTGACGTGACATTCGACAGCAGTAACCGTGTTCTAGGTATCGCAAACGGACTCTCAATGCTTCCTAGGGCTATTATGTTCTCAGGTTCTTTACCGGTACGGTCGTGAAAGTATCCAAGCATGGCAACATCATGGTCATCCTCGCTCTGGCATGCCAATCGCCTGTCTTACCCGCCGAATCCCTCTTACAGCACTTTCTGGCCTGATCACCGTGCCACGGTGTCTTGAGACATGCGCCTCTGCAGTTCCCGCCGGTGGCGATAGTCCTTTAGCCGAGCACGCTCAGGTGCACGTTGAGCTCCCAATGGACACCTTTCTTCCGAGGCAAAGCATAGACTTCCCAAGGCATGACCGCAAGAGGAGCTGCAGGCATGATAGGTTTGCTGCGTGCTCCGAGGCATCAACACCAGTCCTTCTGGCGTGGTAGCACGGCGCCTCGGCCGGCATTAGAGACGAGCCAGGCAGTGGCCAGCTGCTCTGAATACATGAGCTTGGCTGACTAACTGAAGCAACCGTGACGCCCGTCATTCCCGTATTGCATCGTGCATCCAGAAGGGCTGCCGATTGCCGCGCGCGGCCTCGTGATATGACCAGTCGATCTTCGATGCCTGAAGAGCGGCAGTCAAAAGGAAAAAGCCACATGCAGCTCGGTGTACTTCCTATGACCTGCAGGACACCTCTGGAGAATTGCCTCGAAACGAGAGTTTTGTGCCTGAGGCGCGTGGGCGGCTGTGCGGTAGCATCTCGCGGAGCCGGGCGTTGGCACCGACGCGCATTCCAGTGGCAAAGAGGTCAGATGTACAGCGAAGGCCCACTGATGAACACGCCACAGTTGTTCGACCCAGGAGGAGGATTCGTATGAGGAAAATGAGGTTACCTCCTACATGTAGTGTATGCGAACCGGCTCATCAACCTGTCAACCCACTTTTCTCTATAGGACCGTAACGACGTAACGGCCGTTGATGCAGGACGGGGACATCCGTGCGGGATTGAAGTTCGATCAGTCAGCATTGTGCAGAGGTGATCCCAAAAGTATGTTAGGTAGCCATCTGCCAGCGATGCATCGTAGTGGTGGCCGGATCGTCTGTTGTGTTTGCTTGGACGCCAGCGCAGATGCGAGACACTGTCCGACCCAGCTCACCATGCGATGTGCTGGTCGCTACGCTCCGCCAACGGCCCTTTCATCCGGCGACGAGGACATTGCAGGACTTGACGTACATACAGAAGGGAAGCAAGTGTCAGCTAGTGGCAAGCAGACAACACAGATCGGATGCGCTGTAAGAGCTTCAACGAGTGTGTACTCGAGGCAGAACGCCAAGCACCATGAGAATGACGGACTGGATGCGGTAGACATCATACATCGTCCACAGGGAAGCTGTCAAGAACATTCTCCAATCGTCCATACGGCGACTCAAAGTAGGCATGTGGCCTTCCCTACTTCTGCCATGCGCCTATAGCACGCCCCGGCATAATATTCCCTCCTATCCGCTGCTCATGTCGTCCTTTGGCTTCCCTTGAAAGCCCCTTTCAGCTCGGGATTGGCGCTCTGCCCCGATTGATGATCAGAGCTCAACGGCCGTGTATGGCAAACATTACATGTAGCCATTATCCAGGTATCTGATAGAAACCCTCCATGTGTCACAAAAGATCAATGCCATAGTCCCTTGTTGCATCGCTGCGTCGGAAAATTGTTAGACCGACGGGGAGATATCTCGTCAACAAGATCCAATGTGACTTCGCTACGAAGCTCTGTCAGGATACCACTCCAATGCGCTGAGCAATGCGCTTTTCCCTACAACTGCCATTTCTGGCAGCAGTGCTCTTGGCCCGCATAACGAGCGCCGTCTTCACCGATGAAGCATGGAATATCGACTACCATTACCCACTGCTCGGCCAGCCCAGGGAATATACCTCTTTCTTCCACCAACCCAATCCAGCTTCTAGAGCATCGCTGGTATATACGTTATCAGAAAGGGGGGTCTTGGGAGCAATCAATCCGAGGGATGGTACAGTCGTGTGGAGGCAGATACTACCACATAATGTGACGGGAGATCACGCGAACGGACTTTTGAGAGCAGGACAAGGACAAGATACGGTGGTCAGCGGCAGTGGTAGTGAAGTCGCGGTCTGGAGCGCAGCAGACGGCCGCCAGGCATGGACTTTGAGTGTGAAAGGCACGCTTGAAGATGTGGAGATCCTTGAGCTGAGCGATAGTGAGACGACGGGCGCAAAGGACATTGTTGCACTCTCGTCAGGAGCGGAACCTGCTGTTTACCGCATTGACGGCGCATCGGGCAGCGTGAAATGGGTGCACAGGATTGAAAGTGGCGATGTGCCATATCAGGTTTCGGCATCGAGCACTGAAGTGTTTGCGATACTGCTGCACAAGACTATGCTGGGATATCTCAAATTAAGGATTGTGAGCTTGGATCCCGTGACTGGCAAGAAGAACGACGAGTACACCTTAAGTTCTGACAGCGAGCTGGCAACACCTGCGACGATTGTTTCGGTTGGCGCAAACACGGCGAGTCCAATCATTGCGTGGACGGATGCTGCACACACGACTCTGAAGTTGAACGTGCTTGGGACGAAGGGCATCACCACGTTCAACATCGAGAAGCATGGCGATCTGGCTGTCGAGCGTGTGAGATTGCATGCACCATACCATGTCAATTCTCTATCGCATTTCCTGGTCCACTACGAAACCGCCACATCGCATTGGGCAGAGGTTTTCCACATCGATGCCAAAAACGGCAAGGTCGACAAGGCGTACAGCCTTCCCAAGCTGAGCGGTAGGGGCGCGTTCTCGACCAGCACTGCCGATGCCAATGTCTTTTTCACACGCATCACCCAGGACGAGGTATCTGTTGTCTCTTCTGCGTCGCACGGTATGCTTGGGCGGTGGCCGGTCCACAGCTTCGATCTTGCAGTTGGGACGGGTGAGACTCCGGCGCCAGTTCACGCGGTCTCTGAAGTATCTGTTCGCGGTGATGCGGTATCCGCTGTGCGTACAGCTGTGCACTTGAGCACAGGCGATTGGGTTCTCCTCAGAGACGGCAGTCCCATTTGGCATCGGCCAGAGGTGCTCGCCGATGCTGTTGCGGCGACATTCGCTGCACCTGCCGAAGTAGAAGCATTAGTTCAGCAATTGGAAGCCGAAGCGCACAGCAGCCCGCTTGCTGCATATATTCACCGCGTCAAAAGGCATACCCAAGACCTCATGCATCTGCCGGTGGTAATCGCTGGATTACCTCAGCAGATCATCAATGGACTCCTAGGTACAAGTGCTGATGATGTCTCGAGTGACACATTCGGCTTTCATCAAATAGTCATCTGCGCAATTGATAATGGCAGAGTCGTTGCACTCGATGCCGGTAATCCAGGAAGGATCTTATGGAACCAACAGGTTGCAGACCTGCAGCCTGGCCAGGCCTGGAACCCAATCATCTCATCACCAGTGGGCGGCATTTTCGAAATCAGCTCGCAAGCTGGTCAAGGTGTCCGCTACAACGCAAGCACTGGCGAACAGCTCTTCACAATCCAGGTCATTGACCCAGAACATGATGCAGCATCCAGAAGCGCTGTGAGATACACACTCAAGGACGGCAGCCTAGACGCAACGTTCAAGGACAGCCCGGCATGGCATTTCATTCCGGCTGAAGGTGATCGCATCGTGAGTCTGGCCTCAAGGCCAATCAACGATCCGGTTGCCTCCATTGGCAAAGTCCTCGGCGATCGCAGAGTTCTATACAAATACCTTGACCCGAATCTCGCACTGCTCGCCACGGTGAAGGACACGAGCAGGAGAGCGACCTTCTACGTGATCAACACGGTCACTGGTGCGATCCTACATTCAAATATCCACTCTGGTGTTGACCTTACAGCCCCGATCTCCACCATCTTTTCCGAGAACTGGTTCGCGTACAGCTTCACAGCCGAAGCTTCAGAAGACTCGCCTAAGGGACACCAGCTGGTCGTTGGTGAACTTTTCGAGTCGCTCGTCCCAAATGACCGTGGGCCGCTGCAGTCTACATCCAACTTCTCGAGCTTCGAAAGTCCTACGGAACCTTTCACATTGACGCAGACATATCAGATCCCGGAGCCCATCTCCAAGCTCTCCGTCACCCGCACGAGACAAGGCATCACTTCTCGCCAACTGCTCGCCGTGCTGCCAGACTCCAACTCCCTGGTCGGCATTCCTTACGGCGCCTTGGACCCTCGACGACCAGTCGGCAGAGACCCAACAAAAGACGAAGCCATGGAGGGTTTGAGCAGATACGCGCCCGTCATCGAATTCGATCCGAAATGGTACTTGAACCATCAGCGGGAGGTGATGGGCATCAAGGGTGTAGTCACCAGTCCAGCGTTGATCGAGAGCACAAGCTTGGTCTTTGCGTACGGATTGGATGTTTTTGGCACCAGGCTGACCCCAAGTTTCAGCTTTGATATTTTGGGCAAGGATTTCAACAAGCTGCAGATGTTGGCGACAGTTGCTGCACTGGCTGTGGCGACGTTGGGTGTGGCGCCTTTGGTGAGTTTGGATTGTCTTCACGCCGAATGAACATGCGTTGACTTCTTTTGACAGGTCAAACGGAAGCAGATCAATCAGCGATGGCAGTTCTTGTAGGCATAGTACAGAATAGAATCGAGCAGCTAGTCTGTCGATGCTGCCATTCCGGAACGACACCAGGGTGTGCTGCCACTTGTAATATGCGCCATCAGCTTATTACTACGTCGAAAAAATCTTGATGGTCAGAGCGAAGCTGCGTGTCCACCTATTCGAGGTACAAGCGAGCGTCACTCAGCGTAGCTTGCTGGTGTGATCAAGCCGAAGCATTGTTACCGCCATTATACTCCGAGCATATCACCAAAGCATGGGTTTCCAGCTTCCGTGATTGTGATGGCCGCAATTTCTCATCACTTCCTGCGGGCGAAGATACATGTAGAGTTCAGCCCTCCCACGCATGCAGAGCATCCGGGACTTGCCATCTCCTGAATCCTAGCACATCTATACCGCCACTCCACAGGACATTGTTCCTCGCACGGCTCACGTATCTCCATGCCGTAAGCACGTATAGGAACACCTTGTTCCTTGCCATTGCCGAGGAAAGCCGTGCAGCGTACCGGGTCACGAAGTCCACCTCAGGAGTGCAGACAACCGGGTTGGTGATTGGTCGAGGACATTTCTTTCTGAGGAAGTCTGTCCCGAGGGAAGCAGTCATCCTGGTCCAGTGTCATTGGTGCTTAGTGTGAGTCGCCATGAACCAGGCTGTGGTGGGCTCTGGTCACCATCATCGTCACTTCCGGCATTCCCCCAGGTGTTTGCAAGGGCACAGCCTCCGGACAGCCTAATTCCCGGACGCGGGCGAAAACGCCGCGTCGCAGATCTGTATTCTGCTGCCTGCTTCTGGCCGCACTGATGTGGGGATTTCCTGCCGTTGATCACAGTATCACACATTTACTCCCGCCGCCTCGCCTCCGATCGTCATAACGGTCATCATGATCCCTCTCCCTCCGCCGCCGCTTCCTTCGTGACGAGCTGCCTCCGCCACTGGCACCGGCATACTCCGGCCGACTGGGCGCGTGTCCAGCATGTCTCCCACCTTTACTGAGGTCTTTCCGTATTATCTGCCTGCAAACATCCACAAACACCTCAGTGACGTTCTGCCGTCGGCGCGCCGAAGTCTCGTAGTACGGCACATTGCCCCACGCCTGACTGACTTGGAACGCGCGCGATCGCGACACCACTCTGTCCTCTTCTAGATCGCTCTTGTTGCCCACCAGCACGATGGGCACATTTGTGTCACCGCCTTTGATCTGGGCGATCTGTTCGCGTAGCTCTGCTAGCTCTTGCAGGGATGACATGCTTGTTATGCTAAAGACCAGGAGGAAGCCGTGGGCGTCTCGCATGTAGAATTCGCGCATCGAGGTGAACTGTTCCGTGCCGGCCGTGTCCATGATCTCGAGCATGACTTGTCGGCCGTCGACATCGATCTGTTTGCGGTAGGAGTCTTCGATCGTTGGGTCGTAGGACTCGATGAAGACGCCTTGGACGAATTGTGCTGCGATGCCGGGACATCCCGAATTAGCAATCACCTCTCATTCTGGTCATCGACGTGAAGTTGCTGTACCTGTCAAACATGATTTACCAACGCCTCCGGAACCAATCACGGCGATGTGATATTCCCTAAACTGCGCGTTAGAGCCGGTCTTTCGAAGCTATCGAGGCTGGACGGAGTACCTCTGGTATGCGCGGGACATTGTCCTTCATGTGCGTGGCCGAGCGCGTATTCCCCAACGCGCATAGATCGACTCTTTGCAATCCTCCAAGCTCTGGTGAAAATCAGGCTTCGCGCGCTTCAGGCAAAAACGCGTCCTTGAAGTGAAGTTTGTAGAGTTTCCGCTAAGTGTCGCCAGTACCGCTGTTGTCCTCCCAAGAGTCTCTGGCTCGCTATGATGCTCCCATGCGTCGTTCGGTCACACGAGATCCAGCGGTTGCAGAGCCTGCTGTGCTACAGCTCGTATTCCAAGCGTGGCCGCGAACGATGCGCTATGACACCCAGGAGAAGCGCTGTACTGCGTGATAAGTCGCAAGCCCGGTAGTTATGATGTCTGTCTGAATCAAGGTGGGGGATTTTGTACGTTTGGTTGCATGCACGCAGAGATCCCAGAGCACAAGAGAGAAAATGTTCCAGACCTCGTAGGCCGTACCTTACCATAAACAATCGCTAGCCTAGTGCGCATAGCACCAAGGCGAATAATCAGGAAGTCGTCCGTCAGCCTTGATATGATAGGTTGTCTGGGTTAGGTTACGGCGCATTTAGACTTCGCCAGAGACGTCAAAAGACCCGTCAAACGAGTCGTTGGATGCATCGGTCCGGAAGCCGTTTTGCCAGACAATTTATTGAATGCCGGCACCTGGGAACATATCAACGAAATCATGATGGGCCACGCGTGAGGGATTGTGCGTGCAACGATACAAGTCGCTAAACGATGCAGGCACTTGATGCAAACATGGGGGTTGCGAGATGACTTCATATGCACGGTAACATGGGTATGGACCGCATTTTGTTGGTCGGTTTGCAGGCTCCCTAGCTGCTTGTCCAGCCATTGGCCTCTGCTGCTCCTTGCAATGTGTAACTTTCCCACGGCAAGCCTCAATTGCAAAACGCACGCTGACAGCAGAACCAAAGTTGATGTCCTTGTGGTTCAGGGCGCACTCGTCGTGATTATTATGCGTTGAGCTTGCTAGCCACATCTCGGTTCTCGCTGCCCGCGCCGGTTGGAGCCAAGGACACGGGTTTACCGGCGTACCCCTCTGACGGCGTTGCTATCATGCTGGGGTCCTGGGTTTGGGAGCCGACTGGCCATGACGGTGTCGTACCCAAGGCGCTGGACGATTGGACGAAATGCCCAGCATAATATCCCGGATCACAGTGCCGGGCGGCCCCAAAAAAGACAGAACCCTCTAGCGCATAATGCTAGAGGAGAATGCTTTATTAAGCAAAGGGGAACCGGGCAACTACCCCAGCCGTCTTTGAATCTATCTCTTGAACTCGTATATATAGTAGATCTACATGCCCGTGCACGCATGAATAGATAGCGCGCGAAGGCTGGTCAGATTTAAACCCAAGACGAAGCTACAGAGTGCTCGTCCGAGCAGGCTCGTAGCACGGATGACTACTATCATTATTAAGTTTCCGGCGGCATGCACGAGGATAACAATTTGATAACAATTATATAGCTGCCGAAGCTACAATGGCGTTGCCAGACGACTATAGCAAAGGAGACGTCTCGTGGAACGCTGACGCTTCAATCCAAGCCGTGCTTGAGGATCATGGTACTGTCAGGCGGATCTTCGTACATCTACAGATCTCAGAGAGCAGTCGGAACTCGCGAGCGATCAGGACTCAGGACCGCAGCTGGAACTCGATGCCGAATATATGCCTGTTTCAAATGTAACTGTCTCATTGCCATTTCAAATGAGCCGATCTATCCGTCGATCAGACCGGGAACCAGCTCCATCAACACGTGCTTTCGACCACTACTTCCGAAACAGTCATCCATCTCTTTCGGAAGCAACCCGGTTCGGACGACGACCCAACTGCGACAACATTGCAGAAAGGCAAGAGTAGGTTCCCTGCCTGGATCATTCCACGATTGTGGTATCAGAGCAGTAGGTAAATACATGAGCCAAGCGAATGAGCATAAGGTATTTAGCCCGAAGCGAGATTCTGGCAGTCACCACAGGACCATCACGTGGCTATCTGTCAACGCGCACAGCACTTCCCTTGACGCACTTCCATACTTTGCAAGACTCGGTCTATCCTGACGTTTTGTGCTCCCACTCATTGAATCGCTCCCGATCTCAGTACGAGAGGGCAAGATCTCAGCGCATCATTTTACCGACAACCAGTCGCCATACTACTGAGAATCGAAAGCAAGAACGCCAACGGGATTCAAAGATACTTCATTGTTATCAGAGCGAAAATGCTTCGACCGTCACAGCCGGTGCCAGCAGGACACAATCCATAAGCATCCGGCAAGGATGCCTTGATCTTGTTTCACGCAATGCGTAGGCACTCGGGCTGTTCCACACCTTCAACTTCATCAGCACTATCAAGGGCCTCCTCGCGCGTAAGGACTCAAAGCGGAGGCACAATGAAGATCAATGTTCGGGCGAAATCCTCGCGGCGACATACAACATGCCTGCATAGCGCTACTCACTACCTCCTTCTCACCAATAATCCTATTCATCAACCCAATCAAGAATGCTGGTCTTTTGGGAATGAGCATCCACAATAAGTGGATCTGGATATTCCAAATCAAGTAAGGCTCGCTGTGTCTCAGTTAAGCAGACTTGAGTGCTGATCACGGATGCTATAGAGCAAACAGCAAATCGAGCGAATAAGTTGCGTAGACGAGACCAGCGACCGCGAACCGCGAGTAATGCGTCTGTAGGAGCAGCGCATTATGGCATCATGAAAGAACTTGGTTCAAATTGACCGGCCAGTTCGTGCTGTCATTGCAGCATTCGAGTGGCGGGAGGAATTGTCGTGCAAGAAGCCACTTTCCTGGATGTCGTGGGTATAATATACTATCCTGCGCTTGCTGCCGGTCTATATGTGCAGTGACGCGAGGCAAAGGTAGCAGGAGTCGTCTTAAACCGGTATGGGGTCGTCGGAGTTTGCTGGTCTAGTCTTCCTTACCAGCTTCGCACCAAAATCGACGACGACAATTATTTTTGCAGCGTCCTCAGGAGAGACTGGAGTCATTGAACGTCGCAAATTTGATCAGCCGAATCATGTAGCATCGATTGCTTGGTCACTTTGTGCACGACTGCTGTCTAGATACAACCAAGAGCGAAACCACTGCACTTGTCGTTCGTGCCGATGGACTCTTGCTCATTCGATCGATTGCGCTTGAAATTGATTGTGACATGGCAATTTTTCTTGTTAAGGCCGAGAGCTGAACGCGAATAAGATCAATGCTCATGCCCGTAGGATTTTCGTTATGCGCCGGGTGCAGGAACTTCAATACGTTGTCTGATCGATTGTATTGGATCAAAGTGGTGCTGAATAAGTTGATTTCAATCACAGCAGTGCCACTCGGACAGCAAAAATGGAGCGTTGAACGATGTTCCTTTCGACCGTCGACAACGACGGTCGAAACGACCATCGAACGAATCCTTTGACAGTCCTTCCCCAGAGTACAATCCCGGGAATGATAGATAAGGTAGTATCGAGTGCTCTCAATGGAATACGATCGATGGTGGGCTTCGGGGAGAGGTTCCTGCCCCGCGCGGATAAAAAAGTTCACCTCGGATCGAATTTTCGACCTCGTACACCTCCCCCGATCATTATACCGCCCTTCCTGGATCAAACAGAATGCAGTTGCGCTGAAGGGGAGTCGAACCCCTGCCTGCTGCTTCCTCAAAGGGAAGAGCCTTGAAGCATGGAAGGCAGCAATCCTAACCCTGGGTGGATTGTCAGTCAAGATCTGTACCGGCTGTGCCAACCTAAAGAGCTTCACTTACGTTAGACCATCAGCGCTTTTGATTGGTCGATCCAGAGCAACATATGAATATATAATACCAATTTTAACTCAGCTCCAAGCTGATGAACGTGGCTGTATTTGACTTCACTGAACTTTCAGCATAATGGATGAAGCACGCCCAACTCCTCCTTCTTCTTTTCGACAATTTGCCGCATTCAAAAGGCTCGGTCTCGCCAACATACACGTATTGAATTGATCTAGATTGCTGGGCTGTTGATAAAGATCAAACGCCTCAACCGAGCGGCTTCTGGCTTTCGATCGTTCAGGCCTGATGAATCGACCACACACTCCGGCATGGCATTTCGAAGCATTACAGCGGCTAGAGCAATGCATAAAAAGTATGATAGCTCGAAGGAAACGCAGAGAATATGCAGCCGCTACGGACTGGTCGATGAGTCGAAAATGCTATCACGGACGTCATGATGAATCAAGAACGTTCTGGCCGGCATCTGCACAATTTCCAGTTACGGTCTGTCGGGCAGTCAAATCTGGAAGGGATGCTCTCCTGTCTATTTCGAAAAAGAGAAAGTGTCAGAACAAGCAAGCTGCATGACAGCGGTCACATCTCCTGACCACTACTTTGAGCAAATAAAGGTCACCTGATCGTACGAGGATGGAAAACATGGGACTGAAAGGGCTATTCGACCTGCCCAACCTCCCAGTATGTGCTGCATAGACATGCAGATGTAGGCCTCCCTGCGCAGGATAAACAGCACAGCCAATTTTTGTTCCTCACGCTGCGTCAATCACAGGACGTAAGCAAGACCTCATGAATGAATCACGAGATTTCCAATCAAACATTACAGCTTCGTAATACTGCTAATACTGTAGCAGTCTACTATTGGTCCGCGAGCCACAGCGTGTGGGCACATTTAGACGACAGGTCGGATGGCGAGCTAGCTCACACAGCAGATGACGATGATGAGATGCAGTATTGAGGGATGCATGCTGACCCAATGGAGTTTCGGGATCGAGAATCCGCGGTTTGTCGTCATGAGCATTATGTGCATGATTACTACGAGCATCGACGAGCATGATCACGAGCGTCAGGCGGACGAACTCGTACATTAGTTGAAATCAGTCAGCCAATTCACATGACTCCATCGTCCTGTCGTGTCACGGACAAGCCTTTTTTGGTCTTCGACATTAACTGGTGTCGATGTAAGTTGTCAGTGCAAACGGCAGTGGCACCGATGGTCTACTTTCGAGCGTCAGACAGCAGTGTCCACGATCAAGCGCTGATGCTCACCGGAGATGGCCCAACTTGAGGACAAGATCGTAGGCGAGTTAATGATCGATGTGCACATCAAGGGTCTATTTTCGCCAGGCTTCCTGCAGGACAATTGGAAGGGCGTCTTCAGTAAGGAGGGTCTCCCGTGAGCACAACGCCGCCAAATGGGCCGTCCATTCGTTGCCTCACTACAGCCCTTGAGCCGACCTTCCGCGACCTCTGCGTCAGGGGTGCATACACCCTTTTCAGCGTGCCTCAGCAGCCAAATGTTGATATGCCAATGGCAGCTATCCCGAGCAGTGATTGCATCAGTCGATCAAATGGTCTACTGATTTACGCCGGTTACCGCTAGATGCTACAGTTGACGACTTGAAGATGCGCTGTCACTGCTTTATAATACTTTGACTGCTTGATAGTATCGTTGACTGCTTGACGATGCGATGTCACTGCTTGATAATACTGTTAACTACTTCATAATACTGTTAAATGCATGGTGATACTATTGACTCCTCAACGATGCCGACAACTGCTTGACTGACCCTCCAGCGCTTCATCGATAGCTGAGAAGCTTTACAGACACCCGCGCACGTGAAATGGCGGAGGTGAGACCAGGTCGTTGGAATAATAATATATCGGAGTAGGCGATGCACCCGATCGTCGGGCATCCAACGACCATTATATCGGGCTCTGGAAGATTTCGCTACCATCGACGTCATTCCCAAACACCGGGGATGAAGGATGGCAGCTTTGGATTCCCCGCCAGACAGTCCAAGTGAGAGATAAGACACTTTCTGCAGAGCCGTCTCACATGTATTACCCCGTTGTCGACCCTTTGAGAAGTCCCACCATATCTCAGCGCTCCTTCCTATTGTGAGACTCCCACCGAACGCAGTCGGACTGCGGCTGACGGCTTCATGCGCGCGCGCTGAGTAGCTCTATACACAGATCCACAGTTTGAGATCTCTCGGAGAAGGGGAGCTCTGTACAGCATCATCTGCATGCAAAGCGCCTCATCGATACATCATTGCGATCCGTGACCGCGTTGCCGTCAACGATGACTGCCCCGTGAAGCTTCCGAGCCATCACCACCTCTTGCGACCCCCACTTGGAATCCACACCGATCTTCACATCTTCAGCGCTGGGCCGGCGGAGTGACGAACGGCAGCAGCCATGGCGCCGGCCGTCGTATCCAAGTTGATGCACCGCATGAGCCACAGCAACGGCGACAAAGAGAACTACGAAGACAAGCGAGCGCGAGAGGACGAGAAGGACAAGCTGGCCGAGTGGGAAGCAGAGAAGCGACCACTGGAGCCGACGGAGATTCAGGTCGATCCGCAGAAGAAGCCAGTGGGCCATTCGTCAAAGTACCTACGGAAGGAGGACTTCGACTTGATCAAGACGTTGGGCACCGGGACGTTCGCGCGGGTATGGCTGGCCAAGTTCGCGAATAGAAAGGAGAAGAGTCAGGGTGACAAGGTCTTTGCGCTCAAGATTCTGAGGAAGGTGGACGTGATCCGGCTGAAGCAGGTCGAGCATGTGCGCAACGAGAGGAATGTGCTGGCGGCAGTCGCGGGCCATCCATTCATCACGACGATGGTGGCAAGCTTCCAGGACAACGACTCGCTATACATGCTGCTCGACTACTGTCCGGGTGGTGAAGTCTTCAGCTACCTCCGAAGAGCGAGGAGATTCAACGAACCGACATCCCAATTCTACGCCGCCGAGATCGTGCTCATACTCGAATACCTGCACGAGAAAGAGGGCGTCGCGTATCGAGATCTGAAACCCGAAAACATCCTCATAGACGCCGAGGGCCATCTCAAGCTCGTCGACTTCGGCTTCGCCAAGAAGATCGACAACCGCGAAACCTATACCTTGTGCGGCACGCCCGAATACCTCGCACCCGAAGTCATCAGGAACACCGGCCACGGCACAGCCGTAGACTGGTGGGCGTTCGGCATCCTCATCTACGAATTCCTGGTCGGGCAGCCACCTTTCTGGGACCAGAATCCTATGAAAATCTACGAGCAGATCGTCGAGGGCAAGCTGCGCTTCCCGTCTGCCATGGGCCAGGACGCCCGGGATATGATACAAGGACTGTGCACGGTGGATGTGTCGAAGAGGCTGGGGAACGTGAAGGGTGGTGCGAGCACAGTGAAGGCGCACCCGTGGTTCAAAGGGGTGGAGTGGGATAGGCTTTGGCGGAGAGAGATGAAAGGGCCAATCGTGCCGCATCTGAGAGGGCCCGATGACACGAGGAATTTTGATGAGTATGATGCTGAGCCGGTGCATCGCGATCCCTATACCAAGGTGAGTTGGGTCATTGTGGGCCTGGAGTGGGTGAGTATGTGCTGACTGGGTGACAGGAGATGCAAGCGAAGTATGAGAATATGTTTGCAGATTTCTAGATTTTGGGCGCCGTGCACAGATGTTGACGGTCAGTGTACCGGAGCGCTGTCGAGGGGCGAGAGGCACAGAGGAGGTAGTGTGCGCTATTCCTGCGCCGAAGAAGAGACTATCATGAGCAGGCGAGGCGTTTGATGGCGTTCAGAGCGAGCGTATGAGCGTTGGACCGACGACAGGCTGGGATCTTAGGAGCCCTTTTGGAGAATCGCCGGGTGAGTGTCAAGAGCGCTCGGGACTTGTTATGGTACGAGGCGCCGTGAGCCAGACATGTCATGATACTACGCCACGACGATCGACCTTGATCTCACTTAAGGTACTTACTTTCTGAGCAGATGCAAGGGCATGCTGAACGGCCCGGACGAATGCGAACACCGAGCAGCACATTTTCGGCACATCCCGTCAGCCAGCTCGATCCCCGCATGAGTAGTAGTAGTGGATTCCCCCGCCTCGCCAGGTCGCTTTGAGTCTATCTGTGTTTCTCGATATACCAAACTCACTCTTCTGCATACAGCCCTCTTGGTGTGAACAATAGGGCGTGGTTGCTGGATGCCGACGGCAGCGCCAATGAAGCAGCTGGACCGAAGATCCAGACATGTTGGCACGGGCTCCCATCAGCCGACGGCTTCAACTGAGATGGCGGGAGACTTTAACCGCTGGGTCACGATCAACAAACGTAGCAACTGAATCTGACAAGTGTGGACGCAGGAGGCTACTGACCAGAGCCTATGACCGTGGCCCTTCTGAGCCGGCGCTGCTGCAACAGACCATCCCGGAGCACTTCTCTGGTGTCGTCCGCCAACACGGTGACCGTCCTGCCGTCATCTCTCGCCATCAACAGACCACCCTGACGTACGATGAGCTGGATCGTCGGAGCAACTCCTTAGCTCGTGGTCTCCAAAACATAGGCGTACGGAAAGGCGACCGCGTTGCTGTGTCTCTGGGCAACAATATTGAGTTCGCCATCGCGACTTATGCTCTGTTCAAACTTGGAGCTATTCTGAATCCTCTGAACCCCAGCTTCAATGTGCAGCAGGTGGTGTCTGCGACCAAGCATTTGGATACTAGTCATCTGATCATTGGTGCGGAGACGAACTTGCCGTTCAAGGCGCCGAGGAGCAATGTTGAGTTGCTGAGGCATATCGCTCCTGGTGTTGGTGGACGCGGAGGGAAGGTGGAGTCTGAGTTGGTGCCGAGTCTGAGTGGGATTGTGCTGGTTGATAATTCGGCTGGGAGGGCGGACTTGGATGCGTTGCGGGCTGCGACGCGGTTTGAAGACGTGCTGCATGGTGGCTCGGACCAGGCGTTACCGGATCAGGGTCTGAGTAAGGACGACGTGGTGAATATTCAGTTCACATCCGGTACGACTTCCATGCCCAAAGCCGCGTGTCTCACACATCATAGCATCCTCAACAACGGACATCAAATCGGAGACCGCATGCTCCTCACGCCTGACGATGTTGTCTGCTGTCCTCCGCCCTTGTTCCACTGTTTTGGCTGCATACTTGGCTATATGGCCACCGCCACTCACGGCTCCGCCATCCTGTTTCCTACAGAAGCTTTCGATCCCTTGGCTACGCTCAAAGCGGTCCAGGAGTACAAGGCCACGGCTCTGTATGGAGTGGCGACAATGTTCCTGGCTGAGCTAGAGCTGTTGGCAAATGGAGCTGTAGAACGCAAGGGCTTTGAGCACCTGAGGACAGGCATTGCAGCAGGGAGTTCTGTGCCCGCAGAGTTGATGCGCAAGCTGCACAAAGTCTTGAATCTTACAGAGCTGACTATCTGCTACGGTATGACGGAGACGTCGCCGGTATCCTGTATGACCCGCACAGATGACCCGATCGAGAAACGGATCGATACGGTCGGACGCCTGCTCCCACACGTCGAGGCCAAAGTCGTCGACATCCACGACCACTCCAGAATCCTAGGCGTGGACGAACGAGGCGAGCTCGCCGTCTCGGGCTATCTGGTCATGAAAGAGTACTGGAATGATCCATCGAAAACGGGCGAAGCCTTCCTCCGCGACGCCTCCGACCCAGACAAAATCTGGATGCTCACGGGGGACGAAGCCTCGATGGACGCTGCAGGCTACGTCAAGATCACCGGTCGCATCAAGGACCTGATCATCCGTGGCGGCGAGAACATCCACCCGCTCGAAGTGGAGAATTGTCTCCTGGCGCACGAGGCCGTGAGGGAGGTCTCGGTGGTCGGACTGCCGGATGAGAAGTACGGCGAGGTCGTCGCGGCGTTTGTGGTTGTGCAGAGAGGGAGGGAGGTGCGGGGGGAGGAGGTGAGGGCGTGGGTGAGGGAGAGGTTGAGTGCGCACCTGGTCCCGAGGTTTGTGTTCTGGGTCCAGGAGTATCCGAAGACGGCTAGTGGCAAGATTCAGAAGTTTGTGTTGAGGGAGATGGGGGTGCAGATGGGAGGGGAGGGGAGGGGTCTGGAGTGAGCGTCATGGTTCTGTGCTGCGGGTTCTCACTGTGTCTCGGGTGCTCGTTTGGCTCAGACATTGGGTAGGGTCGGGTGTTTAATTTGAATACTGATCTGAAGTCTTGACAGACATGCGCGGGAGGACGTACACAGAGGCTATGTGGAAGACACGCAGCGTCCAGACACCGCACTTTCAGGTAGGCATAAGAGGGCAGGAATGTCACCTCCTGAGCTCGTCGCAACTTTTCATCCTTTGCGCAAGCATATCATACTCTTTTTTCTCTCGAGGACTTATTTAAGATCGGAAGGCACGCTGTGCAATGGCCCTCCAAGACCTTTCGCCACGTAAACTCATCGTCACCAATCCCGATCCGGTTCGTGAACCAGACCGTAGCGATGGGTTTTCTCTGGCAGAACAGCAAGCGGATGCCGCAGGCCCCAACAACATCGCTGCATCCGGTAGCAGGAAGATCAAGAGACGTCCTGCGTCGACCCAGACTGTGATCTACAGTCCCGTCAACACCAGCGAGGAGAAGACGAATGACGCCGACTCGTCGACGACGAGGACCTACGATACTGCGGAGAAGTCTCAACAGATCCCCACACCGCTGTGCAGCGCATCCGGCTCGTGTCGTCAGCCACGGAGTCCGTGTATGAGCCCCTCGTCTCTCGTCGCGGCGATCGAAGACGAGTTGAGGCGGGAACGGCTGGCAGTGCAGGGAGCTGAGAGCAAGCAACGCATCGCGGAGGATGAGATCCAATCGTTGAAGACAGCATATGAGGCTGCCGTGGAGCTTTGCGACCGAGGTCAGGATACGATTGCGGATCTGGAGCTTCGGATTGCGGATGGAGAGAGGGAGATCGAACGGCTGCATGGCAAGTTGGATGAGGAGTATGATCGCAGCAGGGTGGAGGCTCGTCGCCATCTCGACGCGTCCGTCACCGCCGATCGACGTGCGAGTTCAGCCCGGTCCGAGGCCCCGCCGCCTCTGCTCCATCGCCTCCGGAGCGGGATCTCGCGGCGGAACCTCAGGGACCCGGCCAGCCAGACCCGACAGGTGCACGACCTCGAGGCCCAGAACGCGTCGCTCCGCAGCGAGGTTCGGGGCCTCGAGTCCGCGGTCGACAAATGGTTCGCGGCGTTCGAGACCGAGAAGGACAACCACTCGGGCATGAGGGAGCGCTACCTCCGGGAGACGGCGTGGGTGCGGCGCTGGCGGGCCTCCGCGGACCAGGCGCTCGAGGCCCTCGAGCGGAGGCGGAAGGCGCACGACGAGGACATCGCGGATTATAATCGTCTGGTGGCGGTGCTGCGGAGTCGGGATCAGGAGATTGTGGCGTTGAAGGGGGAGCGGGATGAGATGGTTGCGAGGGTTGTGGAGGCGAGGGAGGAGGTGGAGAGGGTGGCGGGGGGGAAGGAGAAGTGGAAGGGGTGGGCGTGGAGGCAGAAGAGGTTGGCGGATGGGTTGTGGAGGATCGCGGTCGAGGGGTGTCGGGGGTGTGGGGTTGGGTGGTAAGTGTGTGTTTGGGGTTTTTTGAGGATGGGGATTGAGTGCTGACGCTTTTTTTTCGGTGGTAGGGAGAGGAGGGAGTTGGTGGCGGAGTTGAAGGAGAGGGGGTGCTCGAGTCAGGTTGATGCGGAGGGGGCGGTGGGGGGTTTGATGAGGCGGGAAGTCGCTGTGGAGGGTCAGGAAGAGGTGATGGGAGGATGAGGGAGGATATGACAGTGTTGCGTTGGGGTGGGAGGATAGTTCTGTGGCTGAAGCGGTTGTCGTCGCGGAGCAATATGGTTTTGAGTAAGGTCGGCCGCCAATCCGTTGACAAGTTTTGAATAGGGTAACAGGCGAGGACGCGGATTTGGCCGAGCTCCTGGATCTCAAAGGAAAATGCTGAAGGCTGCTCTGTGTGTGCAAACGGATCTTCACCGACAGACAGCAGATCGATCATTTCGTGCGTAGACTCCTGTACTGCTCGCATACTCTGTGTCTATACCTGAGCATAGCATCCACGCTGCCAGAACTTCCCGACGCTTTAAGAGGTTCCAGAGCAGCCAACAAAGTCGTTCCCAGAAGCACCCGTATGCGTGATAGCACCCGCATACTCTCCATCGGTGTTGAACACCACGCGGTCCGCTCCAGGCGAGCCGCCAGTATACACCCCGGACTCCTCGATCGGGAACTCCTGATAAGGCCCTGAAACGGGAAAATCAAATCCCTAGGATGCCCTTCAGCACCACCTCCGTCGACATGGGTGGGAGGGATGGACTTACTTCGTAATTGTTGTAGGTGTGGGGATAGTCGTCGTCGCCGACTTGCTCGCCCTCTTGGTAGTAGTTGTACCCTCGGTTGAGAGCATCGCTGACTTGGTCGGTGGTGTAGTAGTTGTTGCCGCAGGTGGTGGAGGATTGACGCTTGGAGAGGGTGGGGAAGGCGAGGACAGTGGTCGCCAGGGCCATGACGGTGAGGAGGGGGGAGCGCATCTTGACGATTGTCGGCTTTGATGAATGTTGTGTTGAGCGAGTGGCTGTAGCGACGGTGTGCTGTGTCTGGTCGTGCTAGGTTTGTGGGATATGGAGCGGAGTAAGGTATACTTATATCCTGCTCGGGGCATGTATGCTCACCAGAGGAGAACGAGATATCTCAATGGTCAGATACACTTTGGTCCGTCTTGCTGTTCTCGCAATAGCTCTCAAAGACACGACAGGTCACTGCAGAGGGGTCGGAGAGATGGTGTCGATCGTCTACAGTCAGATGCATCGGCGTCGCCTTCTTGAGGCCATAGAGCCGACCTTGACCTGAACCATGGAGGAATTCCTTGCATTGTGCATATTGATCTGCAAGCGGATACGCTGATGCAACCGTCTTCGGAAGCATCCCGACCCAACTGATTATGGACTGGCAAGATGGCGAGAGCCATAGAGAGCAGCGAACAGGAGCACATGCTGATCTGTCACACTTGAAAGCAAGGCAGGAAATGGTACCTGATGGAGCGTTGACTTGCAGCGGCGGTCCTTCGTCTCGTTCAGACAGAGCGACCAATCACTAACTGTATCACGCACTTTGCGGCTAATGGTCCGTCGTCTGCCGAGAGCCTATCTGCAGCTATACCTCAAGAGAAGAGACCCCGTCTTCAGTCACATCGACTGAGGATCCTCTCAACGCTTTTCTGCTCAAGGCTCAGCAAGCATGTATTGTGCCGGTGTAATAAGAGATTGTCGGTGTTGACTGATAGCAGATGGGTTGTCTTTCAATGGTCGACAGGCGTGCTGCGGGACCCTCTTGGAGTCCTCATGATTGTAGAATGGGCCACCACGCATGATTGGTTTTTAGCGGGGTGAACGCCACAAACGATGGATCGTCATCGGTACGCTTTGGCGTAGGAGTGAGGTTAGGACTTGCCCAGTCTGGACAAGGCACCCGACAAAGTCGACCAGCTCACCTACCTCCACTCCTCTCCAGATCCAGGTTGTCCGCACGAGATCAATCGCAGAGTTCCTAATCCCCTTCACAGGACACGCGACAGCATGGCCGAGCTCGAAGTCCCGAAGAAGATTCAAAAGTACCCGACATACCGGGCTCTGAATCAGTACATTCTCGGACAGACGAGGGATCCGGAAGCTGCGAGAGATGAATTCTGCAAACCAGTAGAGACGGAGATCCGAGATGGCGGCAAGGCCAAAGACGTAGAGAAGTCGCTGGGCCAGCAATGGCAGACTTTGATCGCCGTGGCTTCCACGATCCCGTACGGTGATCCCGTCCATGGCCAGCTGGTGACGTTCCTGCAGAATATCCAGGAACGCCCAGATGTCGAGCGAGATGGCAAGCCTCTCCAAGTCCAGGGGATGACGGTGTGGAAGGATCTGCCGCTCTTCGGCTGGGAGGTGCGCGAAGCGTGGAACGGCGGTAAGCTTGAAGTCTTGACCTCGACTCGGCGGTGGGTGGTGAGGGGGATGATGAGCAGCCAGCTGACATGACGCCACGCAGCGGCCACGGACGAGAGTGAGAAGGAGGACAAGGCGCGATGGGTCAACACCAACGCCTTCGTGGCCACACTGCTCGCCGCGGTGCATGAGAGCGAGCAGGACACGCCCGACGTCTCTCTCTTTGCCCTCTGGTCCATCCGGACCGCCCTCGAGGAGCAGGAGGAGCCGGAGAGTCCCGCGCTGGCGGCGGCCGCGGTGTGGCTGGTGTATGGGGCCGGCGCCCTCCGGGAGCTCAGCGCGGAAGGCAAGTCCTTTGACGGCAAGAGCGCCAAGCCTGGGGCGCTGTTCAAGGATGAGGGCTGGGACGGGTTCTGTAAGGCGCGGTGGAATGCCTGGGGGCAGCGACTGGCGAAGTTGAAGGAGAAGGGGGGGGATCCGAAGATCACGCAGCTCGTCGAGTCGGCGGGACATGCCATGCAGGAGTCCAAGGATGAGTAGACTGTAGCCGTGTCACGTGTGCCAAGGACTTCATGTTGGGCAACCTCCAGGATATTCTCCAGGGGAGTAAGGGACATGTAGAAACAGGTCAAAGACAGGTGTATGGTGGAGCAAGTCCCAAGTCCTATCGAACACTATTGATTAATGTCTGAGTCCTATCTAATACTATTAATCGATGTCTAAGTCCTCCCTGATACTATCAATTAATGTCCAGGTCCCATCTGACACTATTCATCGATGTCTTGAGTCCTATCTGACACTATTGATTGATGTCTTGAGTCCTATCTGACACGATTAATCGATGTCCAAGTCCTATCTGATACTATTGATTAATGCCTTGAGTCCTCTCTGACAAGATTGATTGATTACTACATGGAGGTGGGTGGTGTTTGGATCAACGTGACAGTCTTAAAGGCCCTCGGCAACTGGCGGCATGTGAAACTGCTGGTCGCGTCTTAGCGCGAGGACGACGCGTGTTGAAATTATGTATCTCGACGCGACGGCTTCACCAATCCACGTCCAATGACTCGCGACACTGGCTCTGCCTCAGCCTCTGCCTCTGGACCTCCTCGAAGGTGTTGCCGACGCAGCCGAGATGGAGTCGATGGAGACAATCGAGACCATTGACATGACCGGCGACGAGCCCATCTCGCCCATCAGACCCAAGCGCACGCGAGTCAAGCGGGAACATGCTCCTCGGCAGGACGGCCTGGGAGCGGCGGCGTTGCAGGGACGGGCAGAGGGGAATGGACATCCCGACGCGCCGTCATCATCGTGGCGATACCAGGCCTTGGAAAGTGAGAGTACGGTAGCGGCTTTGCGGGCGGAAGCAGGTCTCCAGCCCCAACGGGCAATGGCACCTACACCAGGACCTGTACCCGCGAGTCATGTGACACAGAGTATATCAAGAGAGCAATGCGCAGAACAAGCACAGCCGCGGAGGCCGGTTCTTCCGACGACGTCACCGAAGAGACCATACGACAGTGCTGGAGATGTTGCGTGGCCAGCAAAAGCAGCGAGAATCGATCATGGTCCCAGCCCCCTGATCAGAGGACCGATGGGTGGGGGAGGTGTTCAAGCCCCATGCGCCATGAATGCTCATTCGCAACGCAGCGGTCAAGGGCGCTTCCAGGTACTTCAGCCTGCTCCAAAGGCGCCTCACCCCGCGCCTCCGCCTCCGCCACCGCCACACTTGCAGACCAAGTATCCTGCAACGAGCGTTCAGCCACTCGATGGCGCCATGCAGTGGACAGACGGTCAAGTGGCGTATCGAGCCATCATGCTTCTATCCGGACACCGGCCTGCTGGTGGACCGCTGAACTGGGTTGCTTGGTATGCGGGCAGAGCGTTGCAAGACGTATCTGTCTTGTATGTGCTGCATTGGGTGGCGATGCAGAGCACGACACCCTCGCAATTGGCCGAATATCGTAGAGTAGGGCTAGAAGGTTCCTCCAAGGTGATAGGTTCAACCCTCGAGCAACTTGCTAGAGAACTGCTCCGAGACTGCCCTGCTGCCCAAGTGGCTCTGGGCATTAGCCCGGCGTTCGCCATCTCAACGCCGTTGGGCGCTTCTCGAGATGCACCGGATCCTCGTCTAGGCAATATGGCGAGCGCAGACGGTGATTCGAGCGTGGCGACGCCGCCGCGGGTGGACACAAGCTTGATTCGCCAGGCAATGAGCAAGACGATGCTGCGGCGATGCACCGTAGACGCAAGATTCATGCAACACCTGATGCGGGTTGGCACCGGGCATGCCGAGTTTGAGAATAACATCCTCATCTTGTCGAAACTCGAGCGTCCGAAGCAGAATCCGAAAGCAGAATTTCAGCTCTGCAATTTTGTCGAAATGCAGCAACAAGTATATGGTAGACGATTTCCGCGAGCTCTTCTACCGGGGCGTCATAAACCATGCGTCCCACGACCGTCCGGCACGAATCTATCTACTCTGCAACAGCTAGCGGAAAGAGCGCTCATCAGCAGGCGGCAGCAATCTCCGGACGCTATTGCTCAAGCTTTGGCCCTCGAGGCTGCTGCGGATAGTCTCTTCGAGCAATTACTTGCCATGATCGCTAATGGTTCTGCGAATGATGCCTCTATCTCGGCGTTCGAGGTCGCTGTCCGGCACACCTACCAGAATTGTGACATTAGCGACTCGACTGCTCACAGGGACATCACTGCTAAGACAGGTGGCAACGACAGCAGGGCTGATGCGGTCGAGACGACCACCGGAACAGCTGCCAGTCATGGGAAGAGGGAAGTTGTTGTAGGTGATGAGGAGATCTCCAGACTCCGCACGCGTTCGATGAGGGTCAGGATACTTCAACAAGATCCGAGTCTGCCTTGCCTAGACCCTATCATCACGCGTATGGTCGATCACGCGAGCAGAGACCCAGTGCTTGCAGCGGCGATCCAGCATGTCTCCGGCGAGAATGGTCACTTATGGCCGAACCAAGATCAGCTGCTACTCGTCAGGCAATTCATTGACGCCGGTCAGGACCAGAGCGTGCATCATGGCAATGGCTCTTTCGCCCCTCGGGACGAGACGCTGCCAGCGAAACTCCTGCCAGGTCAATGGCCGCCCCACATCACTCTTTCATATCGATGCTACCTGAACTCAAGTCGGCGGAAGTCGAAGATGACAGCTGCGAGATCAGGAGCGCCACTCGTCAAGTACAGCGACCATCCTGACGCCGAGATTGATCCTTTCCACGACCGCCGTGAGGTCCCATACCCACTGTCTCTCCTGCCCAAGAAGACCCGGCATGCTCTGCGCACTGATAACCCCGACGGTGCAGTATGCTCTTGCTGCCGCCGCCCCATCTCGCCATCTTCGTGCCAGAGAAAGCTTTTCCTCGTGGCCGAGAGACTGGCTTGCTCGGCCGGATATTGGGGCCTCAAAGCGAGAGAGCAGAACGAAAAAGCTTTGTGGGCCGCCAACTACCAGCTCGGCATCGAAGAGCCCGTCGAGGTATCGAGTCAAGAGACATTCTTTGGGAGCCGCCTCAGCAATCGAAACCAGTGGTACCCGTTCACGAATCGAGAGGAAGCCGAGATGGTCATGCTTGTGGTTGAGCAGGCACATATCCTGACGAATGTCTCGTGGGCTGCTTGGAAATCAATGGCTGAGAAGGAGCTACAAGGACAGGATCCATCAAGGCGCACAGCTGGAGACGACGGAGGCAGTCTGGGTCCCTCCCGAACAGTGCTGCAAGAGAAAAGTGGCAATATTCAGTCATCTCCGCATTCGTCCGCATCGAGATCCAAGTCGGCGGGCACACCTGCTTCGTCTTGTCCTTCTTCCTCGAGTGCCTCGGCACAGCCGAATCATTCGGCCGCAGACCGCTTCGACATGTCGTTGCCCGACTTCTACCGGATCCTCGATAAGGTCGAGCGGATCTCCCCGATGGCGACGAGGTTTCTTGAGGCGTATGCCGAGAGATTGGCCCGTGAGTCGTGCGGCTCATGCTGGTTGGAGGAGAATGTGCTTCAGGAGGAGGAGCTAGCTGACGTCGGTGAGTGAGGACGATGCCTGAGCCGTGCATCCCACAGAAACGGCATCAACACCCACCTCTGCGGGCGACGTATCCGCTGCGGATAACATGTCGTGATGGATGAAGTCGGCCACGTAGTGACAATCATGTTCTGGTTGACCATGGACTCGTGTATCAGTCATCATCTATCAATCGCGCGGGAGTCATGTCCCGCGCCTGAACTATGCCCCAGCGGTACTACTCTAGCTCTACCATGACCGATCTGCTCTATACAATCGACCTCGCACATCAACTCCCCCGACGGGCGGGAGCATCTAAAGACTCCCCAGCACCTCAGCATGCCGCAAATCCCCCTCCGTCGACGTCGGCGCATACCCCCCCGCCGCCGCCACCACCCCCTCCCCATCCAAAAAGCACTCGTCAGTCTCCACACTCCCCCCCCTCAAACCCATACACGCGCGCCTCGGCGTTCTTCCACGGGTACGCGCTCGGTCCGTCCGGTCCGGCCGTGATGTGCCGCAGGATATCGCCGTGTGCCACGAGCACGATCGTCTGCTCCGGCCGGTCCCGCAGCCAGCGCCTCACCCAGCGCGCCCGGGCGGCGAGGGCCGGCGGATCCGCGGCCCAGACGCCCCGTTTCGAGGTCCAGTCATCCGGGAGATTAGAGAGGTCGAAGCCGGCGAATTCGGCGTCAGCTTCGAGGACGTGGCGGGGGCTCCCTGGGATGAATGAATGCATCGGCATTTTTGTTTTTCTCGAGATGGTTAGATGGCCGGGGGGGGGAGAGATACCTGTATCGCAGGGCAAGTCGTTGCACTCCTGCGCTTGCGGCAGACAGACCACATTCTCGATGCCTAGACGTCGGAGGGCCGGCGCAAAGCCGAGTCGGGTCGTCTGGAGGGTGCGCCGCAGTGGCGAGGTGACGATGAGGTCGGCGTCGTGCTGCAGTTGGGGGATCTGCGGGGCCAGGGTCGCGGCTTGCTTCTTCCCCAGGGGGGTGAGAGGTGCGTCTGGGACTGTGTGGTAATTGTTGATTTTAGGACACAGGGTGTTTTTCCACACGTGGAAAGGAGCGAGCGGGCTTACTGCTGTAATCGAGATCGACGTTGTGCTCGGCCTGGGCGTGTCTCGTCAGGATGATGCGGGAATTGGGCGCCATGGCCGTCGGATTGGGAGGAGGTGGGAGGAGTGGATTCTTTGTCTGTCCAATGCGTCTGGTTGGGGAGTGACTTTTTGGTTAGCGGCGCGATCGTCAATGATGGATGAGTCAGCAGACGGATCGCTGAGGGTCTCCGGGTGCGCAATCTGTTGGTAGAAGCATTCCTCTACAGCTTCCACTATTGTGCATGTGTTCCATTGACGTTGTTCGCTGATTGATTTCTATAGGATATCGTATGGCGCTACACTTCTCGCAGGCCGCTAATGTGGACGAGTTGTGCCTCTATGACATATATCCGCCTCCAAACGGGAAAGCAATCCTGATCGCGTACAACGATCGAACTGCCTTCTAGCACGACGTCGCCGCGCAGTACTGTATCTCTGTTTCATACATGAAATCCTGTCGTCAAATAATGCTGCTCCTCTACCATGCGGCCAACGCGGCCTCCCTCAAATTCTGGAAATTCGGAGTGCCCAACCCCGTGACTGGGTCCCACCCGATGGTGGCGTTCCAACTGGAAATCATACGATTAGTCCATGATCGTCAGAGATGGAAGAAGTGATGGGGCATGATTACCTCGCATAAGGGATGATGCCAGCGCCCTGAATGACCTCCCCATTCTGCAGGTCGACGCCTGAGCAGCCGAGCGATCCACCGTAGATGATATCGTTGATGCCACTGCTATTCCTCGCATTGAGCGCGTAGAGCAACGGGTTCGCGAATCCCAGCGCCGGCTGTCCTGCGCGGAAGCGAGCGTCGTTCAACAGCGCGAAGATCGAAGCGACGACCGGCGAAGCGGCGCTTGTGCCGCCATTGGGCTCGGGCATGCCGTCGATGACGGTGAGGTAATCGGGAGACAGGGAGTGCGCGCTGATATCTGGGAAACCACGACCGGAGAAGTTGGCATAGCCATTGTTTGCGTAGTATGCCTTCGTCGCCGGACTGATGTGATCATCCAAGTACGTCTGCACCGCCTGCTTCTGATAGAAGGCCGTGGGAAAGTAGTTGCTGAAACCACCGCTACTCGCGTTCCACGCATACTCCGGCGTCGTGAATTGCGTGCCGCCTACCGCAGTGATATATGGACATGTCCCGGGAAACTGAGGCGTGAACTGCGGCTTTCCATTCCTGTTATCGAGGCACACCGCTCCCACGCCTTCGTCGCCCGCAGACTCGAGGATCGTGCGCCCACGCAGGCCCATGATGCCGATGAGGTGACATACGCGCTTGGCGTATCTCTCGGGGACCGTGTTCTCGTGATCGCCATAGGAGTTCGTGATGACATGGGGGAGGTTGGAGTTGGGTTGGGAAAGCAGGTATTGGTAGTATGGCAGGTAGGGCTCGTTTTGCTCTGTCGATTTGTTGGGGGTCAGAAGGTCCGGGATGAAAGGAGGCAGGCCTCCAGTTATGTATTCGCCAACGGGGAGGCCATCTACGAGACCGATGATGTTTTGGACGTCGAGGTTTGCTTCACCGTCTTGTTCTGTCGTTGAGTTTTGGTTGTCTACACCGCCGTTGATCAAGGCCAGAACGCTGAAGTTCTGGCTGGGGATGTTGAACATCCTTTCGAAAACGGCGAGGTCCGAGTAGGAGGCTGACTGGTTCAGGAAGCTGCCGAAGGCAATGCTGCTGCCAGCGGACTTGTCGACCGAGTAATTGCCGATGTTGTAGAGTTCCTTCAAGCAGAGAGGGCTGAGCACGTCGTAGGTCCTGTTCATGCTGACGACAATGACGGTTTCGCAAGACGAGGAGAATTGTCGTTTGGTCGGCGGCGCATCCTGGGTCTTCGACGCTGATGTCCTTGCACGAGAGATACCCTGTGCCGTCGTGCTGCCGAAGTACGTGGTGGGAGAGATCAGATCGATCGCACCGCTCAGGTCGTCAGGAATTGAGTATCGAGTCGTTCGCAGCTTTACAGTGTCGCCGTTACTGTAGAGGCTGAACTCGGCCTCGAGCAGACTGTTCGCCTGTTGGACGGTCGAGACGAAGCTGACTGCGTGGCCATCCCAAGCAATGTCTTGTGCACCAGCTTGTTGAAGCCAGGCAATGACTTGACTTGCGCTCTCATTGGCAGGCGCGAAGATCGCCTGTTGCTCAGCGAGATCAATGTATTTGCCATAATCCGGACTGCCTGGGGTGGAGACGGCCGCGAGCCTCGACTCTAGCTGGCCCAGGTTTCGGTATGCTAGGGAGACATGTAATTTGATCTGTGCAGAGGATGGGACTGTTTGGTCAAATTTGCTCCAGCCGTATGGCAAAGCTGAAAGTGATTCGTGAACGGCGGCATGGCTGACGGCTGCCAGCGTCAGCAGGACCGATGTCACGCTATACATGTTGGCAGAGGTGACGATACGGTATGGAACATTGAATGATGGACATATAAGTTTTGGATAAGACTTACCAAGCTTTGTATCAAAGAGCTTGACGTCGTTCCTGCTTGCGTTACTGCATGATAGCGCCTCGCTAACGCTGCATATCGATCTGGTAGGCACGAATCGCGGGACCTTGTTTCTCGCAAGATGACCAATATCAAGGACGCAGTCGACATGCTGGCGTGAGATACTGAAGCATATCAGGCCGGCCGCCGGCATAGAGGACGCACCTCAGACTGCCATTTCATCCATCCACATCAACGCCATTCCAGGATGCGTGGGATTGACACAAAAGAGCAATGACGATATGGCTCGCGCAGGCGTAACGAAGAAGGTCATCGTCAAGATTTCGGGCTTGGATCATTCGAGCGTAGCCGCCGAGTTTGTGATGCAGACCCGAGCCGGATACCCGAGCTGCCTTGTATGGTTAGCGCTAAGAACGTACGGTGTGGGTGGGATCGACGTGGCACGACCTTATCTATGATCTGATTATTCGATTGATCTGCAGGTGAGAGAAGATGTTGCGCAGAGCCACATAGCCTTGATTGCGAGCGAAGAAGATTCTGCGTGTCGATCTTCGCCAACGTTTCTGTCATTCGCCTGACTCGTACACAACATTAAAGATCAGACTCTTGGCCGATCATCCTTTGCTGCTGTCCTTCAACCAGGTCAAGTCTCGGAGAGCAGTCAACCGCATCAACACGCAGTCAGCCAGGTCAATCAAGAAGATTGGTTGATTGGCTGACAGCGTCACCGGATTTGACGACAGGCGAGGAGCCGGTCTATGGGTCCAGGTGGATGATGTGCGATTGCAAATGCCATCGAACACGCCCATTACTTCGACCTGGCTCGTTGCTTCTCGAAAACATCCCGCCGTGCCAATACCATCGCTGTTGAGCCTTGCACCTCCAGACGAAATTGAAAACCGCCTCACGACGACGGCCCGCCAATGGTCACTTGCAGCAATTGCGGATCACCACTCCCATCAACAACAAAACCACTGACGCCATTCGAATCGTTAGGCGAGACGTCATCGTACGCAAAGGCATATCCCAACCCATCGATCTCTTGCTCATGCACCAGCTGGCTGTAATAATTCGTGGGATTGACCGAGTAGTACCCAGCCTCCATCGACATCGGCTGGACACTGCCGCCGCTAATCAGGAGCGTCGAGCGATCGAATGCTGCACATAAACGCGGCACAACAGCGTAGTGCACCGCGTTGTCGCCGGACTCGATCGCGAATGGACCGCTGTTGCAGCCGAAGATGTCGGCAGTGGTAGGCTTCGCATAGCCTCTGTTGTCGCCTGCGCATTCCAACAGGCCGCTCGACGCAGAGACGGTGCAAGCGACGTCCCCAGCAGCGGCTTGAGTATTGATCGTCAGGGTATTGGTCTCGTAGTGTGACCACACCTCGTTGACGTAGTCCGTGTAAAGATCCTCGAAAGCATCGGGGTTGAGCGAGATGTAGTCTTGAGGTCCAATGACCCGGATGACCGTGCCGTCATACTCTTGGCATAAATCTCCCCACGGGTGGCCGGTAATGTTTTGTCGTGCTACGAGGGCATTGCAAATCGTGGTGACTGCAGATGCTTGAACGCCCTTTGCAGTAGTTATGGTGCCCGCACCTGCTTGCAGACTGAGACCTAGTGGAATCCCAACACTGAGTGAAATCAGATTAGCACCGAATTCCTCGTATTTGCTCAGAACTGCAGCATGCTTACAAGTCAACGTAAGTTACATCTGCATACAGCTCCGCAGCGGTGTTCGTAAGCTCAATAAAGCCCCAATCCAAGCCGGCATTCGGGTCCTCCGGGTTCGTGGAAGATGGCTGCACGAGACCAGGATCTCCAGTAGAGCTGACATAGACGGTAAAGAATTGCAAGTCACCGTTGGCAAAGTAGATCCGTCCAGAGGTCAAATACCCAGGCAGCGTGATCCGCAGTGTGTTTCCTTGTCCACCGATAGGGATGGTGATATCTGAGGAGGAGACAGGCACAGGAGTGCTGACACTGGACGAAGCCGTTGGGTAGTACCATTCTCCATTCGACTGTAGGAAGACCAGCTGTCCAGCAGAATCGAGACCCTGAACATAGGCATTGATATTTCCAGCATAGTTGTTCGTGAAAGCAAGTGGGAGCTGACTGCGAGTTGCGGATGCTACGAATTCCACGGGTTCGGCTTGTTTCGTAGTGGCGTTGGCCGGTGGTGGAGCAGTTGCATTGAGGGTGTTATTGCTGGTCACGATCACGTCCTGCACTCCACCAGGATGGACCTCTGTGATGGGCGTGGGAGCCGCGGCAGTTTTGACGACGAAGCCAAACGTAGCTACGAGAGCCAAACGAATAATGTTCTGCATGCTGCCTCGACTTGAGCTTGAAGTAAGTGTGCGGCGTGGTACAGCCAGGATCAACTAGTTTGGGCAATGATTGACAAGAAATGAACGGATGTAGGCAATGACTGCTCTACAACAACTTGAATGGAAAAAATTGAAGAAAAAAACCTTGGTCGCTGATCAGCCTGACAGCGCGAGCGTGCGAGCGTAAGAGAAGCATTATTATAGCCATGTCGTTTGTGGATACAAGACGGTTGCGTAAGCTTCTCCTGCGCATTGCCACTGCTCCGTTTTCACAGTTCGAAGCGGGTATGGCATTATTTGGCGGGCGTGGGAGTGGTAGCTGAGATCGATCCATCGAGACCTCACCAAGGAGACGGACGACGCCCTAAAAGAGCGTGGTAGATTCGAGGGCGCAGCCTGAGCAATTCAAGAGACATGGCTAATCTCCGCTCTCACAGGTCGTACTGCTGAAGACCTGGCCATTGGTGAAGCACAGGATTAAGTCGGTGTCATAGCCATCTAGTGCCGCCTGTAGGAAGTGCAGGACACCAGATTGAAGCCACCGGGACAGGAGTCGCGCGGCACGCATGCCCCCCCTATCACCGATAGCGTGTAGGCACAATGAGCAGGCGAGGTTCCTCCACGGCACGGTTGTTACCAGTGGCGTGTTCGGTCGCCGCCAGTTCACCTTGGTGGAGGCAGTGGCGGTCCGTCATGGTCTACCGGCCCTGGCCAGAGACAAATCTGACAATGCGCATCGGTGGTATGGCGGCGCAGGTCTTGCTCGGTGCAGACGCCGTTTGATCGATGGCCCACTTCGATCGTCCAGAGCGTGGCCACCGTACGCCTTGTTCGGCGAGACCGCGCATCAGCGGCGAGGATCTCGGAAGTGTCGAAGAAAGCAGATGATGGGCGTTCGTGAAGGAGAGCAGGAGGTGAGAAGAAGTCGACTGATGAGGTGGTGATTCGTCAGGGCGCTGATTGCAGTGGAGCCAAGGGGCTGCGGTCAAAAGCTCTGACCAAAGACTGTCCCAGCAAATTCTGCCGCCAATTGACACACGTGACCCGTCGCTTGGTGCCCATGATGGTTGTGGTTATTGCGAGTGTACTTTGGCCCTCTCTTTGAAGTCTTCATGACGACCAGCACGCCAGCCGAGTCGCGTACTGGAGCCCGCGACAGTGTCTCCAGGTGTGTGACCTCGGCCTTCACGTCCTTGGCAGTAAGATGCTGGAAATCTATACATACCTCTGTACGGGTGAGTCTACGGAACCGACGCGAGCTTGAAGGACGGCGTGTTAGGAGGTAGTCAGGCAGGCTTGAGAAACGCCTGATCGAGCCTGAGCATGCGGAGCAGGAGGACCCGGTCAGGCCTCGAGCGATATGGCGGCCTTTGCTGGTCTCTGTCGAGGCCGCTGTCATGACAGGATGGCCTCCTCGATACGTGCGGTATCACAAGATCGAGCCACCCGTATGACCCGTATGCAAGAGCTCGAGATCGACGGAGGCAAACCGCTCAGAGGCGTGCCGTTGTCCCAATCCCCCAAGATACCGCAAGACACGCAACACCACCACGAGAGCGCGCCTTCTCTCCGGCACGAAGGCCACGTGATACTAATGTACAGTCATTGAGACCTATCTTGTCGAGACGCGAACGCCGACACGCCTGATGCCATGTTCGCAGGGCAGCCGATGGAGACACTGATCGGGCGATGTCTTTCGGTGGATCCAAGAGACGCAACAGTGGGCTTCCATGGGTGCAGCGAAGGGCGCTGAGGGATGCAGAGGAGGCGACTCTATGCATGGGGTGGAATAATGTCGTACCGGGCGTTGGTCATAGAGACGAGTCGATGATGAGCTTCCTTGATATGTGTCTGCGTATAGATGCCATGACCTAATACATACCACCGATCACTCACTCAGCTCACCAGCACTGATCGCTCGAAACTGACGGCGGGAGGAGCCGCGGCACATGTTGAGATTGGTAGGCACCGCAGCACGGCTGCGACGCAGCCCGGCATGTCTCCTTAATCCTCCATCCACCAAGAAAGACACGACGGCGGGATCGAATGTGGCCCACCTTGGCAGCCAATTTGAAGCCCTCCGAATCGCCGGCTGCACTGGGCACGCGGTGAACGCACCATTCGACACGCGTCGCACGAGAGCAAGGACTGCCATGCTGAGCCACCGTGACAGTCACCTGCAGCCCTGTCTCCCGGAGACGAGGAGGCACAGGTGGAACGCGGGCTCATGCGCTCTATTGGCCTGCGGCGGCCGCCTAAATGAGCAATCAAAAGGCCATGTCCGGATCGAAATTTTGGCCCGACACGAGCTGACTACAGTCTGCACACGAGACCCACTCAGAACAATCACAATGATACTGCCGACTCGTCGACGGGCCACGGATGGTTGGCTTTCGTCACGGTGGCCCAGGATGTACTTATCACCAGCTTGATAGTGATAGCGGAGTGCTCGCCGCATTCTTGGTCATCGGCCGTAATCATTCAATGACCACGAATCCTATCTGCCACAGCCGCAAGAGGCTTACCTCTCTATACGAACGCTTTGATTGTCATCTCACGCTCGAGGGCGTGCGAATACTACTGTGTGCCTGCCACCCTATATCGCTTGCGACGGTCTTTTAGGGAATACGGCGTGGCCCAGCTGCTGGTTATGCATCGCACGCTCAGCCGGTCACTCGTCCGTCCAGACGGCGCGTCCCCGCCGCTGGCCTCGCCGTGCTCAGCAGAATGTCGGGTGTGACATTCTGGTCGCATGGGGACGCTATCGCATTAGTATACGTTCATGAAGCAAAGTGTCTTGACGACCATCATCCGCTGGGCCTCGACTGCTGTCAAATAAAGGTGTGTGTGTGGTGGTCGTCGCGCGGGCTGAGCACTATTGCTCCCACCAGATAAGAGTTTTCCATCGCAGCCAAGGCTTCATGGCGCTCACGATCCCATCAGTCAGTTGTCTGGTCGTCATGTCTGCGCTGACTCGGGTCACCTCCTGAACATTTAATTGTCAAAGGCGCTGCCACTGCCAAACAGTCGGTGTTATGACCCCTTAAAAGTGAGTTGTGACGGAGATCAAGATTGTTGGGTTCTGCTGTTGGGTGTTTCCCGGCTCGAGCAGCACGTCTAGCTTTGATCACGGCCTCACATTTCATCGTTCTGGGTTCCGCGCGGTCGTAGCCGGTGTAATCTGAATTTCGTGTTTATTAGACTTTCCCGAAGCAGAAGGGGATCTCGAGCGCAAGATCTACGGCATATACGTATCATGTATGGTTTTGCCCACGCCTGGACCGCCAGTGCTTCGAAGGTCGAACCCTCCACGAGCCATATGTATTATGCTGTGATGTCGAAGATTGGGGGGGGGGGAGGGGGCGGAGCCGATGTGAGGGTGGTGGAGCCGCGGCCAGTTCGATGGCCCAGTTCATCACCGTTGAATGCGGTTCCTGCAGCGGCCCGGTTGGGACCGTGTCGACACAACCCTGGCCCTCACTTCGCGTTCCTCATGACAGGAATATCAGACTTCGACATAAGCCAGGCACACCTGGTCGACCCCTGGGGTGGCGGGGTACGAATTAGAGAGGATCATTAGAAATTGAGTGTACGAATCGATGACAGGTCTCGGGCAGCGGAGGGATCACGCTCAACAACTCAACCCCGTCGAACACGAAGGAAACTGGCGCCATTCACCGCGACCGCCATCCGCCATCCGGCCGTGATGGGTTCATGTGGTGCTGTGACCTGCCTCATGGTATGTTCGGCATTGTCGCTGACGCTGAATGGTGCATACGGCGGGCGACTGGCGTGAACCCCCCCCCGTGCGGGTGAGTTCATTTCGCCATTTGCCTGTGCTCCCAGAGCGGCCTAGCGAACAGAGCGTGGGCCGGCCGCTCCTGTCAAGCGTCGACCCTCGATCCCAGGAGGAGGAGGCGGCACATACTCGACCATCCCATCCTCGCAAGGCCTCACTCGCCAATGGACATGCCTTCCGACGCTGATGCTGGGCCGATTCAAGCCTTCCCAGGCGCGGGCAATCAATTCATGAGATACGAGCTCCGCTGCAGGCCAAGACGACAAAGTTAGAATGCGCAAAATGAGACATGGCCATCCCAGCATCGACGGCCCTACGGTAACACTTCGCAACGCAAGGTCTTGGGCTTGCATAAGAACACCCTCCGCACGCCTCCGAGTCCTGCTCCTCTCTCTTCGTCCACCTCATCATACGCTGTTTATTAATTGTCGTTTTTCCCTCACCACGATCGACGAGTCGCAGCAACAGGACCAGCGTTTTACCCACTTTCGCTATGAGGGCCACCACATTCGTTTCCGTTCTTGGGCTCGCCGCCTTCGCGGCGGCCGACGACATGCCAGCCACCTACGACAACAACAAGCCGGCTGCGTACGATGGCAATGTTCCAGACAGCTACAGCAACAACAATGTGACTCCTCCGGAACCTCAACCCACCTACCCATGCAGTACGTGAGCCCATTTGAAATGCCGTCAGGCACTCCCCGAGGAATGCAATGGTGTTCCCGTGGGAGGGCAGATTTCTGTGGCTCGCATCCCGTCTTGCTGCCTTGAGTCTTACTGATCGGACGTGCTCGTAGACCCGGCGCACGACTACGGCAACGGCGCTTCATGTGAGGAACAGTCCGGCAGCTTGACTTTGGTGTACCCGAGCCCAACAGCTCCCCCGTCTCCTCCCGAATTCACCACCACTGAGATCAACACTGCTTACACCACCTACTGCCCGGGCCCAACCACTTTCGAGCACAACAACAAGACCTACGTGGTCACTGGTGCCACCACGATCACCGTCGAGCAATGCCCGGGTGGTTGTCCAGTGGCGAGCTCTGTCCCCGTCGTGCCGGTTGTCCCGGTTGGTCCGACCACCCCGGTCGAGGTGCCCACCACGCCCGTCCAGACGCCAGTTGTCCCCGAGACCCCAGTGCCCGAGACCCCAGTGCCCAAGAGCCCGGTGCCCAAGACGCCCGTTGTCCCAGAGACGCCTGCCGTCCCGGAGACCACCCCATGCCCCCCAACCGGTGTCGTGCCGCCCGCCCCGACTGGTTACTACCCGACTGGCAACGAGACCGTCCCACCCGCCACCGGCACTTTCCCACCACCTGTCGTCCCCACCGCCTCCGCAACCACCACCACTCCAGCCGAGTACACCGGCGCTGCCGTCAAGCTTGCCCAGAAAGGCTTCGCCGCTCTCGCTATCCTTGCCGGTGCTGCCATGTTGTAGATGTTCAGATGATGGCTGGGAGGGGTTTGGAATTTCAATTCTCTGGTGTACTTGGGTTAGCGAGATGCCTGGAAAACTAGCAGGACTGTACATGAATCAGCCTAGATTAATACCTGATTAAACTTTGTGCTCGGCCTTATGACCGTTTTGTATGAAAGCAGAGTAATGATAGCATTTCCTTTTTAACATGCTCGCTGCTTCGACACCCTCGCCAACGCCATTCGTGAGGTCGTGCTATCGAGCGCGCTTGCCAATTGCAGAGCCTCCTTCGCCCCGCGGTGTACGTCCACCGCCACCGCGGTGCCATGATGAGAGCTTCGCTTCATATTGTATACAGATGGCGATTCAGTCAACACACAGGTTAGTACATGAGACAGATTCCGATTCGGTCAATGCACAGGTCAGCACACCATACCAGATTTCGACGCGGTCAACACAAAGGTCAATAATACACTCTACAGCCACATAAAAGTCCATTGCTGCCCAGTATGTCTCATTCGTCTCCGATCCACCACAGGAGACTCTGTCTGGCTTGCTCCGTGGATCACAACCCGTCGACAGCATCCCCTTGCGGGTGAGAGCGCCCCGAGTTTCGCCTAGAATACTACGTCGAGGCCGCCCTCACGGCTTCCCGGCCCATGCGCTCCAGCCAGACATCGAGATCGAAGCGCCCTTCGGACAGCTCCCTCGCATCACCACAATACACGAGTGCGCGAAACCCAAGAGCGGTGCCTGGTCGAGTGTCTCTCGCCCTTCATATACATTGCAGGGCGCGGCGTGGTAGCTCCTCGTCTCATAGGCCGCGAGCCCCGCCGCCGCATCCACACTCGGCACCTCCCATACTGAGCCGTGGACGAGGTGGCCCGGAGGACCGTCGACGAGGGCCGGGTACTGTCCCCAGAGCTCCAAGTGATACCCGATGACATGCGCTGGTCGTAATGTGGGGGCTTCAGGCAAGTCGAGGATCTCGCTCAGCATGGCGGGATCTTGCAGCGTCTCGTAGAAGAAGGACAGCCCCGTCGGAGGTGCCAAGGGGTCTTGATCGAGCGCCGGAGTGACGCCGCAATCGTATGCCCAGCCTGGGGGAGCGCTTCGGACCTGCAGCGCGATGGAGGATGGCTTGGGGGTGGTGCTTGGGGGTAGCGGGGGAGGATGAGGGGGCAACGATGAGGCCGTCGGCTGCTGCGCGACGGATTCTGCACTGGACGTGGGTGCTTGATGCGATGTGTTGTCGTCCATCGCGTATCACCTTGTGTGTGCGTGAAATGCTACAGGTTTTGGAGAAGACGAAGAGTCGGGCTGCAAGCATAACATGAATACCAACCTCACATACACATGCATTGGAGGACCAATTCGGTCGGATGTATTCACGTTGGATGTGGTCCCCTTCGATCTGCCCGTACAACAGACACCTCTCGATGGCAATGGTCGTCGTAGCCGGATGCTGTCGCTCAAACAAACCCAAGTAGTCAAGGATCCACGAAGACCTTGGAAGTCTCAAGTGTCATGACCTGTCCTTGTCCAAGCAGAAGCAGTAACTCCTCCCGAAACCCGCCACGGCACCCGAGTCCGCATAAGGTACTACATGTATGTGTGATGATGCCACCTTACTCAATCATCATCAGAGACGTCTCTCATAGAGGAAAGCCAACGGGAATCTCAGTCTCATGCCACGCTTCCCACCAACGCTCCACAGTCTGTCGCCAGGGCTGTGTGGGAGCTGTAGTGCCTTGAGTCAAGGTATGGCAACGACACGCATCAACGGGGCCGGGCGGACCACGACAACTGCCGGCAGGGCACGACATGGCGATCGCCTCTGACGGCATCTGGCATTGTCGAGCCACCGTGCACTCGTTGCCCGAATCGGGGACCGAGTCCTCGATCTGGCAGTCAGGAGTCTGGCGACAGTGGTAAGAGCACTATCTACTTTCTGACCTCATGATACTGTGATATTTTGTCGAGTGTAGGCGGTGCCTCCAGAGACTCGGCCTGGCGGATGCGGACGCCATCTCTTCCTTGCATCGATAAAGTTTGAGACAATGCTTGAGATTGTATGCTGCTCAACGATGGCCCCGTGCTGCATATATCCATAACAACCGGCATCGTCGTCAGGTCAACACCGCCGCATTCGACATCGTCGTCAGGTCAACCACGCTGCAGCTGAGCGTCTGGAAACGTCCTCCCACGCCTAACCAAATGCCGCCGATTTACAATCCCGCTCGATGCAAAGAAACACATCGGACCACTGCCGAGGACACTTCGATTCCTTCTCCACCATGATACTGGTCTGCAACCAACGTCTAGCTGAGCTCGACGACAACCTTCGGCCTGGCCGGCGGCTTGCAGACCGTCGCATCGCCCTTCGTGCAGTCCGCGTCGGTCAACTCGGCGATGCTCGCCTGACCCGCCAATTGCACGCGGTCCGAGACCCGCTGCCACAAGGAGATCCTACCAGGAGTCCTCGAGACCGGGTCACCGAACCTGTAGGCCCACAGGACCTGGCTCGTGGGACCGCAGGAGTAGGTCGTCTCGGCCCTGAACTTCTCGACCACGGTGCCTCCCGAGTTGTAGCTGGCGCACTTGAAGTTGGCGCCGCCCGTCGTGGAGATGAGGCTGAAGGAGATGTCTTCGGTCGCGTAGCCGTCGGGTTTGCGCTCGGTGAAGTCCTTGACCTCGAAACTGCTCTTCTGGCTAGCTGTCTTGTCGCCCGGGGCAGCGAGGGCAGCGACGCCGAAGAGCAAGGCGGCAACGGGAGTGGCAAACTTCATGTTGATTGGCGTGGGGACTGGATTGCTGTGGGTGTTGGGTAGCTGGGTGCGTTGGCTGTCTCTGCTTGGAATCCTTGGGTGTGAGGTCTACGAGGATTCCTGTGAGGTGAGAACGGTTGATATATGACCTCTGCAAAGCGCTTCACGATTGAGCCTTGCGACTCTTTGCCACGGTCAGCCAAGCCACGCCATATCATCGGTCTCATGTTGACGCATAAGCATCACTTGCTGACCAGATTGCGGCCGGCCGACATGATTGTTCTGTTGTGCGAGCACCGTAATGAAGCAGACCACTGCCTCTCCCGGGATGCTGGTGACGAGATTCGACGAGATTCGGCCGCGGGTGAGACTGTTCCTCGAAGCCTTCATCGATTGGTCACTGCAGTCTAGCAGACTCCATTGCGGATGGGATGAGAATCCCTAGCCTCACTCGGCCACCGGCACTGAGACATGTTGTGACTAGGAGGATACGATGCCAATGCGATGGAAGACTGATAGACAAGGCGGTCGACAACGAAGAAGATAGAATGCTGCCGATGCGATATTCTGTATCCCTTGTCTCTTGTCAAACGCAGGTGTTGCTTGTGATCGGATTGCCGGTTCGTCTAGAGTGGTCACTCCACGCCTGTGCAAAGACAAGGTCTTATTTACATGCCAGCGTTGGTGCGGTGATCAACGGGTCAGTCGCGGATATAGCCATGCATGTTCAGGTGATCCTCGACACTCATGCTGGAGGTGCCTCATCATGTGAGCCCGTGGACAGTCCAGACGTCAGACTTCTTCGCGTGTAAAGTATATGTGCTGTGGCTCCACCGATGCAACCGGGAGGATGAGAGTCTTGTATCATATGTCTAGGCTAGGATGAGAGTCTTCTATCATATGTCTAGGCTAGGATGAGAGTCTTCCATCATATGTCTAAGCAGATAGGAGCGAGCTCATAGGGGTGGAAGTTGTAGAGGCTCTCACGACATGAGTAGCATATATGCAAATGTGGACGATGGTGATGGGACACAGCGATATGGCCGTGACCATTCTCTAGCCAGCTGCCACTGCTGTCAGGTGACCGGATGATAGTAGGCATATTTGTCGTCTTCCGGGCCATGGACTCCGCTCGGCGAGTCGGTGGTCAGAGTGGCCCCTTTCTGCCGTCTACCCACTACTACACGACGGCTGTACAGCAGCTGCGGTATCATACCGGCTCTCGCATTAGGGAGATGGAGAGGGACATCGTCTGCGGTCGGTGAGGCGACGCTCGGTGGCGGCTGTCATTGTCATCACGCCCTCTGAGCTTCTTACGAGATCAGCTATTCCGTGGTCTGGCTCCGGATCGAACCTGGACGGTTGATCTTCGCAGAGACAAGGCTGAGTCGAGGTCTGTCTGGAAGCATTCGCTGGGGGACTACATGGAGGCTGGAGAGACGGAGTACATCCATGTCGATGGGGGGACTCTCGATACTGCATATGGCGTCGTCACGTCATCTCAAACCTCGCCGACGATGATGCTACATATATACATATATCCGCCAGCATTCCTCGTTGTTGTTGTTGTTACAACAGGCCTTTCTTGGAACCCTGGAAGACTGCTGGTGACTACTCGCTTATGATGGAAGTCGCCGGTGAAACTCTTAGGGGGTGAGGATCCCTATTCTGATCATCGACCAGGGTACAAACTTTGACCTGCGTCTCTGGGCTACGGTCCTACCGAGGCCTTGGTCGGGCAGAGTTGGATTATCTATACGACATTGCAACCGAGGCCGACCAGATGGATTATATCTCCGACATTGCAACCCAGGCCGACCTGATCATTCCAACATCCGCCGGCGCCAACATCGCCCGTTCACCACTCCCATCCATCCACCACCCAGAAGCCACGCGAGAGCGAATCGTCGATGCATCCTCGATGAGGTCTCACACCCGCCGACCTGTGCGAGGACTCAAACCGGTCTCTGGGGCTCCAATCGCCCGCAGCCGCAACTCCATCTTGTCGAGACCGCCCCCCGGAGTTCCACCCAGCCACGGGTCGATCAGCTAGGATGATCCCCTCAACATCTTCACGGTGAAGTTCTTCAGACGCGCCGTGTACCGCCCGGCACGCACGCCGACCTTGGCCCCCTCGAGCGCCTCACCGCCAATGGTAAAGTGTGGCTCCAACGTTGCTGCAAGTCCTTCGCTATTCCGCGCCGCAACCTGCGCTGTAAAGGTCGACTCGAAGGTGATCGGGGGGATGACTCCCTCCGGGATGGGCAGAGCCTTGGTATGCAACCGGCATGGGGTCGCGACCCTCGTGCCGCCGGCCGCCCGCGCGGTGAATGCCTCCAGCTCTCCGATGATGCCTTCCTGCGGGATGGTGAAGGAGAGATCCTCGACGCCAGCGAGCGTGAGCGAACCGGCTTCGTTTGTCGCACTCCCAGTCAGAGCTAGCGACGTTTCTGCTGTTAGCGCTTCGCCTTCCACCAACTCGGCAGTGATGGCAATATCCGTGCTTGCTGTGACTTCCGCTACCACGGCCTCCGCCTCCAAGACTTCGACCACAAACTCCATCACGGCGAGAGCGCCAATGATGAATTGGCCGTACGCGATGCCGCTCAGGCAAGTGACAGCGAGAGGGAGGACTGCGATGAACTTCATCTTGCCAGCGGCTCAATCTGAGAGTCCGTAGGGTGGGAGTTCAGTGTGATCCGAGGGGCCACCAGTGCACACTATGCGCATTGAGGTCTAAGAAACGCTGCCCGGTCTACCTTTGGTATCCTCCTTTAATCAGCAGCCTGGGAAATGGTAAACCCTCCTCCGCTGTGGTTGGTTCGATGGTAGACAGTCTGGCCTCGGAATCCTTTTGGCTCGGCGCGAGCGCCCTCCTTCGTCTTTGGATATCAGCCGCGGGTTTGGAGAGGGTGTGGAGCGCAAAGAAGTCGGTCAAGGCTCGTAATGGTGATGGGTACGACGCCCTGATAAGATACTCTGAGAAATGACCGCACGGCCGGCATTCGCGGATGACTAGCAGTTCTAGCCATGTCGAGTACCAGAGAAGACGGGCCATGTGATCTCAACCTCCAGGAGTAGCACCCTCCCTCTGTGACGCTGAACATCGTGCAAGCACCCAATTAGCCATGAGGATGGTCAATGTATCCAAACTCAACCGGGGACAATGACCAATGTACGGCCACTCTACGTGAAACAGAGCAACCCCGGGGAACGGTATCTTTCGAAAGAGGCCGTCTTCACTGCTACTGCTGTAAGGCCGTTCGTAGCTCTCATTCACTCGAGCTAGGTACCTCATCAGTCCTGGTGTCAGGATCCCACGCGGTTTCATCCGAACGAGGCACAAATTCGATCCAGCCCTGTATCGTTGCTGACCAGGTCGGCATATGCAACAGTTGGGGAAAATAGACGGAAGAGGGCCTCGCCACCCCCGTAGTCTACTACTCCGTTTACAGTGTGATCCATCCTACAGTACCGCCGAGACACCAACGGTCCGGCCCATCGTGCATAGTATGAAGATTGCCGGCGTGAGCATCTCGGACATTTGCCGCACCCATCAGGATCATGTGGACCGATTCTCAGAGCCGTCCACGGCGAACCCCGGGCAGACGGCCGTCACGAGCCCCCAAAGCTCGAGCCTTGGCGTCGTGAAGGTGTCTGTATATCCCGACTCGAGCAGCCACAACTCGCAGGCAACTCGCGGCGTCGATCCCATGGCTGTCGTCGACACAACACAGATGCCACAGGGAGGAGCGTCGAAACCACGCACGTCCATCGCTGTGGGCGACCAGGCCTCACATCGACTCGCGCTCTTCCTCCCCACCAGACCCCCACAAGCTCAAGAGCGATCAAGCCCCACGAAATGCCCCCCCATCTCTCCACGCCGCCCCAGCTCCCCTTCGCAGATTCGCGCTAGAAAAACCCCTCCGTCCCACCAACTTGCGACGAACACCGCCATCGCGCCCTTCACAAGCCTTCCCCCTTCCCCTCTCCCCCCTCAGCGTCCTCCCCCTCCCCCTCCTCCTCCTCTCCCTCCTCCTGCTCTCCCTCCTCCTCCTCAACCGGTCGAAGACGAAGAAGGACTTCATCTCCATGACTCGAAACCATGCGAGTGGCCGATCCCAGCCAATCGCTCGTGGTCAGCGGATCAAAACATGAATGAATGGGTGAGCAGGACGGCGCAAGCGGCATCGTTCGTACATACACGGTTTCACAACAAGCGATAACCCGCATCTACCACCCCCTTCCTCTCCCCTCCCGTCTACAACCCCCCAGCCTCTACAACCATAGAACCTCCACTCTCCTCACGAGCCCCATCACCCACGCTCACACCCACGCACAAAACATCCCCCTCCCCCAAAAGAGGACATCTGTATTCCCATTTTGATTATTTTTCATTTCGCGCAAGAGAGGAGAGAGAAGACCAAGAACCACCAGAAGCCCCCTTCTGCGCCCCCTCAAAAAAGGGACCAGTGCTATGTATGTATGTGAGGATGCCCCTCTGTAACACGAAAAGAGCATCACACAACACAAACGCCGTGAAAAATGCCTGAAGTCTACCCGTGCCAACAAACGCCTCTGCTCCAATGATTCGATAATGATGTCCAAGCGCCGTATGTACAAAAACGAGAGCGAAGGAGACCCACCTGCGTCGAAAGTCGCGGAGATTGACAGGACGAGCCAGAGCCGATCCGAGAAAGCCTCACTCGCGAATCCATACCGAGACGACCGAGCGATTCACCGCGAGCGACGGCGACAGCGACAGCGCCAGAATCGCACCAAGCACGAGCAGGACGAGGACGACCTCGGACGAGATCAACCCCTGCTACGCGCTAGCACGATGCTGATGCTGCGCCGTGGGCGGCGGCGGCGGCGGCGGCCCCACACCCTGCGCCGCCGGCGTCCCGGGCGGAGGATAATACGGCCCTCCACCGCCCGCGTCGCCCGGATCTCCCCCGACAGGATCATACTCGTCCCCGTACTCGCCCTCCTCATACTCCTCCTCATCGTCATAGTACTCCTCTCCGTCCGGCGGCGGCAGACTAGGATCGTAGTGCGCCTGCCCGGCACCACCAGCCGGAGCGGGAGGAGGGTTCGCGGCGGCCTGATTGGCGTTGCCTTTGCCCTTGCCACTCCCCTTCTTGCCCTTGCGGCCCTTCATCTTGGCCTTCTCGAGCAGTCTGCGACGTTCGGCCGCTTTCTTCCGCTCTTGACGGTCTTTGATCTCGTAGCGTCTGATCATGGCGACGGGCGGCTCCCCGAAGATGTCCTCGTACTCGCAGAATTCGCAGATCCACATGTTGTCTTTGGTGGGGCGGTGGTGGTAATTGGTGTATTCTTGCTGGATCCGGCGGTTTTGAGCGGCCAGCGCATACTCCTTGGATGGTCGGCGTCTCGGCTTGGGCTTGGGCGGCGGCGGTTGTTGACCGTTCGGTGGGGGCGGCGGGCGCTGTTGAGGGTTCGGCCCTTGACGAAGCGTGGGAGTGGTCTGCGTGCCTTGCGTGCTGCGGGCAGCGCTGTTGGCGTGGTTCGCGCGTGCGTTCCTGTCAGCCGTCGACGGAGCAGGATAGGCGCCAGGAGTACCAGCACCGTAGCCTTCCGAGGCCTGCTGCCGGTATGCTTCTTGTCGTGCGTGGTTCGCGGCCACTGCTTGGGCGTGTTGTTGCTGTTGGAGTTCCATCTTGGTGGCGCTCTCGCTCTCACAGCTGAACGTGAACTGGGTCCTCGGCGTCGCCGTGGTGGGCGGCTTCATCGCGTCGGTGGCAGACTGGAGGAGTGACCCGTTCTCTCTGCCGGCAGAAGTCTTGGATGGGGTCAACGGTCCTTGTTCGGCGGCGCTTTTGATGGCTTGGCTGATGATACCACCGGTGGTGTCGCTGGCATGGGAGTCTAGGAAGAACCGGGTCAGTCTACACGTATTGCATTGTCCCCGAAAGTGACAGCACCCACCTCCATTCACATCGGCACCATTCGGCACGCGCGGCCCATGTCCGTTCGGCACCGCTGCCACGTTTCCCACCGACCTCCGCTCTCCATTCCGCCCGTAGCCATTCTGCCGGCCATATCTCCCCCGCCCTGCTCCACTGATGCCCGTCCCACTCGCCGGAGGCACGAAATGCTGCGGGGGCACCGCGCCACCCGCGCCAGGCGGGTCATCCATCGCGCCATCGTGCGGGCTGATGGCCATACTCGCGATCTCCGCACTCAACTGACTCTGTCCCACACTCGCACTCGACAAGGGAATCTTCCGCTTCTTCTTGTTGCTCGTGTTCTCGAAGCTCTCGTAGCCATCTGCGCTGCTCGCCGCGGACCCCGGCGGCGGCGGCTTCATGCCCGCCCGTGATGCCTCCAACAACCGCCTCTGCACCGAATCCAACGGCACCTTGAAGCCGTTCACGGGGGCCAGACCCATCGTGTGCCCGCCTGCCGCCGGTGTCGGCGTGGCGGAGGAGGGTGGGTATCGGTAATCGGGATGATCAAACTCGATCTCCTCATCGCCACTGTCCGGGTCGCCATGATCGTGGTGTCCACCGCAGGTGCAGTGTTCCACGGCGTCGGCCCTTGGTCCTTCGCTATAGGGAGCCCTGTTCTGATCTTGATAGTGCACGTGCGACGGCAGTCGATGGCCGTCCATGGGATGGATGCGCCTCTTGTCGTCGTCCGGGTTGAACTGCAGGGTGGGCGAGAGCGGGGGTGGATCGGGCGGGTAGACGATGGTGGAGGCCTGCTCGGGGGAGAGCTTGCTCTTGAGACGGGAGCGGGGCAGGGGCCGGATGGCGCGGTCGGGGTAGATGGGCGAGGCGGTGTCGGGCGAGCGAGGCGAGCGGAGGAGGTCCGGGGCGGGGGAGCGCGGCAGGTTGGGGGGGTAGTCTGTGGGGAGGGGGTCAGTTCAGTGTCGAGACATGATGGTGGTCTTGTGTGAGCATCTCCTCAGTAGATCGCTGGTGGTGGTAAGGGCCGGGCAGGGCAGGGCGGGGCGGTGCGTACCAGCGGTCGTCGCCATCTCCTCCCTCGGTCCCTCAGTAATCTTTGCCTCTTCCGTCCCCTGTACCTGACACTTCCTCTCTCTCTCTCTCTATCTCTCTCTTCTCTTCCTCTCTCTCTCTCTCTTCTCTTCCTCTCTCTCTCTCTCTTCTCTTCCTCTCTCCGTCCAAGACACGTGTCGATGCGCGGGGGGGCGGCTGGGGCGAACGGGGACTGCAAAGGACTGCAAAGGACTGCAAAGCAATAGGATCAGTCGACATTCATTGATCCCTCCATCAAATCTCATGCTCCATCAGCGATATTGACCCCGTTCGTACACTCCGTTCCTCACCCTCTGGGGGGGGAGGGGGTGGGGGAGGGGGGTGGTCGATTACATACATTCGATGGTTCAAACGCCGAGCGATGCGAGATGCAGATGTTGGTGGACAGTCAGTCACAGTCAGTTCCCGCAGCGGACGGGACTCGATAGAACGAGTAGAACTACTACTACCTGGCACTGACTCATGTCGGGGTCTCCCTCCCTCCGGCCCGACACTTCGGAGCAACTTCCCCGACCCACCTCTTTTCTCTTTTCTCTTTTCTCTTTTCTCTTTTCTTTCTTTCTTCTTCTTCTTCTTCTTCATCTCCTTCTCCCTCCCCCGTCATCACCCTCCGCATTTCCACCACGGTCGTCCATTCTCGCCCCCCGGACTGGCCCACGACATTATCCTTGATGGTGTACAGGCCATGCGCCCTCATGCGCGGATTCAGCTCACACGAGTCCAATCATGATCTCCCCCCTGCATCCGGGACATACCGAGGTTGGAAGGAACGCTGACGTTGTCCATATTCCCCCATCACCGGCATCGTCACGCGACAAGCACGTGAACATCTTCTGCCAGCGCATGACATTCTTGGGCGATCGCTGGAGCATGTTTGCTCACATATCGGAATGATTCACAACCTGCGGCTTGCATACAATCAGCCAGGGTCTATCCAACGGCAGGTCGAGTGCTGAAAGGCAGGTCGAGCGCTGAGAGGCAGGTCGAGTGCTGAAAGGCGCGTCCAGGCTCCTCGGCGTAGAGCGTGTGGTCGTCGAGTAACGACCGCACATGCTCGTCCTAGCACTCCCATGATTTGAGTCTTGACATCATTCGACCCGATTTGAGCCAAGGAGACTGGCATTGCATACCGCTATCATGACTGTGAACGAGCTAAGCACATCTCATCGCATACACGACGATCCCTGGAGCGAGCTCTCAGCGCCTGTTGCCTATTCATCACTGCGCGTCGCCTTCCACCCACCCCTCCTCCGCCCCCTCTCAGTCCTCGGCAGATCCCATTGCCACAATCCTCTCCCTCTCCTCCTGCTCCTTTCTCTCCCGCTTCCTGATGCTCTTCCTCAATTGGTACACCGCCTTTCCGGTCTTGCGGCGACCTTCCTCGTCCAGCACGAACGGGCCGGCAGTCTGCACGACCTCCACAGCCCTCTCCCTGCCTTGAGCATCAAAGACAGGCATGGCGCTTCCCTTGGCAACCACACTGTCACCTTGCGTGGCAGTCCCCTCCTCAAAGGCCCGGATGATCTCATCTGGGCGCCCCATCAACATGTCCAGGGACTTCTTCCTCTGCTCCTGCCGTACTGCCTCTTCGAACCTCATCTGCTCCTCGACCCCCCTCACATACCGTTCAGCATCGCTCACCGCAGTCTGCCACTGCGCCTGCTGTCCCGCTGCCTCTTCGGCCATCTCCCTCTCCTTCATCATCTCGTAGTCCCATGCTTGAGCCGTCATTCTTCTCCTTCCCAAGCGTGCCTCTTTCATCCTGGCCGCCTGCACCCGAGCACTGATGTTGGACTCGAGCGACTCCACTACCCGAGACAGCGCATCCAAATACTCCGGGATCTTCCAGTATAACCCTTGAGCGGCGGTTTGGAGATCGCCACGCTGGAGAAACTCGAAGGCGGTTTGGATTTTCTGTCCGCAGAACCCGAAGCCCTGAACTATATTCTCTGCTCTCCTAAATTTGAGTCGTTCGTCCGGGCGGAAGATGAATGCAGCATCGCAGTGTCCTGGGACTCGCGATGCTTCCGGGCCGGTGCGCAAAGTCATCGGGATGGAGTGGTATTGCTGGCCGACTTGGCAGTAGCAGTCCCGGAGATCCTCATACTGGGCGATGAGTGCGGTCAGGGATGCGTAAAGTTCCTCAAAGGTTGGCATATACGTGGTCGCAGCTTGTAAGGGGCGGTAGGCGGCCGCGAATGTCTGGCCATAGACCTCATCGTGCCGAGGGACTCGTTCGTCACTGGAGGAGGAGGGCGCGTAGTGTTCTTCATGCGGGCACAGCTGCGTGGATGGAGTAATCCGCGTACAAGGCGGGAGTGTAGGTCACCTGAGGGGCAGGGACCTGGTCGACGTTGGTCGCGTGAGTGTACCGGCTGGCGGCGGAGGTGGACATGAAGCTTGGTGCGGTGGCGTCCAGCTTCGTGTCTCTCAGTTGTCGCTCCAGGTTGTCGACAGATGAAGGCATTGACGCCGCGAGGTGGACGGGCTTGTCGTGAGAGGCAGCTCCTCCCCAAACAGCGGGCAATGCTCTCCTGTTCGCCTCTGTTCTCTCGCTGCGTCCCGGGGAGAAGAACCTGGCGTTCTCTTCCTGCTGTTGCTGATGGTCGCGCGGCTGCGACTGCGAGCCGGTGGGCATGGAGCATGGAGGCATTATGCAAGTCTCTGGTAGAAGTGGGATATGTATAGGATGTGTCTTGAAGAGAAAGTCTTGTTCGATTTTCTCGGAAATGTCGTTGGTGGCAGGGAATCAAAAGATCCAAACAAAGCGAGCGAAAAAGGGATCTCGAGAATGCTAAGGAGTGCCTTCACATGTCGAGACGCTAACGGATAGTTCCGTAGACGCTCGACGACTTAGGCAGAAAGTTCACAGCCGATAAGGTCCCGGGTGCGAGGGGATGGAATGCCGGAATGCAAGTATAGACTTGATGAGCAGAAATGCCAGATATAGAGTGGATTGGTGAGAAGCACATCTCACAAAGGATCAAGGACGGCAAGGAGAATCTGCGATGCTGATAAGAGTGAAGGAGATGGGAAGCACCACGACTTGATAGAAGCTGGTTCCCAAGACAACAACCGGACATGAAAGACGAGCATCCTTTCAGATTGAGCAGAAAGATGCAGAAGAAGGTATGTTCACGACGATGAATCTTAGTAACGATAGGACTATACTACTCAGAAGCAGCTTGAACGACGCTATTTGCTAAGCTCAAAAAAAGGATGCCTTGAATGCCGGAATGCTTGAGACGAACACGATGCAGCAAACACGCCCCTTTTACGAAGCCTCCAGCGGCCTCTTGTTGTTCTCGATGGACTACAAGATTCGAGTCCAGTTACCGCCGGCCTTCCCCTACTAGCGCCAACAACAATGCAACCGCACTGAAACGCACGAGAGCTCCCTCAACGATGTGGCGATCTCCCTGGATTCCGAACGAATGGATCATGCCACTCAGAGCTCTCCGGGCCCCTCACGAGATCCTCACCCCTCTCCAACGCTACAAAAAGACCAACTACAATCGCATCCCCCTTCGACCCCCGACAAAGTCGGATTCCCACGAATCTTGGACTCGGCTTGCTTCTGCGTCTTCTTGGACCAGACACGGGGCCGGTGGAGAAGATATTTTGTGCTGGTTGTTTCCTCGAGACCCGGCGACACCACGACTCTATTACCCTCTAGCCACAGATCTAACGACGTTGATGCCCCTCCGGCAGGCAAGGCAGCATTAGCGAAAATGTCGAGGTCCCTGTTCGATCGGACTCGACGACGGGGTTGCAGTGTAGCGAAGGGACGGTGATGAGGAGGCCCGTTGATAGAGATCACATGAACCCGTCAGTCACATCAGACCCTTTCTCCTCACAAACACTCCTTAGAACCCACCCCTCCCGCTCCCACGCCGGAGCGTAACCTGCCGAATGCTCCAACCCCCCCGCCCTTAGCAACGGAAACCCAGAAAGTCTCTGCGCGACGTGCTTTCGTAGCATCAGTATCTTCCCTCTCCACGGTCCTGCCGCCGAGAAAAACAAAAAGGGGGCAAGAACCCGCTTCGTAGCTCCCTAGCGATTCCTGCCGTTCCCCAAAAGCCGTGCGAAGATTCTCGTGTCGTGGATCGCTGGAGAGACGATCGGGTAGGGTTGAGGGGATCGCGGTACGAGACTCACTCACAGCGTTGGCGACAGAGACGTGCTTAGGGGGTCGCATCAAAGCATTTATCCCCTGTGGTTGCTGTATTCGCGTCGCTTGAAACATGAACCATGCAGTGATCGTAACCTCGGTGGCTTGATTCCTATCAGGAGATCCTGTTGCCCGTAGTCAGATGCAAAGGAAAAGGGGAATATGCGAGGAGGGAGTGCTTAGATTCTATACTGCCTCGATCCCCTGGACCAACACGGTGTACTGGCGATGTGGGCTCTCCCGAAAAAGAAAAATGTACGGGCAAGCAGTCCGCGGCTGAGAAGAAGGCAGGAGGTTCTACGAGACGTCGGTGTGTATAAAGTAGACAAACGCCTTGCTCTCGGGGAATGATCGTCCGTCGATATCGGAGCCGATGAGTCCTGCAGCTGAACTACGCACTGTGGTGATGCAGATGTCATGGCCCGGTCACATTTCCTTGTTGTTAAGAGAGGGAGGCGGAGAGGTGACTTCGGCGTACGCGAAGGGCTGCCTACCGATATCTTCTATCGGGATCTAAGAGATGAACTTATGCGTCTGCGACGTGAATGCGCTCCATCCAGACTCAGGATATCTGAGCCTCGTGTTCTATCCCATGCATTCGTGCCGTCTACATACAATAGCGCTGTGTAGCACGGCTCATCTACCATTTAATGTCCCGTCCAAGGGCGTACTTGGCCACAACTACAGCTATCTGCCCAGTACTCGAGCAAAGACGCTGTCTGACTCGTGAAGCCAGCGACCTCAATCACATCATCGACTCTCTTCCAGCCGTAGCAGAGCTGGAGGCAGGCTGACGAGCGAGGGATGGAGGAGTCGTGGAGTTATCTGGTCGTCGAACCGAGCAGAGCGGTGGCCTGGGTCTGCTGCGCAAAGACATGCGATCTGTGTCGGTGACGTGGAGATAGCTAGCGGCATTCGGCTATGTGGGATGCCTCGGGTGAAAGCAGAGGCCTGATTCGTCTAGAGTCTTGGTGTGTGCCTGAGTTATTTCGACGCCGAGGAGTTGTAGGACTACACGTGAGTGCCCACAGCGAAATGACAGATTCGAGTGGGCCAGGGACTTGGTCAGCCAAGCCACGTCACGGCCGAAGACTTCAAGTCTCTTTGGAACCAGCGGACCGACTTCGATGTAGCGCCATGCAGGTCGCTGGCCCATCCGACTCATAGTGTCCTCTCTTCTCAGGCTCTGAGACCCTACCCTCACCACCCTCTTCACACCGCCGCCTCATCCTTCTGCAACCGCTCTGCAGCAACAGGCCAATCCCCCCTCTCTCGCAACATTACCTTGAACTCCCCCGCCGTATCCAACATGACTCTTCTCTGCACACCCTCCTTCCATCCCTGCCTCCCGAGAACCCTCTGCACACTCACCGCAGGCGCATTATACTTCTTCCTCGCCTCCCGGGAATCCTCCAACTGCTCCCATGCGTTTTTCCGCAGTTCAAAAATCTCCTCATTGCTCTTGGAGGGGTATTCGCGCTTGAGCTCGAGGAACTTTGTGAAGGTGATGTGGGCGTCGAGGCCGCTGGCGTCGGCGAGGGCCAGGGCTTGGTAGGAGGCGAGTTCTTGGACGATGGTGGGGACGCGTTGTTGGAACTTTTGGTCGCGATCTTCTTGGCGTTGGGCGGGGAGATGGTGGACGGGAAAGCGGGCGGCTTTGAGGGCGTTGGTGGTCTGGGGGCCGGTGGGGAGGTATTTGGGTTCGAGGAGGCCGATCTGGGTGTGATCAGCACGGTAGTGAGGAAGTGTGAGTTGTCCGATTCAACTCACCATACTGAGCAATCTCCAGACGGTATCACTTGGCTGCGCACCCACCCCCAACCAGTACTTGGCGCGCGCCACATCGATCTTGATATCCTTCTGCTTCCGCGCTCCAGGCTCGGCGCCGACGGGCAATTCGGGGATGGGGTTGTAGGTGCCCAGGACTTCGAGCGGTTTACTGTCACGTGCGGTCCTCGCATGCGCCAGCACGATGTTGTAGCGGGGGTGGTGACGCTTGGCACCGCCGGGAGTGGACACGCGGGAGAGGCGGAGTTTGAGGACCATCGCGGGCGGGGCGGGATATCGTCAGCTATGATGGTCTGGTCTCGAGATGATACTATTGTTGAGTACGCTCGAAAGCATCCCAAGTCCCACGATTGTCCCATCCCAAAGGGGAAGGAGCGCCGTGTCGGAGATATATATCTGCCGACGGGCCCGGTCCGCTGCCGTGCGGACGGGAGCCTGAGGTGGCGATGGAGCGACTACATGCACCAAACTCCCAACCTCCACAGCCGAGTGACATGTTGAGATGATGACATATACATACTGTACACTCTCCAGGTAGGCCTGTTCTCTATCTAGTATGATAACGTAATACATGTGATCCACCCTCCCACCATGGCCGCCGCTGTCAAAGCCAAGCTCCACCACCTCACCGCCAGCCCCACCTCCCCCACCTCCCCCACCGCCGGCCCGGACGACGGCTACCGCCTCCTCGTGACCGCCGGCCCGACCTACGACCGCGCCCGCCACCACACCGTCCCCGTCAACACCGCCACCGCCATCGCCGTCGAAAACGCCCACCTGCGCGCCAAGATCACCGTGCGCATCCGCGCCTACCGCGGCTTTCCCTCCACCTCCCCGCTCCACGCCGCCTACTTCGACGACCCGCGCCACGACAAAGACCAGTACTCCATCGCCTTCAGCTTCGTCCCCAAACACGACCTCCCCAGCCTCGACGCCGTGTGGGGCAACGACTTCGACCACCCCATCCGCGACAAGCTGCCGCCCGGCTTCAACACGGCCTTTCGCATCGTCAAGGAGTGGATCGATCCCGCGTTGAACTGTGATGCCTACGCCGACGAGCCGTGGCTGTACGGCCCCGCCCTGTCGTCGTGGTTCGCGCTGTGGATCGGGGAGCTGGTGGAGGACGGGCGGGATTTCCCGGCCCCCGAGGATGGGGTGGCGATGCGCGAGGGCGCCGAGGGGTCGGGAGCGGGGATCCGCGAGAGGTTGGGCATCCCGGAGAATGGCGAGAAGAGGCGGAAGTTCTTCCAGTCTGCCGCCAATCGGGAAGCTTTCACCTTTGAGAAAGGGCGATTATACATGGCTGATTTCTATAATCCGTACATTGATTTCTCGAAACGGTCGCTGAAGTTGCCGGGGTTCTCCATGAGAGTGACCAAGTATTTGGAACGGAAGAGCCATCTGTTGCGGTATGTGTTTAAGGATCGCGAGACGGGGGAGGTGTACATCAATGTCAATTTCAATCTCCTGTGGGGCAAGGAGTTGGAGCAGGCGGAGCAGGAGGAGGAGGCGAGGCTGAGAGGGGAGGACGGGGTCGTGGTGGGTGGTGGGGTGGCTGGGAATCCGGCGGTCAATGGACATGAGAAGGCTGGTGGTGCAGATGGCGCGGTTGAGGAGGAAGCGAAGCAGTCACATCCCTCATCACCCCAGCAGCCTCATCCCACAGAGCACAAAGCAGAGTCCTCACCTCCCGCTGCTGCGCCAGCACATCCCCCCAGCCCTGACGCTGCTCCTACCACGGTAGCGACCCAGCAGCCCCAAACACGGGGACAGAGTATCATGGACATGCTCAAGTCCACCGCGACGGCCGACGCACGATATAGTGGAAAACGGACGGTGGTACGCGTGGAAGATGAATTAGATTGATCGGGACAGTGGGGTCATTGTGTAGATTTGGATATGGGAGGTTTGTGTTGGTTAGATACCCAGGGCTCTTGGTAGATGTAGCATAATGCACGTTTCTACTGAGCTAGCTACCTCCTAGCAGGCACCGCCTTCTTCATGACTCGCCATAGCTACAGATCGATTTTGGAACCACGACACTCGCAGCGACGAGTCTGTAGTAAGATCCATCCCATTGCGCCGTAATCCAACCGAGCACCGCAACCCACAACCAAACCAAACCCATCACGACGAACCTCCCCCGCCACGATCCCCCGAAAGCAAACACACCGTCTCCTCACCCCCCGACCCCTCCCCCAAATACCACCCCTCCCTCCCCAACCTCTCCTCCACAGCCCTCCACTTCCCCACCCGCTCCGAAGTCTTGAGATCCAAATCTCCCAACCGCGCCTCCACCCCTCCATCCCCCCCACACCGCACAAACAGCGTGCAATCCCGCAACGTCATCGCCCTACACAGATCCCCGACCGCGGCGCCGTCGTCCTCAGACACCCCCAGGACCCCCCGCGCATCGAACGCCGCTTGCCACCGCCGCAGCGTCCGCAACAGCGTCTGCGCGTCCTCGACCAGATACCGCCTCGCCGTCTCCTCCCCCGTGATCGCCTCCACCGCCCGCCTCCGGTCCTCGACCCGCTCGCTCACGAGCGCGAGTGGACACACGGCCTGCGCGTCCGTCGCGGTGCGGAGTCCGGTCGCCGCCCGCTGCGCCCGCAACGCACAGGTCCTGCAACGTCGGGAACCTCGCGGCGCGTCGGGTGATTGTGCGAGCCATTTGGGTTTCAGCTGGATGAGGGTCTCGTGCTCGCGGGCCGACATGTCTGGGATTAGGAGGCCGTGGGGCTCGTGAGTCGGCAGGGGGGTGTGGCGTCGGGGGTCGGGGCGGGGGGTGCGCGAGAGGGTTTCGTTGAGGAGGGGGGGGAGGGTGGGGGAGAGTTGAATGAGGGTAGGGGTGAGGAGGTTGGTGGGTGGGAAGAGGGGTGAGAAGGTGGTGGTGAAGGCTGAGAGTTGGTCGGTGGTGGGGAGGGTGTGGGGGAGGTCTTTGCGCAGGCGGAGGAGGCGGTTTTGGAGGTCGGGGGGGAGGGTGGTGGGGGAGGAGAGGCGGAAGAGGATGTTGGCGCCGCCTTCGGCCAGGTAGTGGAGGGTACAGGGGATGGGAGGGGGAGTGTTGATGGGGGGGGAGGATGAGGGGCTGAGGTTGGGGATGCCGTTGCTGGAGGTGTAGAAGACTGGGTGGTGTGAGTTCGTTTGCTTGGGTCGGAGGTGGTGGGTGGTGATGGCGTACCGCGAAGTTCCGTGTTTCCCTCCATTTAGCAGCAGGTTGTAGTCCCGAATTACCTGATCATCTCCATCGACGCTGCGGTTCACGTGGTCCAGCTCAGGCACAGAAGTCTGCTTCTTGTCGTTGATGCGTGGCGACCAGAAGATCGAAGATGATAGATCTCACCCGCCATCCTCAGACCCCCCTAGAATCCATATGTCAAGTAAGCTATGCTATACAGAACACAAGACTATAAGGGTAAAGAAGCACAACATGTACACAACTCCAGTACAAATGTTGGAATAGTAAGCACAAGATCCCCCCACCCCCCTCCAACCAAAAACCACCTCCCACCCGAGTCCCAACTCAACCAAATGGACACATCCCCCCAACTCCACCACATCCTCCAAGACATGGCCTCCACCGACCCCACCGCCCTCCCCACCCCCTCCAAATGCACCGCAGGTAAAACCCCCCACCGACCCCCAAACCACACACAATACACACACACTCACACACCCTCCCTACCATAAAAACCCAGACTTCTGCCTCATCCCCCTCGGCACCCCCACCCCCTCCGTCAGCGCCGAAATCGCCCACGTCCAACGCCTCCTCAAAGCCAGCGGAATAAAATACTCCATGCACTCCGCCGGCACCACGATCGGTAATTCCCTGCCCCTCCCTTCCCCCCAAACCTAATAACCCCCCCTTACTGATTTTTTTTAAGAGGGGTCCTGGCAGCAATGCATGACGCTGATCGGACAATGCCACAGCCTGCTGCACGCCCGCGGCGTCGTGCGCATCCAGACCGATGTCCGGGTCGGCACGCGCACGGATAAGGCGCAGGGGTTTGAGGACAAGGTGGCGGCGGTGGAGAGGTTGTTGGCGAGGGATGGGGAGGGAGAGGAGGGGGCAGGAGGGAAGTGAGGGGTGGTGGTCATGGAGATGGGGATGTGGGGAGAGGAGGGGCAATGTTTTGCTCAATTTGCTGCAAGATCTCTGTAGCAGCTAGCTGCTCATGAATATTTCGGTTCTAGCTGGTGATTCCAAGAGCCATTGATCGTCATCACGGTCGTCATACTTGGGAACATTCTCTCGATCCCACGGTTTTCTTTTCCCATGAGCCAGAAACGCCTCGCTCGCTCGCACAACAAGATCAAAACTCAAAAAGAATCCCAGAACACGTCAAAAAAGCACCAGCCTACGAAACATAAGCCGGCGGCGCGTCCCCTCGATCCGCAAAATTCGGCACCTCTGTACCCCCCTTCCTCCTTCCCTTCTCCCTCTCGGCCCGCGCCGCAATCTCATTCGCCATCTTCAGCATCCACGCCTGCTCGAGGATCCCGCCCGTGCTGCCCTCATTCGAGTATCCTGGCGCCGCCTGCTCGAAAGCCGGCGCCAGATTCCTCAAGCTCAGATCGGAAGCCGATCGAGGCGGATTCGGCGGTTGGAAAGAAGGTAGTGTTTGCATCTTCGGCAGGCCCGGTCGTCGCTCGGACTGCTTCTTCTCGGGGAGGATCATCGAAGCGCGTGGAGTTTGATCGGGATCAGTCGGAGGCTGTGTATTCGAGCGGGTCAGAGGAGTCGTCGGTCGCTTGCGGATCGTGGCTTTGCCGTCCAGTTCGCCAGTCGGCTCAGCTTGTTGGAACCCGACTTTCTTCTTCTGAGGGCTCCGTGGAGGTGTGCTGATCTCGCCTTCTCGTAGCGCACTGCCTGGGAGGCTGGTGGGATTCGTGCCAGATACACTCGGTCCTGAAACACTCTCACTCCTGCCTGCGCTTCCACTGTAGCCACTCGTGACGCTGGCGACATCGCTACCGTCTTGCTCGCCTCTGTCTTTACGTAGATTGACGATTCTGTTCTTGCGCTTGCGATTCGTACGCGATCGTGAGGTGTTACTGCCCAGGCTGTAGATCGTCGGCGCCGAAGCCAGGCTGTGCAAGCTGGGCCTAGTAGCTGCAGATGGCGCCTCCGACGAATGTGACGGCGCCGATGGTAGCGACACCGTGTGACCCGCAGCGCTACCCAACGTAGATTGAATCCTCGAGAGGGTCGCAGGTCGATAGACTGGCGTGGCAACACCAGAACCGAAGTCGTTTCGGTCCACAGCGTTCGCCCATGCTCGGTACACCGTATCACGAATGCTAGGCGTGAACAGACTCAGTGTCCGCTGGCTTTCGGTCAACGCTGCTAACCTGAGTAGGTTCTTCTGAGAGAAGGAAGCGTATGTCTCATTTGGTGACTCGAGCGCGAACGGCGCGACACCCTCAACAGGCAGGCCATCGTCGCCCACCGGCTGCTGAGCTGGACTCGCGAATGGATCTACCGCTCTGCCTTCCGCCTTTTCGTTCTTCGGGTCCTGTTCCTCGGCGGTGTGATAGTCGGGACTGAATAATCGCAGGGAGAGCTTGTGGATGATGGCCGGCAGATCCTCCATGAACAACACACGTAATTGATTCTCGATCGTCTTCTGCAAGTAGTCTCTCACAAAAGGGATCGAGTCAAAGGTCGACGAGACCTTTAATGCTTCGAGCGGGTCATTGCGAAACACCAAGGTGATGCCTTTCGGCTTGGAGAAGACCAAGATGACGAATCCGCTCAGCCTGATATCCGACAAGGTGATCTGTAACGGGATGGTCAAGCCGCTGCTCGCGGCCAAGGGCTGGGGACTCGCGAAGGGAGGTTTGGTGGAGAGATATGTCTTGAGCGGGTTGACTTGCACCCTCGTCTTCAGGGTCAGATAGGCGTCGCCGGTGTAGCTCATCTTGAATATGCCCCGGAAGCGATCCTCGGCCAAGTCACCAATCTCGAGGATCTCCAATTCGGGCGGGGTGGAGCCCAGGTTGAGCTCGTTGACGAGGATGTCGTCGACGATGATGGGCGGTTTGGGGGATTTGTTGAGGGAGCTGGTAAGCATGTCGCGGACGCGGTCGGTGTCGGCGATCAAGGGCGACCAGTTGAAGTTGAAGGCCATGGTGGGGCTGACTCGGGATGCGGCTTGGTCGGTAGGTAGGTGGTGGTGGTGGTGAGGTCGTCGTCGTCGTCGTCGTCGTCGTCGTCGCTGGCCGGGACGCAAGACGGCGCGGGTCGCGTGCGGCGTCGACGGATGATTAGATCATGGATGCACAGCGAGACCAGAGCGGTTCCAATGACATGTCAAGCTCTTCCACATCTGCTCTCCTCCTGTGTATATGGCGACCGCGACCGCGCTGTTGTGCGGCCTGTGCATTTTCTTGTATCTTGAATACTACATGTACTATGCAACAAACCCAGCAGACCGGATAGTGCCGAGAGTTTATGCATGTGACAATGTGCATGAATAAGGTATGTATAAAATATACTACTTCCGTCATAAAGTTCCTTGTATGTGTGATCATAAGGTACTAGTAGGTATAGAATTAATAGGGCTTATATAATTACTACTAGCTATAGACATAGCCTCAGGCGTAAGTAATAATTGCTCTAGAGTCGATGTTATAAGGTACCTTTATCTTATTCATTGTCTGTTTAAGGTACTCACCTCTGCGCTAATTAATACTACTTATTGAGGGGCATGTAGATCATCATAATAATTGATCGAATCAATGAGGGATGAGCGACTTGGACGGATCTTGAGCGGAAATTGAACAAGATTGATTAAGGAATTGATTGACAATCAGATCGACTGAGAACAGCATCTCCCAGTCCAACGTCTGCCATGCACTGCCACTCACAGGAACGTGAAAGGATTGGCATATGGTCGTGGATACCGACAAGCCAGAGGACTCAGCTCAGGAGGTGCGGCAGGCTCAGCCTCGCAAGAGCCGTTGATCCCCAGGTAGCCCTTGGCTCAGCCATCCTGCTTCGGATCCGCCCGCCCTCTCTGAAGGCGCAGCAGCCCGGTCAAGCACAACGTAAGAATTGACATATGACATATGACCTTGGCAACTCCCCCCTCCTGTGCCAGCTGTACTCAGGATCCCCCTGTCTGCGGGAAATCGGCTTCTCCCCACGGCAGAACGATCACCAGCACCCCGTGACCGCCAATCACCCACGATCTCTGTCCGAGCGACATGTCATACTACAATCAAGGTCCGCCAAGCGGTGCTCCCTACCAGCAGGGGCGTAAGTCGACTGTACTCAGCTCAAGCAGTGGCGCGCCGCGCAATCATCACCTCGTTTGCTTGGCAGACGAAGGCGGCAGGATTCAACTGGCTGACTGATATTAGACTCGCCCTACCCGCCTCCGCAGGCCGGCTATCCTCCACCCCAACAGCCTTTCGGACAACCAGGCTACGACCAGGGTCCACCTCCTCCGATGAATCAACCTTACGGATATCCTCCTCAAGGCTCGCCCTTCCCGCCACAGCATGGAGCCTACGGCCCTCCTCCGGGCCAGTATCACCAGGGGCCGCCACCGGGCCAGTGGGCGCCGCCCCCGGGCCAATATGGCGCACCTCCACCTCCTGGACCGGGCTATGGTCCGCCTCCAGGTCAGTACGGCGGCGGCTACGGAGCACCTCCACCCGCCGCCCCGTCACCGCCATCGCCCGGCTACCTCCCGGGTCAGATGCCTCAAGCGGACATGGGACGTGCCGCTGATGAGCTCAGGGCCGCCATGAAGGGCTTCGGCACCGATGAGAAGGCGCTCGTCCGAGTCCTCGGCCGGATGGGACCGCTCGAGATCAATGGCGTGAAAGCGGCCTTCCGAGCGCGGCATCACCGCGATCTGGAGAAGGACGTCCATTCCGAGACGTCGGGCCACTTTCGTGAAGGTCTGATGGCCATCCTCCGGGGCCCTCTGGACCAAGACACCCACGCCCTGCACGAGTCGATCAAAGGCCTCGGCACGAAAGAGAGCGCCATGAACGACGTCCTCCTCTGCCGCACCAATGCCGACCTCAACGCCATCAAGACCCACTATCAGCACAAGTACCGTCGCACCATGGAGTCCGACGTCAAGGGCGACCTCTCCGCCAAGACCGAGCGCATGTTCGACATGGTCATGTCCGCCCGTCGGAACGAGGAGTCGGCTCCGGTCATCCCGCAGGAGATCGACCGCGACGTCGGCGAGATCTATCACGCGACCGAAGGCCGACAGGGGACGGACCAGATGACCGTCTGCCAGATCCTGACCTCGCGCTCGAACGGCCAGGTCCGGGCGATCGCGCAGGCATACAAACAGAAGTATCACCGCAGCCTCGAAGACTGCCTCCGCAAGGAATTCTCGGGACACATGCAGCAAGCTCTGCTGTACATCGTGCGCCGAGGCGAAGACCCGGCGAAGCATGACGCGGATCTGTTGGAAGACGCGATGAAAGGGTTGGGGACCAACGACCAGGCCCTGATCCGCCGCGTCGTCATGATCCATTGGAACCCGGATCGGCTGCAGCAGTGCAAGGCGGCATACAGGCACTTCTACAAGAAGGATCTGGCGCAAAGGATCAAGGGGGAGACGAAGGGCGACTACGAGAAGTTGATGCTGGCATGTATCGGTGCACCTGCTTACTAATGGCTTCAGACTGACAGATGTGCTTTGAAACTACAGATGCTTGAGTGAGGTTGGCGTTTTCTTGGGAGTTGCACAGACGATGGCATGATGGATGCGGGTGTGGGATGTGATACCCGGGAGGGAGGGCGGTCATTGTGGGTGCACTATTGGTCCGGCCATGTCAGCATATCAGTTACCTTACGTGATGGATGACTCTCATGTTAGCATATCAGTTGGGTTACGTGATGAATGACACTCAACTGACACATATGCCATATTCACCACTCGTACATGTACTATCTGCCTCATCATCATCCTCATCATCATGCACGATGAACCCCTGAAGACGCCAATGCAGCACTAAAGCCCTTCGATCGGCCCCTGTCACGCCAAGGCCCGACCAAAATGCGGGTTGAGCTTTTTGTCTGGTGGACCCTTGACAGCCCTCGTCGGGACCTTTTTGTACCTTATGTATTGACACATTGCCATTGGAGGAGAGACATCTTTGAGGTGGTGTTGGCGGTGGTCAGTCTCTACGGCGGGCGGCCATCGTGTCCTTCTGTGACGATCCACCCTGTCAGAGCGGGTGACGTTCGTTATTCTTACGGGGCCGAGGCAGCATTGCGAGCCATCGACGACACGGAAGCGCTGAGCGGTGGGGGATCCGAGGTAAATCAAGTTGTTGAGCACCTGCAGCATTGAGGGAGTCGGGGGAGGAGGACCACCATCGCGATCATATCATCCCAGAGCAGAGCGACGCCGTGCTCGTCCTTGCCAAGCAAGGATCCGACCATGGACGGCGTCATCCAGGCCAATGGCCTCCAACAGAAAGAGCAGGAATTATACACACCCTTACCGACGCGCACACACGAGCGCGCATCCCTCACCGATCTGTCAATATGCGCGAGCCCGGGGGATCAGATGGCCGCTGCTTCGCCGAGACGACGGAGGACGAAGGAGAAGGACGAGAGCATCGGCGGCATGATACGCAGAGGCATCGTCGACCACCAACTGGGCATCGCCATCAACCTGATGCTGTTCGTGGGATTCGCATACGTGCTCTTCCCCTCGCTGCGGGAGAGGCTGACGGCCTTCTTCACCTTGAGCTATCCGGTGGCCGAGGGCGCGGTGTACGGGCAGGGCCCCAGGGACTTGTACTTGGTGGGCAGCTTCATCGTCTTCTTCACCGCCCTCCGAGCCTTCTCCCTCGACTACGCTCTCATGCCGCTGGCTGCCAAGTGCGGCATCAAGAAACGGAAAGGCAAGGTCCGCTTCGCCGAGCAGACGTACATGATGATCTACTACATCCTGTACTGGAGCTGGGGATTCACCCTGTTCATCCAGGACACACCCCAGCATGTCGACAGCGTCGAGGGGCTGCTCATGTCCATGTGGAGGGATTACCCGCGATTGCATCTCAATGCTGGCATGAAGCTATACTACCTCAGCCAACTCGCCTTCTGGATTCAGCAGGTCATGGTGATCCATATCGAGGAGATGAGGAAGGACCACGCGCAGATGTTGACCCATCACATCATCACCATCGGACTGCTGTCCTTCTCCTACCCGTACCGGCAGTGGCGAGTGGGCAATGCGGTCCTGGTCTGCATGGACATCGTCGACTTCATCTTCCCCCTGGCCAAGATCCTGAAGTACCTGGAGTATCAAAAGGCGTGCGACGCAGCGTTCGGCTGCTTCGTCATGTTCTGGTTGGCCAGTCGCCACATCGCATACAACATGATCTGCTGGAGCATCTGGGCGCACGTCAACGACAAGACCATGCCGTACGGGCTGTACAGCACCAAGACCGGGCAAAGAATCTCCGAACACGGCGGCACCAACGTCATCGACAACCTCCTCCAGCCCATCCTCCACCCGCACGCCCCGACCGTGAGCTTCAACGCCAACATCCGCTGGCTCTTCCTCGGCCTCCTCGGCGCGCTCCAATGCATCACCATCGCCTGGTTCCTCATGATCTGCCGCGTCGTCGCCAAAGTGCTCCGCGGCCAAGGCGCCGACGACACGCGCTCCGACGACGAAGGCGTGGACGCCGACGAGGACGACGACGTCCCGCAGCCGTCCGATCACAGGACCGTGCCGATCGTCGCCGCGGAGCCGGAGAAGCCCAAGTTCATCGAAGTCGAGGCGGACGGCGATGAGATCAGCTACGTGCCGAGACATCAGAGCAAGGGCCCGGCGACCAAGAGGAAATCGAAGGGCATCTCTTCGGGGTTGAATCTGGGCGATCACAAGGAGATTTTGAATCGGATCGGGTGTCTGAGTGAGGAGCAGCTGGCGAGGGAGCGGGAGAAGCGGGAGGATTCTGTGAGCCCGAGGATCGGGGGCGCGGGTGGTGGTGGTGGTGGTGGGAGGAAGTAGATGGGCTGTTGGGTCGTGCACGAGGAGTGGCGACGCGCGTGTGATGATCCCTCGGTGCTCTTGTCTGGCACGGGCTCGATAGGAACGTCGGGTGTCGAGTCTCGCCGACTGCCATCAGACGACGCATGGAGAGATGTTACATGTATCCCCTGATACGGCCATGATGACATGTTTTCTTGACCTCGTGCCCTTTCCTCTTCCCACCGGCTTGATGCTCTAGAAGCGTAAGGTCCTCCGATCCCGTCTGCTCTGATGGGAACGAGCGTCGATCGTGGGCGTGGCCTAGCTACCTTCCTTCTTTACACCGACTTGGTCGAATTGATCGATCACCTCAGGTGTTCAAGTCTACCGAGACACGGACACGAGGACCCGAAGCGATTGATCCCCCGAGAACCGCGGGACTCGTGACCCACCCGCACGCAGCGGATCAGACCATCCGTCTGGCTGGCTATCAAGGATGCAAGCGATTGCGGGTCATTCGTCCGTGATTATGAATAAGCGTAGCGAGAGAGAGAGAGAGAGAGTATATATATACATGTGCTTGAGCCTCCTCTCGACGGTGCGTGTCGTGGACGGGCAGGCAGAGGTAGGTAGGTCACGAGGAAGACTTGTACGTGTGTACTGACTGTACTTTCGAGATGGGGTTTTCCGAGGGATAGTGGTGGTGCCTCATCTTCAGGTCTGTCTGCCGCTTTTGGTATCATCATCGCTGTGCTGTTGCTTTGCGTCTGGGCGCTGCTGGCGTCTGTGGCCGGTTGACAGGTACGTCCGGACGCGTGAAGACTCGGTCCATGCTGCGTCGGTGGTTGGACAAGACCCATCGCTCGGGAGGGTGCTGGGACTTTCGCGATGGGCAGAGTCTCGGGGGGGAAAAGGGTCTGGTGGGTCCATGGTGGTCGCTTTGGTTTCGCAAGAATCATCCGGAGGTGTGGTTGAGGTCCCTTATCATCAATCAATCATGCTTCCGAGCATTATACCTTACAATCAGCACGCACACCTCCGTAGGCCACAGGCCACTATGGCTCAGCATGCCGATTCTCACGCGGGAGAGCCTAGCCGTAGATTCAGGATACCTACCTACCTACGACCGCAACGCGCGAACACGCCAACCAAGTACATTTCACCACCAAAACCCCAACCTCCGTGCGATCTGACACGCATAGCCGTGTCCCATACCCACCAGCCCATCGCTACCCTCCACGCCAGGATGTGCCCCGGTCCGAACGAGTCGATCCCGCCATCATTGTCAGAAGAATGTCGGTGTCGTTTTGTCATGAGTTAGGGACGTACTGGACGTCGTGCGGAGGATCGCGAGATCGAGACATATAGCTCTGGGCTGGTGATGAAGACCAGGGTGTCCGGCCTACATGAGAACCAAAAAGTACGTATAAGCTTTTTCAGGGCTTGGGAGGTGAGTTGGGGTTGGGGTTGCGGGTTGCGGGTTGGTGTTTCAGACGCGACATGTTCGAGAGCTTGTCGTGTGCGGGATGGAATGCTTCTTTTTTATTTACTTTGCGACTCGGGGCGCGCGGTGGCGTCGACAGGGTGTCGGATGAAATGGACCTATTCTTGGCTTTTGGCTTCGCGGGTTGTGTCTGTGGGAGTTTGGTCTTTGCTTTTGTGTCTCGTTTATTTTATTAGTAATAATAGAAATATGCCTTGATCGTGTTGCAGTCTATAGCAAGTGTTCTGCTATGCTCGACATCTTGCTGAGGCTTGGACCGCGTGTGCGAGATCTATTTTGAGGGCTGGTAGACTCGCACACATACCTTTGGGGTTTTGGAGAACCTGGGATGGAGTTCGAGGGACCCGTGCGAACATGCTCTGTTTCCACCGCGACGTCAGAGCTTGACGGGAGTCGCTGGGCACAGACTCCAGTGTGACTGGTGGATGGGGCTGTGGCAAGCAGGTTAGATGATCACTGACTGAGGCTGTTTCTGCTATACAAAGAAAGCTTCTCGGTTCGTCTTCTTCCCATATCCTCCGAGACGTCTGATGGAAGTATCAGTGACGAGTCGGTCGGGACTAAAATGTACCGTTGAGGCAAAGATATGAGCTTCGCGATCTGAGGCTTCCATACATGACCCATGTCTCTTCCGTCCAACCGGGTAGTGATCTGTCAAGCACGCTGCCTTCAAGCGACGTGCGTAGATGTAGGCATCGGGTATCATCATGTGTTGACGGGGCCGTGGCTGGCAAAGCTGACGCAGCCCAGGTTTCGCGACGACTCAGTGCTTGAGCTTCTGTCGGATCTTTCCACTGGTTCGGGGCCAGGCGCTCGACTCATCCGTGCATGTCATGAACGACGCCTGTTCCAGCCCACTATTTCGAGACGCGTGTCTATCAGTGGCGTTCGAAAGGTGTCTATGCCATGTCAGAAGTCTTGACAGACCAAGTGCAAGGGACCGACGCCGTCGAGTGTGCATCTGGGCCATCTCAAGATCACGAGGTCCAGTACCGACATCTGCTTCGTCCTTTGTTGGGAAGCTCCTCACATTGTGCTGATCATAGGCAATAGTATTGTGCTGAGGATGAATCTTGGCTATCGAGAGCTTTGCACAATCCGGCACATGTAACTCCTGACTGGAATGTGCTGCGCTTCAGATACCTCACACCTCTGACATTCTTCTGTTGATAGCATATTCCTCCTGCCGACGGAGTCATATTTGTTCAGGATAATGACCTTGCGCACCTCAGCCATGTGTCTGCCGGTCGCGGCTGACGGAATGCGGGCCTCTTCAGCGTATGACATGTGGGAAGGAGAGAGGCAATGGTCATACGCATGAATGATGCTTCTCTGGATACAGTAAGCGAATTGATGAATGATGACCCAACCCCCGGGGATGCATGTTGTTTGATCGCGTCCGTGTTGATGTCTCTGCTCTGCCTACCTCACCTCTTCGCGGTCAAGCTCTCCAAGACATGTTTTGGCAAATGTTGGACACCATCGCGGTCCTGCTGGTCGGCCTTCGCATCGCATCTGCCTCTACGCCGTGCCATAACAGGCCGGTGCTGTGCGGGAGGGCGTACAACAACATCCCACATCGTGGCGCACACCATAGTCCCTTCGTCCGCGACGACTCGACCCAGCATTCGCTCAGTGGCAACCAGGACTACAACAGCACAGTGCAGCTCTCAGCTGGGGTGAGATTGTTGTCAGCGCAGGTGCAGAGGAATGGGAATGCGCTGCACGTTTGCCACACCAGCTGTGAGCTGTTGGATGCAGGGGAGTTGAGCGACTGGTTGGGAGAGGTCCATGACCGGCTCTTGGCCAATCCCCACGACGTCGCGACGATCCTGCTGGTCAACGGGGCCAACGCTAGTGCCGATGAGCTGGCGGCGGAATACGAGGCGGCAGGCAACGTGACCGATATCGTCTATAGGCCACCTCCGACCAACGACCGGATCAACGCTAGTGCATCTTCCTCATCTGGCCCAGGTCCGTCAATGGGCCTGACGCAGGACTGGCCGACCCTGCAGTCTTTCATCCAAAGTGGCACACGCCTGGTCAATTTCGTCGCGAGCCTGGAAGACAACTCTCCTGCCACTTACCCTGCTGGACGAGTTCACTCACCTCTTCGAAAACGACTACGACGTGACCATCCCATCAGGCTTCTCCTGCGAGGCCAATCGTCCCTCGAGCGTGCAGAACAAGACCGCCCTCGCACGGGCAGCAGGGCTTCTGCCACTCATGAATCACTTTCTGTACGAGCGCGAGGCGTTCAACATCGAGGTGCCAAATGTTACCTACATCAGCACTGCCAACTCTGATACCAGCGGTGAGGGCGACCTGGGTAGCGCAGCCAATGAGTGCACCACAATCTATGGCAAGGCACCAAACTTTATCCTCGTGGACTTCTTCAACGTAGGGCCAGCGATGGCGACGGTTGACCGCTTGAATGGTGTGACCGACGCCGTGGGACGCATCGACCTTTCGACAGCTGTTGCCAATGGCAGCAGCAGACCGGCTGGAGTTGCTGCTCTCGCCTTCTCGCACGCTGCCATGCTGTGCTCCGCCGTTTTGGCAGTCGCGATTGTCATGGCGTCGCTGTCGCACTGTCGCCGATGGGTGCACGAGGTTGGTGCGTCCAAGTCAACGAGAGATGGAGATCTCGTACGCTTGGGGGCAGGGTCTTGCCGGGAGAATGACCTTGCGTCGCTGAGACGAGCGAACCTATGGACAGAGAGTGGCATGTTTCAAGGATATAGATTGAGCGCTTGTATAACAGCCTCAAGATCCATCGCGTCGGGTCCCAGTCCTGCAGATATCGAGACGTCGGCAATCGGTTATAGGTGCGCTTGAGGCGGTAACATGGTCTCGGTCCTGGCCTTGCATCCGGTACCGTGCGACATCTTGACAGAGACCCGAGCCAGTTGGTGGAAAGACAAGGCTCCCGGTGTAACCCATGCACATCGCGATGAGAGTGGTACGAAGCTCCTATCCGTTCCGTCGCGACGAGTCCCGGCACGCCGGACGGCTCGGAGCACTGCACGGCGGGGATTGGTTCTCGACCTGGTCACCGGAGGACTCGTTGTGGCAGCAGCAGCTTCCCGACGAGCTGCGAACCGTATTCATGCCTGTTACGAGATGCATTGGGTTTTGGTGAGAACCACGGTCTGCGTTGAGGTAATACAACCTCGTCGACTCTTTGCTTGGGACGCCTCGCCAATAACAACAAGATCGCGTGATGTGAGCCGACGGCGCAAAGACTGAGCGTTGCTTATTACCTAGTTGCAGGGTCGCAATTAATTTGATCTGTAATGATAAGAAATCATTGTGTGGAGCGCAGCGCAGCGCAGCGCAGCGCAGGGAGCGGCAAGGTCCGTCGGACGCTTTTTCAACGAGCCAGATTACCGAGACTCTGAGCCACCGATGGCACCGCGTCCTGCCCAAGCTGTGACATGGTCAATACCGCCCCGTCGGGATGCTGGGCAGCCGCAGGCCCCGTCCGCACATGCTCGGCCGGCTCGTCGTTGGTCGATGGGCCTCTGAACGTGCATGTCGGCGTCTGCAAGCGCACGTCGACGGGCGACGGTGTGAAGGTGATTGAGCAGGGCATCGGGATTGTGCAAAAGCCGCCCAGCTCGTGGCAGGCTTGCTGGAACCGGATCCGGCGCCCTCGTGGTTGGGCCGTGGGGTGCCAGCCAGCGACACACGCCTCCTCCACTCACTGATACCGTAAGTTCGTCTTGGGTGGGTACTACCGACACGCTGCAGCCGCACGCATCTCGTCGCGACCGACCCGGCAACGAGGCCAACTGATCGAGCATGCCGTAATATCGGAGCTGCCTGAACCAAGGTAAGGGTTCGTGCAGCTTTCCCGGTCGCGCGATCTTCAGGCGGCTGGTCATGATGGTCATGCTGATGATGATGATGCTCGCGGCACCACCGTCGTGTGTGGTGCCTCCGCATCGCTCCGCTCCTACGGTTACATGGAGCCATGGCCCAAGGGCGCTTGTCAATCGCGGGTGGTGAGAGATGATATGAGTCCGGATTGCTGAACTTCTGATGATCATCACCACCACAGGACTCAGCATCAGGAGTCCTGGCAAGTTGCGGCGGGTTGTTCGGCAGTTCGCTTCCGCGTAACGGCTGGTCAGTGGTGCAGTGGTGCAGTGGTGATGACGGGGTGGGAATGGGATGCCACCGAGAGGTGGAGCTGTCGCCTCAGCTGTCAGTGAGTGAGTGGTAGATACCTTGATACATGTCATGAGGGCGGCCGGCAAAAGTCGCTGCGACGGACATGTACAGGGAGGGAGTCTGATCGGCCGGCGGCGAGATGGGGCGTCGGTGTCTGGTCCCAGTCGAAGCTAGAGGGCGATACTACCGTCCCTCCACGTCCCACGATGATGATGCTCCATCCCGGTTGCTCCACGCACGCACGGCGCACGCTGCACGCTGCACGCTGCACGCTGCACGCTGCACGCAACCCTGTCTGTCAAAGACCCGCCCCTGCCCCGCCCGCCCTCATCATCCCGTCCCTGGCACAGACACCACCAGCACAGTAGTAGTAGTAGTAGTGCCCTTTCGACACGCTCATGACCACCTCATCGGACGGTAAACGTTTCAGGTTGGCGCCGGAAGCCCGGTCGTCGACCTCTGAGGAGGCTCTGTCCCTCAGATCCCCCCCCCCATCTGCATGTCGATCTCGTCGCGCGCATGATTCGCCTCACTGCCCCCATGCTCGCCACGGGGTCCCGGTCGTCGAGAGGCATCGTCGACCGGGTCGCGGACGGTCACGACGACGACGGTAGATGTCGATGATGAGACGGAGGCCCGCTCATGTCATGCATGACCACTCAGACTGGAGGATCATGTGGATGACGGGAGCCGCAGGGTGCGCGGTGGTCATGGCGGCTGCGGTGCTGCGGTGCCCATGGGCTAGTCAAGGGATAGCAGCACCACCGACTCGTTTCCCAATTGCCATTGATACAGGTCAATATGGGCACGAACTGCCCTCTTTGGTTATGACTAGCGGCGGCGGCAAAGAGTTCGAGGACTAGTAACTACTGGAGTCTCTTGCCAATGTGGCCGCTGGGGGCCGGGTGTCTTGATGAAGCATCATCATGGGCCATGGCCCCTACGCGGCCGGATGTCACGGTGGTGGTGGACGATCCATCAGAAGGCCGATGATGGTGATGATGATGATGATGATGATGATGATGATGAACAACAAGGTCCTTTCGTGGCTGCGCGACAAGCGCCACGGTGATGGATAGGGCTCCTCGTTGACAGCGCTGACAGCACTAGAGAACCGAGCCATATGGGCCCAATCGCCCCGAACAAGCTGCAATGCCCAAGTCGGGTATGCGCTATAGCGCAGCCTTCCTGCTAGCCTCGAGTCCGAGCGCACGTCAAAACTCCGACCGCGCTGGTCCGGGCCCTGGGGGAGGGATCACCAGGGCCATGCGGGCCGTTGGAGCTGCTCCATGCTTGGATTGATGATGAGCGTAGTCGCACGCAGTTGCAGCAGACGGGTCCTGGCTCATCAGCTCTGTCCCATCCCATCCCATCCCGCCCCGTCCACCTCTCGCCCTTGCGAACCTTGCATCGACCATCGACCCGGCGTCGAGGGTCTGCATGAGATTCAAGGCTCGACATCCTCAAACACCTCCTACAACAGCTCCTCCCTCGACCCTCCACCGACCGTGGCATCTTATACGTCGGGACCTAAGACGTTGAAGACAGTTCCTTACAGAAAACTCTCTGCTCCACCTGCACTCTCTCCTTCAACTCACCGACTGTTCTGACTGGCCACGAGTCTGCGCCCTGGTGGTCCAGACTCGCCTCGCTAACCAGGAATCCGCTGGAATAGCTACACAGGACAGCATTATTGATGCTGGACCGCACAAGCAGTTTCGCCGTTTAATGAAGGAGCATCCCGGAATCGACCAGACCACAGCGCGATTCTTCACCTCTCGAGACTACTCCATCCCACTACCGACCTGACTAGGGCCGACCAGCAGCGCACGGAACGTCCATTGCATCTCATGTATACAGACCTTCTCCTCCTGGTTCGCGTCCTGTCTTGAAGCCTGCATCCCGCCGGTGTACCTTGTCCCGACTACTTTTCCCTTCGCAGGCCTCGCCGACCGAGATGGAGGCATTGACACTGGGCGAGAGTGCGACCACAGCACGCAACTCCTATACCTACGCAGCTATGTCGCGGCCTCGAAGCCCACGACTGCCGACACCCGAGGCCTCGCGATGCAGTAACGAGGCGGTCGACACCGTCGGCAAAGGCAGCGGATATCAGACCCGAGCTCCGCTGCCTGGCATGCTCCTCAGAGCCAGCCCGACGAGGTCGCTGAACGACGTCGGCTCGTACTACAGAGGCAGCCGGCACCAGTCGGCGCCTCATTCTCCGCCATATGGCGCCTCGGACGCACCGAAACCGTCGTTGCCTCCTCTGAAAACGGTGCGTGGTCCAATGCTGGCGGTCGGATATGTGCGCCTACCTACTGACGCTGCTTTGAAGGTGCTTGCCGACAACATGTCCAGTCCACCTCAAACGCCGACGGTCTTGACTTTGCCCTATCAACCGTCGCCTCGCGAGCCGGCATATACCAACAGTACCTACAAGCCACCTTCACTCTATCCGAATAAGAAACCAAGGACGGATTCGTTCCCCACCGCGGGTGCATCGTACTCAGCACCGGGCAGTTGGAGCGCATTGGGCGAGTCTTCGGCACCCTTGGAGTCGAAAGCTTCTGTGGGGCCAGGTCGTCTCGACGATGCGATCTCACACCAGCACTCCCGCCGCTACTCGGTGCAGCCTCCTCTTTGCGAGCGCGGGGCAGTCCGGAACACCAGCGCGAGCCGAATGTACCGCAGCCCCGAACAAACCCCCGTCTCGACGACGTTCGAGCGCCGATCCGCAGCTCAGCAGCAGAGCAGTGCCGGGCCGTGGAACCATCGGGAACGAGTGCCTGATCGATCGAATGACCGACGGATCGGCGAGCCCTACCATCCGTACGAGAGATCACATCCCGAGTCCGCCTACGCGAGACCACCTCCACAGGAACATCCTCTCCGAGTGCAACAGTCTCAGAGGGATTACTTCACCCAGCTCCGAGAAGATCACCCCTTTGATCGACCGACTCCACCCCACATGTCCCAGTACGCCCATGGTCCACAGTACGAGAACGGGCAGTCGTCTTATTTCATGCCCAGCCATTACGACTACCAGCACGGAAAAGCGCGGAAACGGAGTAATCTCCCCAAGCAATCGACAGAAATCATGAAGACGTGGTTCGATCAGAATATCGGTAACCCCTACCCCAGTGAAGAGCAGAAAGCCTTGTTTTCAAACGTGAGTTGCCCTCTCAACCATCCTGAACGATTCCGGGCGATCTGACAGTCCACAGGCGACGGGGATCAGCATGACACAGGTCAGCAATTGGTTCATCAACCATCGACGACGATGTCCCGAACTGAGGGATAAGCGGGAGAGGAATCGGGGGAATGGCCGCGATATGGAAATGTAATGGTTGGGGGAAGTTGTCGTCGGCCTTTCTGAAGCGTAAAAAAAAAACAAAAAAAGACCCACAGATACACTACTACTTATCACGAGAATGCCGAATGGAAGCATTCGCTTTTCATCTCCTTGCTGCCATGTCCTCAAAAGAGCAGACTCTTGCTCGCCACCGTCTCGAGCTCAGCCAGTTCGGACATCAGGACCGTCGAGTCATCGACACACTGCCGTCTCCGACAATGGAAAATCATCGCCCGTGCCAATCGACTCTGATCTGGCGGTCGGTCGTCACGACCCACCCTCGCCCTCGCCGAACTCTGCTCGAAGGCGCAGAGGACGTGCATCGTGATAAGGAGCATGGTTCCCCATCTGATGGCGGCAGAAATGGTCTCACTGTATACCGTGTGGCCGTTCCTGAGGACGAACCCCCACCCCGGACGCGCTCGCGCCTCCCTTCCCCCATCTCCCTCTGAAACAGGCCGTGCGGTTGCCCCAATCACGGATGTGGTTGGACCTGCTCGTGGTCATCGTCACGACGAGGTGGTCACGACTACGAACTTGTGTTTGGTTCTCTCTCTCTCTCTCTCTCTCTCTCTTTTGTGGGCCGTGACCCGAGACCTCAACACGGGGGGGGGGGCGTACCACTGTATCCTCCTTCCCGTGCAAGCATGGACGTCTGGACTGCCTTCATTCGGCGATGGCAGTGCGTGGATCCTTGACGGCAGCGACACGGACTCTGAGCACCCCAAAAAAAGAGACATTTTTTCTAAGAATAAAATGCTGGTAGTGTGCAACGACTTGTGACGCTACCTACTACCTACCCGGCCTTGATAAGCAGCAGTCGGTCAATTCTGCCTCCCACGGGAGACCGATGCAGAAGTCTGGTCGCGAGGGGGTGTGGTTCTGGGGCAGGGAGGATGTCCCGAGGAATCCATCGTCCCCTGCCACGCCATGCCGCATCATCACATGCGAGTAGGACGGACGGGACGGGTCATCGTCATGCTGTGAGGTGGTGAAGATGGATCGCCCGCGACAAGATGGCAGTTGGGGGTGGCTGTCCGGCACACGGCAGATGCTGCCGATCCCAGCCCAGACGGCGCCGAACTCTCCGCATCCCCAGCTCAACTCTCTCGTAGAGACTAGTAGTATGATCTTCGCTCTGCCGTCTTCGGGTCATTTCCTCCAGGTCTCGCCAGGATCTGACGGTTGTCTGCCTTTCCCCGTCCAGATGATCAATAGTGGGAAGATCAATTGGCGAGACGGCAGATGGATGAATAGCTTTTCCGCATACCTTATGGTCATGTCGCAGATAAAAATCCATGAGGATATCGAACATTACTGGGAATACCTCATTATGAGGAACGCACGGTTTGCAGGAGCCCCTCGGCGATCACATGTGTCGCTCAATTGGCCAATTTGCCAATCGACGGAGGTATAGTATAGCCTTCGCCGTGGATCGATTCGCGTACACATCGGGTGCCCTCATCACAGTAAACACCGGATCAGTAGTCGTGAGACCGGACGAGTCGCATCGACGACGACAGTCTTCCGGCCAGAATCAGGGCACAGCGACCATTATTCCAAACGGCTGCCCAAAATACCTCTGGACAAGCCATCCCGAGGCTCGTCCCGTGACGCCCCCGCCCCTCCTCCATCGACATGAGTTCGACTGGTGCAACGCTCGGAAAGCAAAAAGTCCCCCCCCCAGATGAGGTCTGCCGTGGCCCGTGGCGCCCGTCTGATCATCACCATCAGGCGTGTGGGCGTTGAGCTACATGTGTCGACAGCTGCCACCGTCTGTACGCTAGAGCTCGAATACCGAGAGGGGAAGGTGGTGCTTCCCGTTGCCTATCCGGCCCTATCGGACAGCCTTGGCGCCGTTTCCAGGCAGGTCCTTGAGAGGATCTCAGATGATGGCACTGATGGGGCACACGACTACTGCAATGACGTTGACTAGGGTCCAGAAGCGAGGGGATATATCGGCGAGAGACTGGGCCAAAGCTGTGGCGTTCGGAACACGGCAGTATTGCAATGTCACTTGGAGTCAGATCTACACGCTCCAAGCGATATAGGTGTAGGGGACCCTTAGGGGGTACCGTGATATAGCAGTGTCAGGATCGAAGCTCCCCGAGACGGCTGTTATTGGCTCCCTCATCAAAGAAGCAGTATAACGATCGAATCCGATCGTCGGCAGTTTCCGTTGCCACGAGCACATGTCGGTCGTAGCGAGAGCCAGCTGATGAGATTCATGGATGTAGTAGCGCCGCACACCGACTACAAGCCAACGCCGATCAGACCAACTGAGAACAAATGGAGCTAGGTCAAAAGGAGCATACCTACAAGCAATACAGTACAGCCCTGATCGCAGGCCCGGACCTTGTCGTGCCTCTTCCAAGCACCTGTGGTTCATGAATCGTGAAGCATGCATGCCTCGCGTCCTCGGCGCGCGAAATACCCTCAGGAACAAACGAACGAATGTCGACGCGCCTTAACCATCGAACGCTATATCCCAGCACCAAACAAGTTCACAGCCGCCGGGTCATGTGTGCGCCTTCTATCTCCACGACACCTCACCGGTCCTCGATGTATGCGTGACAACACAGCCCGCCTACTCCGTGTCCATTCCCACCCACATCATAGTCTCCCCATCGTCTCCCATATACGGGTAGACATAGCAATTACGACACTTGTAGTGCCTGTTGCAGATACCTGCAAGAGTGAGTATCCAAGCGCGGGTGATTGCTGTGCCTACACACGCAGCATACCCTGCAGGCAATCAGCGCCAAGCCCTGAACACAGCGACACTGGTCGATCACCACCATCTGCGCATGCTGGGCCCTGGGGCCGGACGCGGCTGCGGACCACGGCCATTGCCATCACCGTGATGACAATGCTCGTGACAGCCGGAAGTGCGCCCAACGCTGCGAGAGCGCCGACGCAGGCACTCGATTGAGCGGTCATCGACAGGACCATAGTGGGCGTGCTCGCAGCGTGTGAGAGCACGGCCTCTCATCTCCTCTCCTAAGATTGCAGGAGTAGACTGACCAGCCGTTCCGACGACCCTTCAATGTCCTTTGCGGTCGGATGGACTGGTACAATGGTCTCGCGCGTCGATGATCATCGTCGAAGTGCTCCCTGTTGAGCCTGAAATTCGCTTCGAGGTGGGTCTCAATAGACCGATGGAATCGGACAGCCATAGCAGCAACGTAGGACCTCTGTGCTCATATACCTGTATGGCCATATTGAAGGCGCACAGCATGAGGCACCGTCTCGTCGCCCCTTGGGGCACTGCCATGGCCGGGTAGACCCCTAATTCGAGGCGATAGACACAACAGCATTCACAAGGCAATCTATAGTCGCAGAAGGATAGTCGGATTTACAGGAGCCAGTCGGATGTTGTTCCTCGGGATTATTGCGCTGTAGTGCCTTTCCTACCTGGAATCCAATATCAGACTGCCTGGTCATATGTTCACCACGCGAGTACCTCGATCGGGCATCACCAGCATCATCACCGGGGCCGCCGACCAGAGCTCCGGCCAAAGACGTGTTGCCATCGCTGCCGGCGACCTTCGAGTCGACTTGTGCAGCGAGCGAGCATGGCCACATTCCGATCCATATTGCACCAGTCGAATCAGCAGGCATCCATTTTTCCAAGCGCCATTCAGGCCTCGCACAGGCGGCAGCGTGTGAAGCGTCCTGCATCTCTTGCTTGACAGGTCAAATTGTATTGGAGATTGCCGGTAAGCGGAATGGGCACCCAGAAGATTGCCACCGATGACATGACAAAACATGACCTGCACACACACTGCCTGATGTCGCGTGGTTCACATGCAAGGAGCGGCTGTGAGTTGACGATTGCGATAGCATAGCGCCCTGCGCAGTCCCACAGTGGGCTTGTGTGCTGCCTCTTCTGCTGGCATGACTTCAGTCGGTGCGGTATCGGCGACTGCGATAGATCTGTGAGGATCAAGCTCATCTCCAGAAGGTGGCAAAGCTGTCCTGTCGGAGTGAGGGGGGATCCTTGGCAGTTGCACTTTCCCATCGTTTGCCTTGAGTGCCTTGCGAGAGCAGGCGCAGCTAGTGCTTTACGCCTGGCAGACCCTGACCAGGAGTGTGGAAAGACGATATCGAACACAGATCGGAGCGAGCAGAGCCTGGGCGGCGCAGTATATCGGATTCACAGTCGCATGTAAAGAGAGCTCATATCTAGCCACGGCCTTGGGGGATAGACCGACAGAGTATACTTTAGCAAGCAGCGAAGCTGATGACAGCAAGATCTGGAATCGGTTCCACTGCCACGTACGACGCTTCACCGCCAAGCGTCCATAGACCGCAAACAATTCCGTTCTGTTCAAGATAGGCAGGGCTTCGAATGAGGAGGCTAAAAACCACGCCAAGTTCCTCGTCTCGATGGTTATCGGCATACTATGTCGCCTGGTGTGACTGGCGGCTTGCTCGATATGAGCGACGACTATACAGCCAGACCTTGAGCGATGAAAGTCGACATTTCGAGGCCGCCAGCTTTTTGCCTCGACGCCTTGCAGGACAATCCGATCAGGTGGTCTTGGGCATCATCGGGCCATGACGCTGATATGATGCTTTGAAGTCCGGATGGACCTAAGGTATTCAGTCTGCTGTCTGTAGGTTGCAGTCTCCGCAGGCGTCAGAGAGATCGTGCACGTGGCGGTACGATGAAGGAGGGAATACTGTTGAGATGAAGCCGAAAGTACATGCATGTATGGAAGGATGATGACGGGAGGAGCCGCACGGATCAACAGTAATTCCAGATCGCGTACCCTCCCACAGTAGTCGCGTCCCCTTGCCTGAAGACATTGGATTGTTATTGGACCTGTGGACGTCGACCACCATGGCTACGTTGACGAGATCAGTAACAAACCAGCCGATGCCGAGGGGGAGGGACGATCGGGTGTCGCGCAAGAAGAAGGAGCAACGGACGGACATATGGTCGAACTTGTTACGCCAGACCCGCGAAGCGCAAGCACGCTCGAGAACACAAGCAACGCAACATCGCGAATTGTTGATATGTGGCGGCTCACCCGAGGATCAGCGTCAATTCGTGCAGATGCTTGCTCGTCCCCCGCCCGCGGCGCCACCAACACGCAACCGGGATCAGCGGCCACAGAAACCGAAAGGAGAGGTACGGCTGTCAAATCGCTTCGCCTATGGCTACGGTCATATGACCTTGTTTTCTCCGCCACAGCAAACCGTCGGTGTACTTGGGAGTGAGAGCGAGGAAGTGGCTGGTGTTGAGCTGCATACACTGCCTGAACCAGAGCCTGTCTACGAGCAAACGCTGAGGAGAGTGCTGGACCCACGGAAGGGAAAGGACCAGGACGCTGAGGTGGATCCTGATGAGGGCTTTGCTGCTGGTGCTCAGCCGACACCGAGTGAAGAGAGGTCGCGGCCGGCAGTGGCAATTCTGCTCAGCTGGAAGGAGCCGTGGCGATTCCTCAGTCTGTTGCGAGGATGGCTACAATTACTCGCAAAATCGCTGCTTCCACCTGGCTCGCCTCATGAAACCCCGTATGATGTTCTCAAAGAGCACCGAATATCGCTGAACATTGTCGTCCAGCACGTCGAGGCGCAAGAAGGGCTAGAACGAGAAGGCTACAGAGAAGAGAGCTTTGACTACATCTCGCAATGTTTGCGGACCTGCGTGCTTCCGGTCGCGGCGTCATTAGTCTATGTAAGCAGCAACCCGCCTCCACAGCAACCCGGCTCGCCGCTCTCGGAGGTCCAGAAGGTACTATTCACCAGTCTTGGCCTCGATCTTGGCCCTCTCTCTCCAGCAGCAGCAAAGGGTACAGCTCCGACCAAGCGAGAGGATCTGCTTCCTAAGCACAATGTTGTGGATCGCATGGCGGTCATTGTGCCGAGCGGCTGGGACAGCCTCGGCAAGATCCGCCTGTTGTCCGAGACGTTCTCGCCGGAGGCTATCCAGGAATCCTGGACGTTTGATCTCAATGTCGTTGATAAGCCAGCTCTGACGGTCGAAGAAGATGCGAAGCAGGACACCTCTACATCACCTCAAGTCAATGGTGGGGCAGAAAATGCCCAAGGCGAAGCAGAAGTATACGCAACGTCAGATGTAGGCGAAGACGAAGAGCTCAAGTCACGGGCACTGCCACCCTCTAAACAAGCACTGTCCGCCATTGCAACATATGAGGCGGCAGTGGTTGATCCGAATGCACATAAAGCCGTCAAACCACCATCTATAGAAATCACAACCAAACCGGACCAACAATTCCTAGCCGAAATGCGCACACACCTGCAAGAACTCGAAGCACAAGATGCAGAGCGTGCCAAAAACAACCCCAGCATGGTGTCAACCACCGCAGGAAGCCTCAATAATGCTCGCATCATCGGCCTGCCCGCCGGCGAACAGACAGGTGCCCTCAACGAGCTCGGCGACGTCTCGTTCAACGTGGGCGGCGTCAGCTACAATACCATCACAGCGGAAGCCGCCATCGAGCGAATCAAGCGCCCGACGCAGTCCCACTCGGCGGCTGTCGGCGCTGAGAGCCCGAAGGCCACAACGCCTAGGACAACAACGCCACGGCCGCCGAGGAGGGAGGAGAGGGAGTCGAGTACACCTGTTGCGTCGAGTTCCGGGAGCAATAAGGCCGATTTGCCGGTTGAGAAGCTGGAGGAGTATTTTGCGAGCTTGATGAAGGGCGGCGGGGGTGCGGGTAGTAATAGCGGCACGCCCAGCAAGCCGGGCCGGTAAAGAATCGGAGTAATGATGGGATGTCGCCTATGGATTTTCGACGTTGTTCCGTTGATCATGCCGCACTCCTTACAAGACCTTTACCTCATTCCGTCAATGTTGAACACGAAAGTCCACACTGGCATCATACCTCGGATCCAAGGCCTCCTCTTCCCGCACAGGACACGTAGGCATAAAACCACACTGATGCGGTTCTTCCTGGCAACCAATGAAGTAATTCGACCTTCATGTCGCGAAGCCATGATGCCATAACCGCTCGCTCACTGAATTCTATCTACGGCGTTTCGCTTGGTTGGGGGGGTGAGAAAGCGTGGCTGCTTATATTGTTGACTCCGGAGCCGAATCGGACTGGTCGTTGGCGGTCACACGATCGGGCCTCCTGGCGGCTCTGACAGAGCGCCGGCTGTTTCCAAACCGCGCACCATTGGAAAATCGCTCGGAACCTGTAGCTCTCGCAAGCCACACAATCAAGAGCATGTGCCGGCGGAACCTATTCAGCTCTTTTCCACCTCTCAACCACCTCCCCACCAGTCACTCCTGCGCATGCCTGTGCCCCACGACCCCATGATGCTGCTCCATGAACTCCATAATCTGGTCTCGATCTGCCACGAAGCATTCTCGTCAGCAGACAACTCCTTCCCAAATCACCCGCCTCTTCGCAAAGCCAAACGTACGTACCTTTACAAACATGCGGTACCCCCCACCCATCAACATCCCTCCTGGCGCCCTTCAGCACCCTCGCCCACTCGACCGTCATGTCGCCCGCACACAGGATCGCCTGCGCCAGGTACGCGAAACAATGCTGCGTGTGGCTGAAACTGAGTTCCTCTCTGGCCGCGTCGGCGGCGCGCCAGTTGTTCCTCTCGGCGTCGGCGAGGACGATTTGCGTGAGGTTGAAGTGGGATTGGCGGATCATGGCCTGTCACACATTTAGCTCGTGTTTGAATATGGTGAGGAGGGGCAGGGCAAAGGTATACGAGACAGTGCAGTTGATGAAACATGGAGATGGCGTATTGGTCTGGCCCTCCGTGGGTGCGGACGCCGTGCGGCAATCCGTATTTTTCGGGTTGGGTGATGTTGATGAAGCCGTGGCCCGGAGGGAAGAGGGAGTCCCAGTAGAGTTGGTTGCCGGGGCTTGGGATTTGAGTGAGTTCGGGGATGGCTTCGAAGGTCACGGTTTTTGTGCCCACTGCGGAGGGTCGTCAGTGTCAGCGGTCGGAGATTACGAGGGGTCATGTGGTCGGCTACGGACTCGGTGGTACGAATTGGGCGTCCCCAACTTCATCTGATGTGGCTGTCTCTCGGGTTTGGAAGACATGGAGACCGAGGATGCCTGCGAAGAGGCCGAGGAGGATCCCCGTGATGAATGCGAGGATTGGGCGTACTCGTATTGGGTGCTTCGATTCACCTGGGATATGAGGTCCGGGACTGTGGTCTTTCTGCTCGAGGTCGAAGCTTTCGCTGCTTCCGTCTCTCGCGGAGCCTGTGTCGAGTCCGGGTAGGGGTGCGTATTTGGGTCCTTTCTGGTTGAAGGGGGGCATGATGGGGGCGGGCCAAGCGCCTGAGATTACTTGGCTGAAAAAGGACGCGATCGGATGGTGCCAGCGCTGGTGCAGCGCCCTGTAGAGGAGTCCAATCGATGGTGATGATACTCAATCCTGCCTCTCGGCTTGCGAAGAAGGCCTTGGAGCAGTCTGTACTTCTGTCCAATACGTCGTCGTGCACAGCAACGATTGTAGGCAGCTGCGACAACACTGTTAGCCGTGCCAGCCATTTAGAGCGCCTCGCCGGGCACACATGTCATTGACCTGCTGCTGCCCTTCGCCACACCTCCACTACATTCACCTTCCACGACTCCGGCAATTCAACGCACCTATGCAAGGAAGTGCGAGCACCGAGCCTCGCAAGGTAGTTTGTAGAAACCTTGCGATTTTCCAGAACGTGCCTCAACAGGTCCTACGAGCCAGCCAGTGGCGCAGGATGGAACGTCGCCAATCATTCTCTGCTATATAGAGAATGGAATAGCGACAGAGAGCACGATACTTGGTGCACGCGATACGTGCTGCAGATCGCGTGTACCGCCCGAGATATACCGGCTCGTCCGGTTTCACTACTAGTTCTAGTGCTTTGCGGACCGATTATGGCTGCACCTTCGGTCTCACCTCTCGCGCTACGTCTACTGTCCCCGATCAAGAACTTCGGGCACGCTGTGCACGCACTTGAGGTGGCTTTAACCATGCCCTCCTGGTGAACGATCCACGCGCTGTCGTCGTTGCGGATACAGCAAAGGATGTGTGTGCTTGGCGTTCTGTGATGGCGATCAAGGGAGAGAAGCAGGAAAGAGGCGGATAAGTGGGTGCCATAGAGATATAGAGGACGTGTGATTCCATGGATGGTAGTAATGCTTCTGATACAGCATGTGCCATCACGTCTGCTTTGTAAGCATAACCATATCACCAGCGCAAGGCTATAATGCAGTCACATGCTTCGCCTCCTTCGTCACACATATCCCGTATCTCCCACGGTGGATCAGCACATCGCCGGCCCTCTCATTCCCCTAAGATCGCCCCAGCAAAGCCGCCACCCCGTCCTCATCCACTCCTGCCCCAGCCACTCCACTCCCAAACAAATCCTCATCCAACTCACCCGCAGCCGCAGGCTTCGGATGACTCATCTTCCGCCTCTTCAACCTCGGATCCGCCGGCGCTTCGCCCGATGCCTGCCTTACACGCTCATTAGCTAGATTCTCCAGGAACTGATTCGCAGCATCTGCTGCGGTGTCCATAGCTGGTGGAGGCTCGTAGGCGGGAGCTGGCTCGTTGAAGTTGGGTGGTTCTTCTTGAATGATCTCGGCGCCGGAGGGATTGGGTGCGTAGGATGGGGTAGGATCTTGTGGCACGGAAATGCCGGTGTCCATTCCTGATTCCGGGGGTGGTGGTGTGAAGCTCTCGACGTCTGGAGGAGGGGGTGTGAAGCCTTCGGCCTCGGGTGCTGTTGGCTCGGCACCGCCGTTGGTAGAGTGGCCGTTGGCGCCATTACTGATTGTAGGGTCTTGCGGGGATGTAGCGGTAGTGGGTGTAGCGGGCGTCGAGGTGCCGCGCATAATGCTGTCCTCGACCTCCTTCCTCGTCGTCTCAATGGCGTCTTTTTTGGAGGAGAGATCTGCCATGAGGGCCTCATCGCTCGTCAATTTCGCTCGGTTGCTCTCAATCAACCTTTCGAGACTCGCAAGCAATTCCTTCCTCGCCTGAATGCTCGCCTCGACGGCCTCCTCCGCCTTGACCAAATGCTTCACCAGCGCGGTCAACCTGTGCGCGCGTACGGGCGCTGTAGGCAGAGGCGTGGTCGAATCTGTCGTCTTGGCGTACTCCTTCTCGGCATTCTCCCTCGCCGGGCCAGTGGCCGCTTCTGCCTTGTTCACAGCAACCTGACTCTTGGATAGGGCGTCAAGCTCCTGTGGCAACCCTCCGCTCAGACTCTGCCCAAACAGACTCCCACCCAGCTTCTTCTTCTCGCTCTGCCCGGTCTTGCTCCGCTCAATCTCGGCGATCCTCTCGTCCACGCCGCGCAGGATGGCCGCGTCGAAGATCTGCCGCTGCTTCCACACGTCCACGACGCGCTTGATTTTGCCCTGGATGTCCTGGCTCGCGCCGCGGAAGGCGAGCCCGGTGGCTTCGGCGATGATCGGCTCAAAGGCCAGCATGAAGTCGCGCTTGCCTCGTGCGCGCGACTGCTGCACGACTTCGTTGGCGAGGTAGATGAGGTTGAGGCGCTTGGCCGGGGTCGAATTGGCTTTGAGGGCGTCGAGGTAGACGGAGGCGGTGCGGTCGGCGTGGCGACGGTGGAACATGATCCATTGCGCGTTGGTGGTGATACTGTCCTGCGTCTCGTTCAGGCTGCTCAGTTTGTGCCGGACGGCATCGTCGCTGTACGCCATGATGTATATGTGTCACTTGTCTTTTGCTGACTAGAACTGTGCACGAGTCGGAATGCGTCACAGCTACAGCATGGCACGATTCTCGGTCGATCGAGATGCGCAGTATCGGTAGGTAGTGACTTGGTCGTGTGCTTTTCGGTGCTGTAAAGTTGAATGCTGCGCGCAAGTACAAGAGCTCTCAGGGCAGCAAACAACGCTAGCGGAAGAACTCCGGCGCGCATGTGGAAGCTAAGTGGAGGGTAGTAGGTAGTAGGGCTGTTCATGTTGTTGCTCCTCTCACATTCACCTTCCAACTCCCTCACAAGCTTTCACAACTTCATTCCACGGCTTCCTCGGACAAGATTTCTCGAGATTCGACTAGAACAAGGACTTGGGCCAGACTCTGGACTATAGCGCATTCCACACCTCAGGGGAGCCTGAATCAATTGCTTGGGCAGCTGCGACCATGGCCGACCGCTTCCCTTCGCTCGATGACTTTGAGGGCGGTATGTAGTCTGCTGATGCTGGCTTGTGCGCATTGCTGAACACTTTCAGGCCAGACAGAAACACAAGGCACGGCCAACCTTGAGTCCGTGGACGAGCCCTCAGACTTTCTAGCACGGGAAGCCGCCCTGCTTGGAGACGATGCGCAACAGTTCGCCACACCTGCCGACCGCGCCGCAACTGTCCATGAAGCAGGCGACGATGACGATCTGCTCGGCGGAGGGGCCGCTACCAATGGCGCAAACGACGACATGATGGGCGACTTTGAGAGCTCTTTCCCTGCCGTCTCTACCCAAAATGAGGCAGTGGCACCAGGTGGCACAATCACCGGCTCCACGCTCCCATATCAACCTGCTACACACCCAGCCTACTCGGGGCCAGACGCATATGAGGAGGAGCCGGAGCCAGTACGCCAATGGCGTGAGAGAAGGGATGCCGACATCGCGAGACGAGATGAGATCAGCGAGGGCAAGAAGCAGGAGACCATCAAGGCTGCCCACCAGGCCATTGACGAATTCTACGAAAATTACAACAACAGAAAGGAGAAGCAGATTGCACAGACAGCAAAGGAGGCGGAGGAGTTTTTGAAGAACCGGGAAGACACAACCAGCGGAGGCACGTCGTGGGAGAGGATCGCAAAGCTGGTAGACTTGTCGGGCAAGGGCGCGGGAGGTGGAGCACCAGGCACGGGCAAGGCGAAGATGCGCGAGCTGCTCATCAGCTTGCGGAAAGACGAGCACGCTCCAGGCGCTACGGGTGTTTAGGACGCGCCTGTCGAGAGAGCGGTATCCCCTCCATTTGAAGCTACCACAAATGGGGCGACGATCGGGAGGCGGTTTGTCTCCGCTCCGGCTTCGCAATATGCTCTCAAAGACCAATCGCGATCCTTTTCCGGCGTTCCAGGTCGCTACGGCTGGCGCAAGGAGATGAGAACGACCAAGGATGGAGTCATGCACGAGGTCTTGATCAGCACAAAGTGGTGAGCTCCCTGCCAGGTGGTAATGTAGTGACCAATGTAAAAGCACAGGAGTACCCAGAGGTGAGCGTGCTCGACCACCGTAAACGAGGAGAATGGTGCTTGGAAGTTGAGATAGATGATATGTACGAGTACTGCCTATCAAGGTGTATGAGGTAATCGTTCATTAATTGTTCATACTATTGCATTCTTGTTCGAGCAGGCCTCGATGTTGGCACGTGACGTCGCGATGCGCCAAACGCGAGCCGAGCCTTCATGACGATGCACGTCTTTCGTGCTTCGAGATGAGATCTTCACCTTCCCGAATGCGAGATACATTCGTCGGCTCTCACGATTCCAGTCGTCAAGATAATGATAAATGATCAATCACCTGGCACTTCGATCAGTTGAAATTCGCACAGTCGACGATTCGGACATGACGGGGAAATAAAAGCATTGTCGACGCAACAAAAAGAACGATGACGATGAGATCGGGTACCGAGGACAGCAGGAGACGATAGTTATAGACGGAGCATAACTTCCAAGGTGTACGATACGGCAGTCACCATGGCATTTTTGGTATCTGGGCGCATGGGGGCGCAAAGTATGAAGGCGTGGGAGAGCTTGGGCAACGGAGCACTGTTTACCCAGAGAATACGGACATTTGCGAGACCGGACAGTCATGGCATATTACAATGGCAGACGTGCCAGGGACAACCACCTCCTCCATCCAAGTCTCAATTACGATGTCTGTCAATGATACGTGCTCAGCAGCCCACACGACCCACAGCGCTTTTGAGACCACAGCATGGAAGCCCAACAGTACAAGCTCGCAGAGTACTGCAGACGTCACCAAAGCAATCGCAAGAGACGCAGGCAGCCGCCGCCGCCCGGCCCAAAAGCTACAGAGATGAGATGGCCGCACGGAAATCGCGAAGCTCTGACCCAGCCGAGCACGACGAAGAGGATAGTTCCGAGGAGGAGATGGGTGGATTCAAGAAGAGCGACAAGGCTGCAGCAGCGAGCAAGATGAACTTCTCTGCCCGTCTGTCGAAAGATGACCCGGATAAGAAATCTGGTGGTGGCTGGAAGGAGATCACAAGATTACTCATGATCGCTCGCCCGGAACTGGGCCCGCTGAGCCTGGCGTTTGTGTTTTTGTTGATATCGTCCAGTGTGTCGATGTCGGTGCCGTTCAGTATCGGCAAGATCCTAGATGCAGTGACGGGAGAGAAAGAGACGCTGTTTGGCCTGCCATTAGAACATTTCTATGCAACCCTTGCACTGGTGCTGGTTGGTGGTGCTGCAGCGAACTTTGGTAGGGTGATCATTCTGAGGATCATCGGGGAGAAAGTCGTGGCGAAGTTAAGGAGTCAATTGTTTCGACGGACGTTCATCCAGAATGCGGAGTTCTTTGATGCCAACCGAGTGGGTGACTTGATCTCAAGATTGGGTTCAGACACGATAATTGTGGGCAAAAGTATCACCCAAAACGTCTCGGATGGTCTCAGGAGTCTGGTCTCTGCAGCTGCTGGGTTGAGCATGATGAGCTACGTCTCCCTCAAACTCGTTGGCGTCATTGGACTGGCCTTCCCGCCTATCGCCCTTGGAGCCTTCTTCTATGGTCGAGCGATCAGGAATCTGAGCAGGAAAGTCCAGAAGAATTTGGGTACACTGACCAAGATTGCGGAAGAGCGTCTAGGCAATGTGCGGACGTCCCAAGCTTTTGCGGGAGAAGTGCAGGAGGTTCAACGCTACAATACACAAGTCCGCAAGATTTTTGGCTTGGGCCGACGCGAAGCGTCGATCAGTGCGATCTTCTTCTCGAGTTCAGGATTGATGGGCAATATGACCCTTGTCGCTCTGCTCTACGTTGGTGGCGCGATGGTCAAGTCTGGAGCGATGAGTGTCGGTGACCTCTCCAGTTTTCTCATGTATGCCGCTTACGCTGGATCCTCGCTCTTCGGCCTCAGCAGCTTCTACAGCGAGTTGATGAAGGGTGTCGGTGCCGCTAGCAGATTGTTCGAGCTACAAGACCGAGAACCTGGTATTAGTCCCACCAAAGGTGAAGCGGTCAAGACTGCTCGCGGCCCCATCGAATTCAAGAACGTCTCCTTCAGCTACCCGACTCGACCAGCTGTCACGATCTTCAAAGATCTCACCTTCACAATCCCACAAGGCGCCAACGTTGCTATCGTCGCGCCATCAGGAGCCGGCAAATCAACGGTCGCTAGCTTGCTTCTGCGCTTTTACAATCCGACGACCGGCACAATCACGATCAACGGAAAGGATATCACGCAGATGAATGCGAAACAGCTGCGACGGCGGATCGGGTATGTGGGACAGGAGCCGGTGCTGTTCTCGGGCACCATTGCAGAGAATATTGCGTACGGCAAACCGTTGGCAACGCGCTCAGAGATTGTAGCTGCGGCACGGCAGGCAAACTGCGGATTCATTTCTGACTTCCCGGATGGTTTGGAGACGTTTGTGGGAGCGCGCGGGACGCAGTTGAGTGGTGGTCAGAAGTACATCTACTCTGCACCCCTACGACAGAGCAAAATATGGTACTAACATGCTGCAACAGACAACGCATCGCCATCGCCCGTGCACTAATCAAAGATCCGGATATCCTAATCCTTGACGAAGCGACCTCCGCGCTCGATGCAGAATCCGAAACCCTCGTCAACCAAGCTCTACACCGCCTGCTCCAGGGCCAGAACACCACGATTTCCATCGCGCACCGCTTGTCGACTATCCAGCGCTCGGACTCGATCATCTGTCTCGGTTCCGACGGCAGAGTAGCGCAAGTGGGTTCTTACGCGGAACTAGCGACGGATAAGGAGGGCGCGTTTGCGAAGTTGATGGAGTGGCAGATGAATGGGGGCCAGATGCCACCGAGGAAGAAGCAGAGTGCCGAGGATGGCGAAGAGGAGGTGACGGAGGAAGAGAGGATGAGGAGGAGGCTGGAGGAGCATGATGGCGAGGAAGGTGTGAGCGAGGAGGTTGGCGAGGGGGCTAAGGTGAGGGGCGAGAAGGAGACCAGCGGTGAGGTTGTCTTGGAACGGACGAAGGAAGGGAGGAGGTAGGGCTGTCCTGGTCAGGGCGCATGGCCTTTGGGTAGAAAGGGCAGTGGAGGAGCGAGGCGCCCGGCGTACGAAGGAAGATGCAAAGGTGACATGTATATGAAGCTTTCCTGGGGGCGAGGTATATGGGATCCCAGGACTCTCGGACGGTGTGCCCAGGGGATGTAGTATGTATCTCTCTTCTCTTGTACAGTGGATCTATACTGCAGAAAGCAGCAAGGTCAAGCTTTCCCCCGTTCAGTGCCCAGGCATGTTCATTGGCTGCAAGGGCCGTGGTCACGCACCAATGGCAAGCGAGCTGGAAGCGCTCTCACTTCACACGACAGCAGCACACTTTCACCTGCATGCAGCACCCAATCATCATTCATCACCATGGATTCATGCTCCCACGCAGCACCCGACGCGGCCCGGCACGACTCGCCGTCCCAGTCGTCGTAGATTACAGTCGCCGAGACCCGTTTGGGCCTAGAGATGCCGCTGCTCTGCGCCAACCAGCTCTGCTCTCGCCGCCAAGTCCCATGTCGCCGTGAGGAGCTGTGCTTCGCGACCACCGCATGTCGGCGCGTAGAGAGTGCTGCACTCGAACCCTGTTGGAGCAGTCTTAAGATGGTGAGCCGTAGAGCGGGTATGTCATCCTGCGAACGCCCTTTTCTTTGCTCCAATCTCGTCTGGTATTGCGTAGTTTTTTCCATATCGAGCTCTGCAGAACTCGTCGTCCAGTGAAGAGTAGGGATCGTGGGAGGAATCGGCACAGAGGCGCTGCAGTTTGCTGTCCGGCTACCAAACGCGAAGGGGGGGGAAGAGACACGGAACGATGTTGGGCGTAACATGTTTACTGGCGGTGGCGGCGGCGACGGTGTTGCAGCTGGCGAGGGCGCATACGGTCATCACATACCCGGGCTGGCGAGGGAACACTCTCCACACCAACGGCACGCCACCAGCCCTCAACCCGAGCTCGAGAGGCATGGACTACAACGCCGACAACAACACCTGGTCCTACCCCTGGGGCATGCAATGGATGTACCCGTGTGAGTCTCCCGAACACCGTACCCAAGACTCCCCTCCCACGGAACCCCCTCCTGACACACATCTCGCAGGCGGCGGCCTCCCCATGGGCGACGCCAACAACCGCACCAAATGGCCCGTCAGCGGCGGCGCCGTCAGCATCCAACCCGGCTGGTTCCCCGGCCACCGCAAGGCGCTCTTCTACATCAACATCGGCATCCAGGAGCCCGGCCAGCTCGCGCCCCCCAACATGTCGCACCCCATCGTGCCCGTCTTCCAGATCACCGGCCCGAACAACTCCGAGTACAGCGGGCAGTTCTGCCTGCCGCAGACCGGCATGCCCGCGAATCTGAGTCTGGAGGTGGGCACGAACATCACGCTGCAGGTGGTCGAGGCGGCGCAGCACGGAGCGGCGCTCTATAGCGTGAGTTTTTTTTATTTTCCGCGGGTCTTCATGAAAACGGCGGTGGTCGTCGACTGACGTGCGTTGTGGGCAGTGTGTCGATCTGACGCTGGTCGACGACAACGATCCGGAGCTCGAGGAGGTCACGCGCGAGAACTGCTTTAACAGCTCCGACATCGGGTTCAGGCTCGTGTATACCTCGCAAGCGCTGACTGCGACCGGGTCGACGAGCGCCGCGAGCCCGACGCTGCAGCCGGTGTTGTCTGGGCTGCTGGTCGTGATCGCGGCGCTAGCGTTCGCGGTGTGTTTATGATGATCGGCTGAGCGATTCATGGTTCTTCGTTGTTGAGGATTTTCAAGCGATACCACGGCTCGGGGGGGGGCGTTCGGTGTTGGTGGTTCTACGAGGACGAGACTTATTCCCTCGCGTATTCGATTCGCTCAAGAAGGGCTTTATTGGGATTTTTTCCCGGGAAGCATGCGGATGAGTTCGGCTGCACGGCTCCAGCGAGTGTACATACATGACCGAAAAACACGGAGCAATGCCGAAACACACCATTTCCACAAGACCTCAACGGATCCACAACTCCGTTGGCGAAGATATCACCATACTTCTTCGTGTTCTAATTGAAGGCAGCTCATTCGGCCATCGGTGAAGGTCAACGATGATGCTCGTGGCCGCAGCCACTTTAGGCTCGATGTGCTCGACACAGTAGGCTAGACCACAAAGTATGTTTGGTAGAGCTATCAATAAAATTTCCATTTGATGTCGTAGCCTCGTTGCATTTCTAAGAGTGCCTCGTCCCAACTCCAAAAACGATCCGGGTATCTCTCATAACGAATGACGCGCAGGCAGAAGAGAGTATGACCTCAATCTCGACCGTGAGATACGAGCAAAAAGTAGTCATGTTAGCGTCAATGTTGGTTTCGGGGGGAAGGGAGAAAGATATCAGTCTAGTCGCCACCCTCGTTGCCGATTCAGAGCCGGACCCATTCCCACAGTGTCTCGATCAGGCTCAGAAGGAGCCACACACTTTCATCAGTCTTTGAGCCCTCACGATGCATCAATCAATCCTCATCCGCCCAATGCCGATCCCCGATCCGCTCGAATTCCGCTTCATTGATAGGTTCCCGTTTGAACATATCCTTGAAAGCGGTCTTCAGCCTCGTACTCAGCGACCGCGAGTGCCCTACCTGCTCCGCCTCGGGCCTCGCATGCCTCTGGATGGACCTTGTGCGACGCACAGGCGCAGTAGAGCGGCTCGACATGGTGCCCGGCATCGCCATGAACCTCGGTGTGCTGTCCTGTGGTGGCTGCTTGGGTAGCTCGCTCTCGAAGCTATCTGGAGGGGTCAAGGGTGGTCTCTGGTGGTAGCTTCCTGTTGGCATCGGTGCACAGCTCGGGGGCGGGACATAGCCGGGCGTTGGCGCTGAGGCTGAAGTGTTTAGGCCGGGTGGGATGAACAGTGGTGTCTCGTACGGCGCGGGTCGGCCGGCGGACTTGGGAGTCGCTGGTCGTTCTTGCCATGGTGAGGTGGACGATGATGTGCCCAGAGTGTCTTTGCTGGGCTTTCGTCGCAATGCCATTGTGAAGCCTCGGGGGTGGTATGCATGCCTGGGTTCCTCATGCGGCATCCTCGGCGAAGAGCCTGGAGAGTCGACCATTGTGGATGGTGCCAATCGGTTGGGAGATTGTCGTGTCGGTGGCGGATATCGATGGATCGCTTGCTCTCAGAGCTTCTCTTCGCTGCCAGTAGCTCCGACGAGGTCAGTGTAGAGATGGTCATTCGCCGGCTGCTCTCGGTCCTGCAGGTGTGTGGTACGGCAGTCAGCCCGTACCCGAATACAGCCCGGTTCTGGAGGGGCTGAGCAAGCAGAGAACTGGAGGGAAGAGAGAACGCCGCTTCGAACGAGACGCTATTTGAAAGAAGTGAGGATCATGCTGTTGGGTGAGTGCAGAAGGCACAGCAGATGTGCTGGGAGGTGACTGAGGTCGCGTGTCGATGGGCATCCCGTGCTGGAAGAATACAGGCATTCAGTCCGGACATGGGCAAGGTGCAAGGTGCAAGGTGCGCCTGGTGAAGCATCACCGGTCTGGGGACTACAGTAGCTGCAATGTACTGCTGTACCTGGAGGATACTGTGTCAACGTTATCCAGGAGAGATACCACGGCGGTACGCTCGACTGATCCCCAGCGCTTCTGTCATGATTCATAGGCGGTCCTGGTGGCGAGGTCCGCCATCGATTCTGCCTCCGCACGCCGTCTCACCTCCATGCTCCATTCCTCTTTTCTGAGGGTCGGGGTCCTTGGTACTGGATGGCCGCCAGTCCGCCGCCGACGGGAGCGCTCCATGCTGCAGATCAACTACAGGAGTACAATGCATACATCTCTCACCCCGGCCCTCCCAGGCAAGGATGGCCTGATGCGCAGCTGGTCGTCAGGCAGGACTGAATCAAAAACTGTAGTGGAGACGCTGGAGGGCGGCTGGCTGAGCGCTGTCTCCCGTGATTGGTTGCTGGTGCTCCCAGCGCTTCGTGAAACCTCGCATGCCTTTGGGCAATGATTAATGAGAAGGTCAATGGGTCATGGACTCGGCACCGCCACCGCCTGTCAGGCCCGCATCCACTGCGCTCTCGTCTGCGGCCTTGGCAGGACAGACAGACAGACCATCACGCATGGGGTCATGGGAAGGACCGCGTGGTCATGAGCAGGTACATGTACATGTATCTTGGACTGCTCTCGTCCACCAGCATTCTCGATTGGCCGGCCATGATCGCCCGCTAGCGGAGGTCGCCGGCGCCAGCGAGAGCGGCGGCCAGCTGCATGCTCCTATTGGCCACGGTATCTTTCATCTCGTCTTGCGCTCAACGACGGCCCTCATCACCTACTGCTACCTACATGTACTGCTTTACGGCTTCCGAGGTCTGCCGCCGCACCTTTGCAAGTGGGCACAATCGCAAGGATCGACCGACGGCGACCGCCATGAGCTGAGGGTTCTCGAGGAAGAAGGCGCAATCTTGTCAGAAACGTGACACCCCAGCTCACAACATGTGTGTCAAAAAAGACCGCGCAGAGGTGGTCGCAGACTGCATGGCATTGAACAGGAGTAAGCTAAACTGCCTCTTGTCTGTGACCTTACGAGAATGATCAGGAAAAAGTACCCGACATTGTCATCCCGAGTGCATCGTTACCCAGCACTGTTCCACTATTTTCCACTCAAAAGAACAATAAAATCGGCACCCCCACCACAACCAACGAGCTCAAACTCCCCAGCAACGACGCAGCCCCAGCCGTGTAGGCCGGGCTGACGGCAGTGGTGCTGGTCGCGTTCTTGGGCGCAGCACCAGGGACCGTAGCATTACTCGGCGCCACAGGAGCCGTAGAATTGTTCGTCGCAGCAGGAGCCGTCACATCATTCGTGACGTTCGTCGGGCTCTGGATCTGCCCATCACTGATCTGCGTCACGACGCCCGCAGGCGCAGCGGCCACTCGGGCTGCGGTGGCCGCGGCGGTGACGGCGGATGCCGCGGTCGATGTGCCGGGGGCGAGAGTGATGGAGACGCCGGCTTGCGAGCAGAGGGTCTCGGCGGCCGAGACGGCTTCTGTTGGCTTTGTCAGTCTGGACCGTGCGGTGGGCTGACCGATTCGTCAAGGGACGTACTTTGCACGTCTGAAGCGCTGCAAGCTGCTTCGATCTGGCTGTAGAGACTGCTTGCGAAGGCTTGATTGCTGCAGATGCACGCGTAGTCGGTTGTGGAGCAGCCGCTCGTCCCAACGGCTGATATGGCTGGTGGAAGCTACAGAACGATCAGTCACCGTCCGTGTCTTCTGTGGTCGGCAGGAAGGCTTACAGCGCAGGATGGAAATGCACTAATTTGGCTGTAAGCACCAGCTGCGAAGACGGCGACGAAAACGACGCGCTGCATCGTTTCGAGGTTGTCGTGTCTTCGGCTAAGGTATCCGGTATCTGGAATGGGTTGGCTTTGCTGTAGTCGTTCAATCTGATCAGGAACGTATTGGCTGGAGGAAATCTAAACTAGGTCTGGAGTACTGGATGGTGAGATGAAGATCTCAGGCGCTACAAGTACTCGTGTTGTGGTCCTGGCTGCGAACGGTCGCGACTGGAATGCAACAGCTGGCTCGCATACCTTCTGTTTTCAGATGCGAACAATCTATGCACCCAGATGACATCCGCATACTCTTGTTTCACTTCCGCTCTCGGCGAATGCAGACCAGAACATGAGTGATACACAATCATCCTCGGCAACCAACAAGTAACCTGCTCTCCAGAGGCTGTTTGCATCTCACCAATCTACCTAGGTACCTTACTCATGCCCTCCAAGCACCTCGATCTTCTCCAAGAAAGCCTCATTGACCAAAGGGTTATGCAGCTCCCCGATCGTACTCATACAAGCCGCCGCAGGATCGCCCGAACCCGCCAAACTCCCAAACCAATACTCATTACCCGGAAATGCATTGCCGTCCCAAGCATACGACAAGACCAGCAGAAACCCGTCGTCCATCTTCTCCGCCTCAGCCCTCGAAGCCCTGCTATGCTCAGCCTGCGGCAGCTTCGCAGCAGGATTCCGCCTGCTAAACACGATCTCGACATGGGGATTACTCCTCCTCGTCGCTGCCCGCACCCGCTCCTGACACTCAACAGGCACATTGACATACGCAAACTCCACAACACCCACGTGCGATAGGTCCAGCTCTCCCACCGCCGCGGCAAAGGCATCGACATAATCCTCCGGCTGCTTCGAGTACCCATGATACTGCCACACGCCCAACCCAAGACCCACCACATACGTACACGCCATCTTGCCCGCCACCTTCGCTCGAGCATTAGCCTCAAGAAGCAGCATCTCCGCCGTGACACGGATGCGCTCATGGTACATCCTCGCATCAAACTCGACGTCTCTATCCTTCTTCACACCAAGAAACTCTTCCTGAAAGATCCTGCTCAACTCCGGATGCATCTTCGGCTCCATCCCACCGCCGTTGAGAATATGCACGCTGTCCATCTGATCCAGCCTCTCGAACCTCGCGCCCACAAGCCCGACCACGACGCCACGCTCCTCGTACGTGCCCCTCCGACCCACTTGACCACGATTATACCTACCCCCATCATTGATGAAGTAGCTCGGGCCAGAGACACCGATCAAAGACCCCAGCATAATTTCATCGTAGCTAAGGTAGTCCTCCAACGTGAGCCAGGCATTCAAATGCTGTCGCTCCGTGCCATTGCGATCCCACTCCCCCGCCGCCTCTGGCAGCTGAGCACCATCGCGTAAGACCGTGAAGTCGTTGACACCCATGAAAACGAAGGGACGCCTTTGGATGAGACGCGCCACTTCATGTTGCCACGTGAAGGTTGCAGGCGTGCCGTAGAGCGCTCTCTCGTGTGGGGATCCACGGCTGCGCTTATGGGCTAGGAATGCTTCGACAAGCGCTGGGAAGCGGCGGTGGACGACGATTCTGGTGCTCTCTGCGTCGTTTCGGATGGTGTCGGGGTCGAAGTTGCGGACGGAATTGGAGTCGATCGGTGGTTGGATCTTTGGTCTGTGGAACGTCAGGAAGGAGAATCGATCGGTGTCCATTGTCGTCAATCGAATGCCATGAGTTCATTCCAATTGATGGGGTTGTTGGTTCACGATTTTACGGTTTGATCCTTGTGTTGGCAGAGAATAAAGCTCGTGGTGGAGAACAGATGCGAGCTTATGATGCCAGGCAGCGCACATGTCTCGATTTCCTGTGGAATGCAACGCAACGTCGCCAATGAATGAGCAGTCAATGTGCAACCCAAGTTTCGAGAATATAAGGAGCGGGGCCCAGAGCTCCCTCAGCTGCAGCCTACTTTATTTTCAGATTTGCCTATACTCTCTACATCATTGCTCTATGGCATTCATCTGCTGTATCCTCATCCTCGACCTAAGCCGAAGCCCCATGCACAAACAACCTCTTCTCCACCGGCTGCTGCTCCTTCGCCGCCAGACCTTCCCTGACACCCGCATCCAGACCGCCAAACACCAGCTGCGCCTTCAAGCTCCACTCAAGCGGGATGTTCCACTCTGCCGCCGCCTTCTGATCAGGCAGCGGGTTGTAATGCTGCAGATTGGCGCCGAACCCCTCGGTCTCGAGAGCAGTCCAGCACGCGTACTGGTGCATCGCAGACGTGTGCTCAGACCACGTCGGGAACTTGTCGGCGTAGATGGCGAATTTGGTCTGCAGAGCCTTGACTGGCTCTGGGTCCTCGTAGAACAGGATCTGCCGTGACAACCGACCAACATCAGCACCAGCGATCTTCCCCTCCACCGTCTCTCGACCGCACTCACCGTCCCGTAACCACCCTTGAACCCCGTCAACCTCTTCAAGGTGTGCTCCCACTGCTCACTCGGCACAATCTGCTTCAGTGCCTCCTCCACGAAGCTCCAGAACTTGTCATGGTGCTCCTTGAGCAGCACCACCAGCCGCGTCGACTGGCTGTTGAACGAGCTCGGCACATGCAAGATGGCCGCGTTCACAATCTCCTGGATGCGCTTGTCCGGGATGGGCGAGGTCTTGGTGAGCTGGTAGATGGAGCGGCGGGTCTCGATGGCCTCGAGGAAGGAAGTCTTGTCGTAGCCCATGTTGCTGGTGTTCCGAGTGGTGAAGGTATTGCTTCTAGTAGTGGAGGGCGAGGCGGAGGATAGCAGAGAGGTGGAAACAGCGGCGGGCAAGAAACTACGAGCAGGAGACAGTAATGTATTTGATCGCGGGAGAAGTCTGGCGATCAGGAGTGGGGCAGACATGTTATCGTAGAGAGGGACGAAGAGAGCTAAATATGCGAGCAACAACCCGGCACCGGCGGTCAACACTTGCTTTGCAATCGGCTTCATGGCTCGCTGGGACGATCTGAAGAGAATCGACGATCGATGCATATCGCTTGGCGATGCCACTATGCAATCACGCCATCCTCGACTGGACTCAGATACATTGTTCTGGAGTACCCATGTGCCCAAGAGAGAATTTACATAACGATTGGAAATCCTGGACGGAAGTTCGCCGCTGCTGCAGGAACAATGACGTCGCCATTGGCCGTATCGTCGGCCGATGCTTGCGCAAAGACGGCAAATTAACTGCCATTCTGGAGTTGCCCTGTCTGTGTATCTCGCCGCGGCGGAACTGCGCACATCGCCGCAAAGCAGAAGCCATACACTCACTGTCTACACAGCTACCCATACCAGGTACCAAACCAAACCAAACTCGTCCATGTATCGCGCATTCCGTCTTCCCAACCCACAGCTTCAACCAGTCTTCATTCATCATCATCCCCGTGCACACTCGCTAATGATACCTCGTAGCCCATCATACCCACTCAGACAAACACAGGCGTACTCTCCCGGCTATTCGCATCCACACTCTTCCTCCTCTCCAACCACTCGCTCGCCATCCTCTGCGCGGGGCTTCCGCCCGTGCCTCTCTCCCCAGCTCCTCCAATTCTCCTCGGAGGCGAAGCACGAATGTGAGCTGCGTCGTATCGACCCGTCGACACCTCTGTGTTTCTGAAGGCAGGATGAACCGCGACAGTGATTGGCTTTCGTGCCTTGTTTGGGCCCGCAGCAAGCCATTCAGAACTGCTGAGCTGTGGCAGACCACTGTCGGCTGTGCCCGCGTCAGGGGTATTCGGAGGTATTGGTGCTTCGTTCTCCTTGTTGCCGGTATGAGCGGACGAAACAGCTCTGGGAGCGGGCGCCGAGGCATATGGCCCCGCAGATATGTGCATGATAGTGCTATCTTCAAGGATGTCGTTCTCGCCAGCGTGAGTGTTGTTGATGACATCGACAGCTTTGCGCCGTATTTGGATTGGCGTAGAGCGGCCGTTGCTGCTGTTCTTGTAACTGGCTCGAAGGTCGAAGGCAGACTTATGCTTCGATGCCGTCCCAAGCGTGGGCCGTTTCTCAGCACAATGATTGTGAGCTTCGGGTGACGGCATGGCGCTATTCACTAACGGTCGGGGAGCGACATCCATCGGACTCGATGGGCTCCTGGCCCTGGTAGTCCCGGTCTCGAGGTGAGCCATCGACTGCCGACCAGTCACAACCCGTGGAAGATTGAGGCCGCTACCAAACGTGCTTGTCTTGCTCAGGCCGTCTTCGGTCGTCATTCTGTCGGTGCTAGGCCTCGTGGTACTGGTCGCCCTATCACCGGCGCGAGACGAAAAGCGGCTTTTGGCTCGTATGACTTCTCGGCTTGAGCTACGACTTTCGATCATGGGGTAGCGCTCATTCATGTAGCTGGATCGTCTGCTACTTGGACCTTTAGGACGAGACAGAGTGGCTGTCGAGGACGGCGCTCGAGCACCTGCGGCTGGTGAGACAGAGATTGGGCGACAGTCATCGTTGTATTGAGCAGACGCTTCACGGGAATTGGGCCGAGAGTCCACGGAGCCGTTATTCAGGAATGCCTCGGTGATCGTGAAATCTTCCTGAGACTCTTTGAGAGCACGCGCCTCGTCAGATAACCACCTCCGCCATTGGCCGCTGGTTTGATTCGCCTGCTGCACTGTGTCCACCCTCGGTTTAGCTGGTGAGATTGAATAGCTGCGCACCTCTCGTGCAGTAATAGTCACTACCATGCCTCCCTGATCACGCGGAGTGTCTGGCCGAGGAGAAGCACCGTCAGTGGCTCTGGAGTAAAGGCTTGGCGATAGCATGTCTGCCCTTGTAGGGACGTCCGACTGCGCTACTTTGGCGTGATGAGGCAGATCGTTGCCCGCATGAGGCTGTTTAAGCGGCGCGCTGAGTGAGCGTAGCTCGTACGGATTGTCACCAATGTGCGTACGTTGAGGGTGCGGGGACAGCTCGTCTAGAGGTGACTGCCATCGATTCTTGGATCTCTCCATACGCTGTGAGAGTTGCTCCTGGGAAGGTAGCTGGACTTTTTCTGCCGGACGACGCTGCAAATTCGAGCCGGAGATGGGGAGTATGGCATCGATTGGAGTATTCTCCGCGCTGAGCACTTCAGGCACGGGCGAGCAGATTCCCAGTTTGTAAGCCAAGGGATCGGGCGTCACCGACCGCACGGTTGGTGTGCTGTACCGTTTGACGCTGGATATGCTGGTTGTAGAGTACTGTTGCTGCGAAGGTAAGGTCGAGAATGCTGAACTCTGTCTGGACCGCGAGGCTGCAGCATCTGTCCCAGACTTGTCAGGCGTAGGCGTTCGCTTGGATGGTTTCAAGCGCTCCTGCAATGCCGAGTATAGCCCTTGGCTTTCTTCCGAGCCACCAAGTTGCGATTTGCTCGGCTTCCTCAGCTTGTTGACTACCGGTCCGGTGAAGAAGGAGCTGGCTTTTTTCTTCAGTGTCGCATGGCTCGCACTACGCGGCAGTCCATTTGACTTTCTGATTGCCAGACCATTGTCCGACGCCGCCTGAGACCCAAGAGTACCGGCAACTGTGGAGTTTGTCCAACTCGTGACTCGAGACTGGTCTTCGCTACCATGTCCACTGGTTGTCCTGCTGTTCATCCTGCTATTTGTCCCGGTAGGGACTACCTTGAGGCGCTCGCTGACAAATGGATCGGCCGCGCCAGGTATGTCCGGCGACCTAATGTGTTGCGTAGGGTAGTGATAATGAAGTGCCTCGACCTGCTGAGGTGGCAGCTCAAGCGGCGCACTGGGGCGCCTTGAGGTTTTGCGGAATACGTTCCTGATACGACTCCTGACGGAAGTCAGGTCGCGCTTCTTGTCTGTTTGCAGCGGTGGGAGCTGGCCAGCTTGTGTTGGTTCCGCTCCGGTTTCGACCAGGGTGACGTCCACGTCATCAGCGTAGTTGAACGGCGGTAGAGTAGTATCGTAGCCGGAATTGTGTTCCTTTCGCGGCGTTGTCGATTTCTGGAATGAGGAGAAGAACATACTTCGCCGTTGTTTCAGCTTCTTCTGGTGGTGAAAGTCTTGGAGACACTTGTCTCGCGCCATGCCCAGGATGGTATCGCCTGTCTGCGCCTCTCGCATACATGGACGTTGTGCCATGGTTTCATGCGTGGTAGGCATGCCAATGCTGCCAAAATCGGACAACTGGTCAAGGTTGCCCCCATACCCGTCTCCATGCTCGTGCTGGGCTGTCGCACCCAACTGCAGCATTGACGAGCGGCGATGAGAAGGGGGCGCATGTCTAGGCGTGGGACTGCCATCAGTATACACCGACTGTGCCTTCCGCGAGCGGTGAGTAGTTGGTGCCGGCACGTTGAGTTGGTCAGAATAGGTTGATCTTGCGGTCGTTGAACTTGGAGGTATGATGGATCGCTTGCGCGTAATGACTCTCTCTTCGCCTGCACTGCTATGATCGCCTATCGACCCGCACGCAGTTGACTGCCTTGAGCGTGGATGCAGCGCGGCCCTTGGTTCACTTTTCGTCGTTGTTGATCTTCGGCGGCCAAGCCTCGCATCCGCCAGATGGCTACCCTCACTCCTGCCGGCTGTTCGACTTCGCTTGCGCTGTAGCTTAGGTGGGACCGGCCGGTGATTCTGCGAAGATGGATCCTCAAGGTCTTTTGATCGATTGTACGCTTCTACCGCGGCCGCTTCAGCTTGTCGTCTTGTGACGAACGGATCAATTGTGGTCGCAGTCCGGTGATGACCAGAGGAGGTGGTGTGTTGAGAGGTGGTCGACCTTGCGCGGCGGAGGTCGCCAGCATTACTGTTGGATCTCGAGAGCATGCTGAGCTCCGCTGCGTTGATCGCTGAGGGCTCAGATTGACATGCCGATGCAGTCTTGACTTAAGATGCGGACATATGAGCTGTTGACGAGTCCAAGAGTGATCAAGCGATGTGCAGCAGGACAACGGGATCTTTGTGTCGGCCATGGCTGTAATGTGGCAGGAGCTCAAGATGTGCCGTGCGACACGTGTTGGCGTGGAAGGCGTTGCGTGCCAATGCGGTGAGATCGAAAGTGCATTGAACTTCTTGGTGGCAGTCCCGGGACTGTCGATGTCAGGCACGATCGATGCGGCTCAGTCGTGCTAGCGATGTTTCGCGGATGCCTCTGTGCGTTCAGATGCCTGCTACACATCTGCTGTGCGTGAGGCTGTGACTAAACATGATGACATTTCGTACGAATAGCTCTCTACACGTCCTTTGTGTACATGAGAGCGATGGTTGCGCTTCGACTACATCTCACACACAAACTAAGGAAACGTAGGTAGCCTTGCTACTGTCGTTCGGCGAATGTCACACCGCCCCGATGCAATCCCTCAACTGCCTGTCCAATCCAAGTGTCCAGGCCTTCTCTTCTGGGACACTTTCTCACCAAAAGTGTCAATGCTCCTAATCATGGGTCGACTCTCCAAATTCAGTCGTAAATATCAATCCATGCTCTTACTCGTCCCTAAGCTCACGGAAGAAGTCCTTAAGCTCTTCCGCGACCTCGTCTTCAATGCGGGCAGAGATGCTCTTGACTTTGTCGGCGAGCTTCTTCGCATCGATAGTGATCTCTTCCTCGATCTTGCCAAAGTCAACGCTGATGGTCTTCTCGTTCTTGGCCTCATAGCCGCCCTCGTCAATGATAGAGCTGTAGTTGCTCGCGCCGCCACCGTTCCACGCGAGGATGTTTGCGGTGTTGCTCGGCACATCAGTGAGAGCGCCAGAAGTGCCAATGCCAATCAGGTTGGACTTCAGCTTCTTCGGAGTGATGTCTGCAACAGCGTAGGCGGAGTCTTTGGAAGGCTGAAGAGAGAGCAAATAGGCCAGAAGACCAGCAACGTGGGGCGATGCCATCGATGTACCAGATATGGTGTTGACAGCGTATTTTGAGCCGATCCAGGTAGAGAGGATAGAAAGACCCGGGGCAAAGATGTCGTTGCACTTGCCGTAGTTGGAGAAGTATGCACGCTCATCAGCTAGGGTAGACGCACCGACGGTCACGGCCTTCTCAGCGGCAGCAGGTGAGTAGTTGCAGGAATCGGCATTGTCATTGCCAGCGGCCACAGCGAAGTGGATACCAGCATCGACGGCAGCGTTGACAGCCTGGTCGAGAATGGAAGACTTGCCACCACCAAGAGACATGTTCGCGGTGGAGCCCTTGAAACCCTTCCTCTTGCCCTTCTTAGCGTCCTCAACAGCCTTCAAATGCGACTCGGCGGCGTACTCGACACCCTTGACAACGTCAGACATGGAACCGGAACCGTTTGACCGCAGAACCTTGACAGCCTTGACGTGCGCCTTCTTCGCGACACCGTATTTCTTGCCTGCAACAGTGCCAGAGCAGTGGGTGCCATGGCCATTGCCGTCCTCGTCGGCATCGCCCTGTGGGATGGTCTTGCCCCACGAAGCACGGCCTTCGAAGTCGACGTGCTCGGTGTTGGTGCCAGTGTCAATGACATAAACATCGACACCCTCACCGCCGTCAGCAGAGTAGAGGTACTTGTTGAAGGTACCGAAGCTCAGAGCATCACGGTGAGAGATGCGGGCAAGACCCCAGGGAGCGTTCTTCTCGAGCTCCGGGTCCTCGAGCACGTGCACCTCCTGATCTTTCTCGATGTACTCGACCTACGATGGGAGTCAGCAAGCTGATATCTACGAGATTCACATTGCTGCCTGGCAACTCACATCCGGGTTCCTCCGAATCTGCTCAATCACATCCTCATCGAAGTGACCAGAATAGCCCAAGAGGCTACCAGCAATGTTAAAGGTGTGCTTCAAGCCACCGAACACGTCAAGAATGGGCTCCTGGAAGCCAAGGGACCTCTTCTTGAGCTCTGTCTTGGCCTGCTGTGTGCCGAGGTGGATGTCCTGCACCCAGTTGTGGTGGTCGGCGGCGTGCTTCTCAGTCACGTGCTTCTTGAAGACGACGATGTAGTTGTCTGGGATCTCCTGCGCATTGGTTGCGGAGAGGATGGGAGCTGCGTCTTTGTGGATAGACTGGCCGAGTAGGACCGGTGATGCGGCTGCCAGCGATGCCAGCGCGGCAATGCCGAAGGCTTTCATAGTCGCTGCTGATGATGATGGTCACGAGATAGAAAGGATAACGAGACGTGGATGGGGGGGGATGAGGTTGATGAAAGGAAGACGGTGGTCAGTCCCCGGGCAGGTTGGTGGTCGTGTGAGTCGAGCGGCACTCGGAGCTGCTGATAAGAGCTCCAGGGCAGCTGCTTGCGTGCGTCCGCGGTTGCCTCGTGAGCCAGTCGTCATTTGACGCGCTAGCGGGGAAGCTTGACTCAAATCGGGCCAGTGAGGCGGAGTGCTCGCTATTCTTGCCTGAGGTATTATTATGATTGCTCCAGCTGACGCTCGCGCCATGTAAGGTACGTGTTGTCTCATCAACCAGAAGATACGCATGACCAGAGCTATCGTGGTGTCTTCCTGCGACATTGCGAGGCATTGCCGCGCCGAGGCCTCCTGACCGAAGCCTGCGCGCATTGTGTTCGGCCTGCCCCGAGCCAAGCCCTCCACTGGTGGCTTTGTGAGACTGGTCACAGCATTTGGCCCTCCCGCGCCACCGTCTTTGCTATCAGGGCCGTTGCCGTGACTTTGGAGCGCTGCCGGCGACATTCACATGCACCTGCTACCACCGATGATCCGGCCTTGATGGACCGATGGGTCACATAGCAAACTGGAGCGGGATGATCGAGCGATCCGAAGATCAACCCCAGCAGGCCTCTCAGAGAGCATGGCCCTGAATGTCGCTCACACAGGGCGGCTGAGATCCGCGTCAAGAGGACTCAATGCCGATGAGAAGGCATCAGAGATAGCCAATCTGATTCGGCAACTGGCTGTCCGGAACGATGCTCTTCCGCGAGACGGACTGGAAGGCCTGGTCGACGTCAGCGAACAGCTTCGGTCTGCCATCAGTCGCGAAGAAGGTGCCAAAGACACCTTTCGCCATGGTCTCGGCTTCCAGCGCATATTGGAGATCTTGGAGAAGTGCTCCGATGTTGTCATCGCGGATTCCACCTTGAGCAGCCGAGTTCTGGCTCTTTCAGAGACCGGCCTGTCAGTCCTCGCAATTTCTCTCGACGAGCACCAAGGCAATCAGCGCTATTTCAAGGATTACCTTCATGGCTGGCAAGCTTTGCAGCAGTCACTTGAGCGGCTGCAAAATGCTTTAGCAGAGCAAGCCCATGATGCAAGTCTTGGTGTCTTTCTCGATGCTGTGTTTGATCTGTTGGTCAAGGGCGGCCATATGATGGAGGATGGGAGTGTGGAGTCCCGCTATGCACGCGTCCGCCTGCCACAGGCTGCAAATATGGCAATGGCCCTCGCTACCGCCTTGGCTCACAATCAGAGCGAAGCTGCAAGTCAACGAGCTCACAATGCTTCGTTGACGACCATCACGCATCTCACGGCTCTCGCAGCTCGCAGCGAAGATAATGCGGTTGCCTTGTGGAGAGCAGGAGTAGCAAGCCAGTGCCTGAAACTGACGCTTCAGGAATCCGCGAGCGATGAAGTGCGCTTAGCTGCTCGCAGGCTTACCGTCACTCTCTCGACGTATGGGCTGGAGTCGCTTGATGATGTTGCATTGCTCTGTGAGAAAGCTTGCGAGGTCGACGATGCACGACAGCTTCTACTCACCATGCTGCAAAGCTCAAAAGGGCCATCGTTCATGCAATTTGACATGACCAAATTTGGCTATTCGTCTGTTGAGCTGCCAAGCTTACCACGTACCTTTCCTCCCTCCACGGGCTATAGCATTAGTGCATGGGTACGCATTGATGAATACGATCCGGCCTGTCATACAACACTATTCGGCGCATTCGACTCCACGCAATCATGTTTTGTGCTCATCTACTTAGAAAAAGACAGCCATCATTTGATCCTGCAGACGTCGGTGCGGTCATCAAGGCCGAGTGTACGATTCAAGAGCACTCGCTTTGTGGCCGGTTCATGGTACCATGTGTCTCTTGTGCATCGCCGGAATGGGTTGGATCCAACCCATAGTCCGACTATGCTCTTCATTGATGGTGAGTTCGCAGAGCAGGTCAAGTGCTCCTATCCAGAGATGCCTCCCGAGCATGAGGACAGGCAAGCGGCAGCAGCATCGTCATCATCAATAGGGAGAACTATGGCGCGACGACAGAGGCCCGTTCAGGCGTTTTTCGGAACACCGCATGACCTGGCTCATCGCATCGGACCCGATATGGTCGAATCAAGATGGTCGTTAGCGAGCGCGCAAATGTTCGCAAGCCCACTGACTGACGAGATCATCGCCGTCCAATACCGCCTTGGGCCACGATATCACGGAAACATGCAAGACTGCCTTGGCCCAATGCTGACATATCGGGCATCGGCGGAGCTGAACCGGTATAACGAGCTGCTGCATCCAGAGAAGTCGGACAGATCAGACATTACGACAGCCACCGAAGCTCGTGGAAGCGACGTCATGCCGGAAAGTCGCCTACTAATAAGCCTGAGCCCGCACGCTGTTATCGACCTTGACGAAAGCATCAGTGAGCCCGGCTTAGGGCTCGACAATCAAGCGGAAGCTCGTCTTACGCTTCTGTCGCAGCGCACCAGAGCAATTGTACTTAACGCTGCAATCCCGCTCACGAATGAAGCACTCAATCGGTCGTACGGGACCGGCATGCTAGCTGGAGATCCTGTCGTTGCAGTACCACAACCTCTCGATGTTGCCACTTGGTGTCTGGCTGGCAGTGTACCATTACTGGTGCGTCTTCTCGGTTCGGCTCATACTAGGAGCAGTTTCCTGCAGGCCATCGCTACCTACTTCGAATGCATTAAGGATAATTGGCGGATCAGTGAGGCGGTGGAAAAGGATAATGGCTATGGCATGTTGGCAATGACTATCCGTGACAAGCTGGGTTTTGAATCCATCTTGGCTTCCAGTGTTGCTACCAAACGCCCGCTGGCAATGCTTACCCTTCAAGATCGTCAAAGCACGCCGTTGCCTATACTAGAGCAAATCCTTGACTTTATCGGGTACAATAAGACGAAACCAGAAGACTCGATGATTGTCAATCCTATGGCTTACCGCGTACTCCTGCTCGACTTCGACACCTGGCGTCGATGCGATGTGACAACGCAGAAGCTCTACTATCAACAATTTATCCACTTCGTCAATCACAACAGGCACCAGGTGTGGAATCACGGGCGTCTCAACAAGATGCGAGTTGTGAAGAAGCTCATAGATGTGCTCAAGTCAGAGGAGGTCAGCGCTGAGGTCATTGCCTCTGTCAAGGAAGCATTGAAAGCGCTGGTCGACACTCATCAAGCGAAGATACACTTCAAGGAATTAGCCATGTTCATTACATTCGGCTTGCAAGACGAGCGAGTTGTTGCAGCTCGATCTCTGCGCCACATCTCCAGCATGGTCCAATTTAGGCAGAGAGCGGCATTATGGGCTAACGGTGCGCGAAGATCTCGACCGTCTACTCCAGGCGGCGCAAGCACGCACCCGCAGCAACCTCAGATTGGGTTGTCGCGCTATGAGCTGGCTATCCATGTCCTCCAATTGATCACCGATATCCTGTGCGAAGACGAGCGCAGCCCTGTGGCCATCAAACGCTTCAACAGGACCGTGCCGAACCGATGGCTGATACACTTGTTGGCAGAACAAGATCCACGGATCGTTGCGCTGACGTTGCGCATCATCAGTCGTTCGCTAGCAGTGCTTGGCCCGGATTTCAAGATTGCTTTCGTTGACAAGAACGGTGGATTCGTGACTATGAAGCACCGACTGAAAGCGTACTGGAAATCTCCATTGACCTGGCTCTCATGCTTCGCCATCCTCTTCGGCCGGGAAACTCCTGCAGTGGTTGACCAAAACAGCCTGTCGGTATTTGAGATGTTGCAAGCCTTTGCGGTTGACGACAACCTGAAAATATACGGCGAAGAGGTTCTGCCCACCCTAATGGCGATGCTTGAGGCGGGCCTTCGAAGCGTTGTTAAAGCTGCCGAGCCTGCTGCTGCTGAAGCAAGTATCTTGAAGGCAGTCATTCAATTTCTCGGCGAGCTGTACGTCCGGAGTCCCGCGTTTCAGCAGTTTGCTGTCGAGTCAAGATACATACAGTCTCTGCTCTTCGTTCTCTTTCCCATACTAGTGGGCTCCGACAGACTTGCGGCGGAAACTGAATTGCAGGCTGACAAGAATTCCCTCTCTTTTCGTGGTGAAGAGGTCAAGCTGCGACCGCATTCGAATTCGCTCGGCGAAAGACCACCATCGGTCCGTAGCCTCAACTTGGAGGACGATCCTGTCAAGCGGAGCCCTTCACCTCGGGTTCCGAAAAATCTCGACGGGCCTCGCAGACTATCATCTTTTGTGATGATCAATCCAAATGTTAGGAGTAATGCCAGACCTGCCCAATTTAATACTACGCTCGTTCCTACGAAGCCCGAGCCCGTCAGGATCAGCATAGCGAATTCCTTGGTGGAGGCATTGCTAGAGGTCACTCTGAATCTTTTCACCGATCTCGTCTGCAACCGAGACAAATTCACAGGCATTGGCCTTTTCCTGAAGGTGCCGCCCGGATTTAGAGAGCATCAGGCCTATTTCGAGAGCTATGTATTAGTGAACGCACTCTCGCAGCTATGGAATCATCTCAAGCTGCATCAGGATCTTTTCTTGCAGACTCGTGTACTGACCAATCTCGCCAGATACAGTGAGCACATGGCCGAAGCTGTGTTCGAAGGCTGGTTCATCGACGGCGCACAGCCGGTTTTGGACTTCACTGGACAAGTCTTGGAGTATATGCAGCAACCAGACATTGCCCAAAACAAGACTGTCCGGCTCTGCAGCCAATACACGAGCTGTATTCGCGTGATATTCTTGAGAGTCACCTTGTGGCGGCTGTCGGAATTGAATGAGATTGCCAACGAGGACGAAGCTGTTGAATTTCTCAACAAAATGAACTACTGGCAGACGATTCTGTTTTCGTCTGAGAATAACGAGCGGCTGTTCACCAAGCTCATCTGCTTCATGCTTTATCGTAAGCTGACTTCTGACGTACATTCTGTGCGTCTAGCAGCGGCTAGACTATGGCGGACTGTCATGGTCCAGAAGCCAAGCGAGAGTGCAACGCTGATAACCGAGTCTGTCGGGGCAGAGCAGCGCCATCTGTCGACTGGTTTCATGAAGTTGGTGTCGATGGATGATGAAGACTTCATTCAATGGGTCGACGAGAACCGTGCGGCTCTTGATCCAGCATTCGTGAACTTTCTCAGCGAAGCTTGGGACAGATTCGTGATGGATGAGAACAAACGCAACGAGTCGAATGCTGCTGCCAGGCTTGCAAAACGGCGCGATCGGCTGCAGGCGTGGCATAGTGAGGAGACCAAGGACGATGAGATCATCCATAGATTTGAGGCGTCGACGAAGAATTGGACGTCCAACATCCACGCTCAAGAACGCGTGAAGCTGCAACGAGCTGTCCAAGATCACCAAGAAATCGTCAGTCACCTGCATGCAGTATTCGAGAGAACCGACAAACTTATGAAGCAGCCTTGCGGAGTTAACCCTTCGACAGAGACTCCGAAATGGCGACTGGACGAGACGGAGGCGCTCAATCGGATGCGGTGTCGACTGCTTCCTGGTACGGAAGAGCATAACGAAATGTATCGGCCGAAAAGAAAGACCTCCGTACGGGAAGCTCCGAACGGCAACCCGAAGCTGACCCTGAACACGCAAGCGACGCATTCGAGTGAGAACGTCATGTCAGACATCCCAGCCAGTCCTATTGTGTCTAATGCAGCCGCCACAGACGGCGCGGCAGATCAGCCACAGAGTCTCCGCCCAAGAGCAGGATCCATCTCAAATTCGCAGCTACTAGAAGGCGGTTTCGAGATGGTGGACGATCCAAACCAGGACCACGAGGGCGCGCCTGAAGACAAGAACCGCAAGGTCATGACGAGGTTGCAGATGGGTGACGGGGTGGTGACTTTGTTCAACATCTCTCGCATCATCGGTTTGGAGGCTTTGGAGGGTCTTTTGGTGGTGGGTAAGAAGTGCCTCTATCTACAGGATGACTTTTTCCAGAGGTCAGATGGTGAAATTGTGAGTGCTACACAAGCGCCCGAGGACGAGCGTGATCCATACGTCAACCTGATATCCGGCAAGGACACTAGCGGTTCCACCAAGGCGAAGCATACTACCGAAGATCAAGAGATACGACATTGGACGTGGGCCGAGGTTCTGAGCATTTCAAAGCGGCGCTTCCTGTCCCGAGATGTGGCGGTTGAGATCTTCTTTACAGACGGCAGAAGCTATTTGATCACCTGCATTTCACCGAAAGTGCGCGACGAGTTGCACAAGGCAATTGTTAGCGGAGCGCCTCAAGTGACGCGCAGCGCATCTTTGATAGCTCCTGAGGATGCCTGGCGGCTGGACACTCTTCGCAACGCAGAAGAGGAGCCTCAATCCTTGGGAACACGCTTTGCCGGGGTCTTCAACAACACGCCATCGTATGCTGCGACGAGAAAGTGGTTGAAGGGCGAGATGTCGAACTTTCAGTATCTGATGTTGATCAACACGATGGCCGGAAGGACTTTCAACGACCTGACACAGTATCCTGTCTTTCCGTGGGTGCTTGCTGACTACACAAGTGAGGAGCTGGATCTGGACAACCCTAAGACCTTCCGCAATTTCGCGAAGCCGATGGGTTGTCAGACTGCCAGTCGGGAAGCTGAGTTCAAAGATCGATACCAGCAGTTCGCCGAGATGATGGACGGTAGAGAGCCGCCATTCCACTATGGCACGCACTACTCCTCTGCTATGATCGTCTCTTCTTACCTCATTCGGCTGCAGCCTTACGTGCAATCGTATCTGATTCTCCAAGGCGGTAACTTCGACCATGCCGACCGACTGTTCGACTCTATTGGCAAAGCATGGTCATCAGCGTCCAGGGAAAACATGAGCGATGTCCGTGAGCTCACGCCGGAGTTCTTCTACTTGCCAGAGTTCCTCACCAACGTCAACAAGTACGATTTTGGCGTCAAACAAAGCGATGGAGGAATTGTGAATGATGTCGAACTACCTCCATGGGCAAAGGGCGATCCGCAGATCTTCATCGAGAAACATCGGAAAGCGTTGGAGAGCCCATACGTCAGTGAGCATTTGCATGAATGGATTGATTTGGTCTTCGGATTCAAGCAGCGCGGTGAAGCGGCACTAGAGGCCACGAATGTGTTTGGCCATCTATCCTACCCTGGCGCCACGAATTTGGAAGCTATAGAGGATCGCGTTCAGCTGCTCTCAACCATCTGGATCATCCACTCGTTCGGACAAACGCCGCATCAAGTCTTCCTCAAAACACATCCAGCACGTGATTCGCCCCGGAGCGTGGCTGCCAAGCTGGACACGCTGGCTGAATCATTAGTGCGCTTGCCCGATCCCCTGTACGAGAGCGACGAGAAAGTTACAGGTCTGACTTTCTCGACGAGTGTCGGGCGTCTTCTGTGCGATGTTCCATGCAGATTGAACCTTCTGCCGAACTGTGACCGTTTCATGCAGTGGGGCTTCGCGGATCATAGCATCCGCTTTTTCTCATCAAACACTAAGCGACCTTTGGGATTGTACGAAGGTGCGCACATTGGTGCAATAACATCGACCGTATTCTCCGACAGCAAGACCCTGATTACTGCTGGTGCTGACTGCACGATCGCGATCTGGTCTGTCACTGCCTCAAGAGACTTAATCGAAATCCACCCCAAGACCTACTTGTTTGGCCACCGAAAATCGGTGACGCTCTTGGCCGCTAGCCGCGTGTTTAGCACTCTGCTCTCTGTATCGACGGACGGTCAGGTCATCATTTGGAGTCTGAACAGATTAAGTTGCATCAGAGTCCTGCTTGCTGCCGGCGGCCAGCCCCTGGAAGCCGCTAAAATTAGCAACATCTCTGGCCACATCGCGCTATGTCAAGGCCCAAACCTGCTCGTGTACACGATCAATGGTCATCTGCTCGTGCGACAGAAAATCTGCGATGCAGAAGACGGCAAAATGACTTGCTGCGCTTTCTACGAGGGCGCAGGAAACGAGTGGATGGAGAGGGAGCTCATTTTCACCGGGCATGCGCACGGCGTTGCGAACGCTTGGGCCTTGGTCACGCTCCCGGATGGAACTTGGCACCTGCAGCTGGTGAAAAGGCTGAATCATGCGGATGCGAGCCGGGAGGATGGAGGCAATACTTCAGTGGCTGTGACGGCGATATTGCCTATGCCTAATGCAGTGTATACTGGCGATGAGAATGGAAGGGTTTGGGAATGGGATTGCATTGCGAGGTCTGCTAGCATTAGCGTGCGTGGGAGGTGAGTGAGGTGTGTTATTGACGAGCATTGTTCGAGATTTTCAAAAAGCAATGGAGTTGGTAGTAGAAATGTGGTCTGCATAGGTAGTGATGTCAAGGAATGTACCATACGTTCAGCCATTAAATTCTATGTGGATGGATCAATCAAGTAGTCGATTGACGTGTTTATATGCTTGCTGCCACTGTCGACCGAGGTGATGTTACGCGACTGCTTGGTGCGGCGGTGGACGACTCAACACTGTAGTCGATGGCTCGATGCCAGAGTTGACCAGCCATTGCCATAGTTAACGGCTTGCTGCCGTTGACCGTTTGATCCTGCGGTCCTTGATGCAGCACAAATCATGAGTAGCTGACCAAAGGGCATTCTCTAAGCCGAATACTCGTTCCAGCTCAAGATAAGGACTGTGTTTTGAGTGTTAAAAGCAGTGTAGTCAGTCAGATCCTCGGAGACGGTTCAACAGCATCCGAGTCGGACAACTTCTGAAAGCATCAAGGTTCAGCTGCCATGAGCCAGCAAGATCGTTGTGTACGGAGACATACTGCAATAACGAGTGATTAATTTCCAGTTACTGACGCGGTCGCAGCATGTGCACGCCAAGCCCGGCAAACTCCCAAGGTATCGAGTTGTGCTATACATCATCCAATGCCAACACCCAACCCCCGTGTTGCGCCTAGCCAGCTCATTGTAAAGTTCTCCGAGCCATGACGAGCGCCTATATGTCCTTGCATGATCATAACGTATATGCATAGATGCCAACGGTTATACCGTCTCTTTGGGTGGCGTATCATGTATCACCTCCTTGCTCACTTTCTTCTTCGGCGTGTTCTCCTCTGCCTCTGCCGCAGCCGCCGCCGCTTCCTCCTCTTCGTGCGCATCTTGTCCTGGGTTCGCGAACTCATATTCGAGCATCTTGATGAATTTGTAGAAGCCTACAGAGCAGATTGCACCTATGCCCGGACCCACCTGGATATGTCAGGTCAGCAAGTGTCCCAGATACAGTATCATATTCTGCGCAACCGATACATACCCAGTAGATCCAATGCTCCTTATCGAAGACGCCAGTGACGACACAGGGGCCAAACGAGCGGGCTGGGTTGAGTGACTACGCATCCCAATCAGTCTGAAGTGTCATGCAGCTCTCTCGATTGGATTTCGGACTTACGCCACCGGTGTAGTAGACACCGACCAGTTCTGCCACGAACAATGCCATACCGATGCCAACAGGCGCGATAAATGTGGCTTTGTGCTTCTCCTTCGCAAGCATGAAGATGGTGAAGACTAGTTCACCAGTGAGGATTGCTTCGATGAATACACCCTGAACTATAGACGTCTGTGCGGAGAGCGTTGTTCGAACGTTAAAGTTGGCTGGAAAGAGGACTTTGACGATGTATGAAGAGAAAATCGAGCCGGTGATTTGTGCGATGACGAGGAGGACCGCGCGGACCATACCAATGGTTTGGGTCATCAACATTGCCAGTGTGACTGCCTGTCCGCTGTTAGCAAGACGAAGATAGCGAGTCAAACGCCCATTGGGCACACAAAAATTGCTACTCACTGGGTTGAACAGACCGCCAGATATGCGGAAGAAGATCCAGACGTTGACCATCAAGCTGAAGCCGAAGGCCAGCGCCGTGTACTCAAGCACCATCGGACTGAATCCTGTCGCCTGATTCGTAGCTGTGTTTGCAGTGTTATTTGTCGTTCCGGCATTAGCTACCTGTGTTCCGGCAAAAGCGAAGAAGAGGAACATCGTCGTGCCAACGAATTCACTGAGGAAGGCCACAAAGTGCATCTTTCCGGTACCTATCATTATGTCAGCAAATGAGACAGCTCGCTGTCGCGGAAGGGCACTGACTGTTCATCCACCAAATGAATGGCAGCCCCATAGCATCCGCCACGTGTGGTGGATTCCCATCACCACCTCCACCGGCCCCATTGACGTTGCGGCTCAGCCGTGGATCGCCGCTTGGTGGCAAGGTCTGCTCATATTCATCCCCTTCCCAGGGATCGTCAGCCCACCTCATTGGGCGCCTGGGTGGTCCCAATGGTGGCTGAGCTATGCGTGACGGTTCTTGGATCGACTGATACGTGTTGCGTCGTCTATAGGGACGATTATAAAATGGCTGATCGTATCGCTCATACCAGTCCATCTGTGACATGGGCGGGGGTGGAGGCATCCCGCGAGGTCCGTAGCCATCCTGTAAGGAGTCGCGAGTGAAAGCGCGTGGTCTGCCTCGATTGTCATCATAGTCGTATTCACTCGTCGGAGGGTCCCATCTTGTCAGCTGTTGTTGACGGGAGGGGGCTCTTTGTGGCGGCGCATGCGGTCCGGTCGACTCAGCGCCGCTGCGCTGAATAGGTCCAAAGTCCAGTTGGGCCATGTATGGATCTGGTGCGTTGGAATTTCCGTATTGCGGTTCCAGAGGCTTAGGTACCTGCTTCAATAGACCTTTGGTACTATCGTCCGATGGGCCACGCATTGTTTCCTCGCTCATACGAGCTGGCAGGTTGTCCGTACCCGATGACTGAGGATGGACCGGCTCGAACGACATTTTGATCTTCTCGGACCAATCTTCGAGGGTGTCTGGAGCGCAATAGATTCTCTTCGCTGGAATATCTACCATGAGCGTGCGGGGTTTGGTCTCTCGAGGAAAGCTGCTCTTCTCGGTGCTCTGCGGATTGCGGTGAACGGTTTCGTGCTTACGGTAGAGGAGGAGGCGGGTACGGAGTTGGCATCATGCAACCGCAGGACAGACATAGGCAGGGCTGCATGTCGTATTTACGGTCCATGACATATGCCAACCCGACGCAATCTCATCGCAACAGGGCGAAAATTGCTGCACATGCTCCTATACCCAAGCTCAGTGCACTGCGAGCCACGGGGACCTTCGATCTTGGACACGACCTAGGGATCGGGAGATAATTTTGCAGGTGGTCCATGTGAGAGAGGTGCGGGAGTGAAGATCTCGCTGTTACGGACTGCAGCAGCTACTAGGATAGACCTGGAGAAAGGTGGGAAGTCGCCTCAATGTGTCCACTTATAGGACGACCCTGCGGCTGCGCGCCAGCGGAAGATCTTGAATTCGATGTCTCAGCCGCATTCGCACGAGAGATGACGTCCGAGCTGCTGCCAAGCAGTACCTAGGTAGTTGTTGGCACACGTTTATTCAGATTGCGAGGTTGAAACAGAGGTTCGCATCGCGATGTTCTGATGCACGTTATTACGTTACGTCCCAGTGGGGAACATATCCGTAATGGTTCCCATAGGTGGCCCTCATTTCTTCTTTTTCCGTATTGGGCCACAATGGATGACATGGGGAGAGTAAGCAATTGCGCCGTGCCATGGGTGTCAAACTATCATCAGCTTTTCTCGAGGTGCGATGTTGGACAAGAGATGACCCGGGGGCCGTAGCCCGATCTCATCTTGATAGCGTCTTGAGGCTTGACCCATGACTCGAGTCGCCGGAGAAGCGTAATTCCACGGCCGATACCTTGTCTGACCTACCCAGAGAAGCCAAACCAGCCACCGCACTCGCATCGTGGAAAGCTGAAGCAGCGACGCAATCATCGTAACATGAAGTAAGGACCATCAGTCGCATCTCTGGGCTAGTAATTTCGGATGTCGTCGAGTCAGCGTCTGGCTTTATTACAGGCTCTCATGGTTTCGCAGCTGAGTGTGCAGTGATCTACAATGATGGCATCGCGGGATGCTGCTGTTGCCACAATGTCCAAAATGCCAGGGATCATCTACGGCACAGCGTGGAAGAAGGATCGCACGCAAGCCCTCGTCCGTCAGGCCATCCTCGCAGGCTTCCGCGGGGTCGACACCGCCGCCCAGCCGAAACATTATCAAGAACGCCTCGTTGGTTGTGGCCTCCGAGATGGCATGGAGCAGGCCGGCCTCGGGAGGGGCGACATCTACGTGCAAACCAAATTCACTTCTGTGAGCGGCCAGGACCCAAAAAGTGTACCTTACGATCTCAGAAGCAGCATAACGGAACAGGTCACTACGTCTGTGGCGTCCTCGCTGCGGAACCTTGCTGGCTTGTCCGGCTATGCAGAGGAAGCTTTTGTCGATTGTCTCGTACTGCACTCTCCCTTCCCTACACAGCCGCAGACTGCAGAAGCGTGGAGGGCCATGGAAGCTCATGTACCACACTCGGCACGAACCCTGGGCATTTCGAACGTCTATCATCTGCCTACATTGCGATGGCTTTACGAGTTTGCGATCATCAAGCCGGCTGTGGTCCAAAATCGATTTTATCGCGAAACAAATTATGACATCGCGATCCGTGCGTTTTGCGCGGAGAACGGCATGGTCTACCAAAGCTTCTGGACTTTGACCGCAAATCCACAGCTGGTGAGGTCGAAACTTGTCGGTGATCTGGCAGAGATTGTTGGTGTCAGTTCGGTAGTGGCATTGTATGCCCTCGTCTCAAGCTTGGGTAATGTCAGCATACTCAATGGGACCACCAATGCTCGACACATGGTGGAGGATCTGGTAGGCTTGAGCAAGGTCGCAGCTTGGGCGAATACGAATGAAGGTGACTGGAAGTCTCTGCAAGTCATGTTCGCGGAGCTGCTGAGAGTCTGAAGGAGGGTTGTGTAGATGCAACTAGTGCTTTGCTGGCTCAACACCGGCATTGTCCAGCGCTCTTCTTGTCTATGCGGCGTTTCCTAGCCAATATGGGCAACACAATGCACAGCTGTCGGCGCAAGCTGCGTAGATGGGCTTCGTAGGCCCTCGACAGTCCCAGCGCATACTGGTCTGGTGGTCTTTACGCGCAATCAATCAGGAGGTAAGTCACAAGCTTTCATGAGTTGTCTGTGGAGCAGCCGACCTATGCGCTCTCCTAGGAATCAGTCCGGGAGGTGCAATGCGCTTCACAGGTCCGCAAGCCTTCCTCTCGATTTGGACGAATGACAGGATCTATTGAGGTGCATGTTGGGTCAGGATCTGGGACAGCTCAGCACACGTGACACGACAAATCGTGCTGTGGGAGCAAGACAAGCTACCAATATGAGTACAAACAGATTTTGAAACATAGTAGCTGCAATAGAGGAGAGCGCCTGCAAGGCCCCTCATCATGCCGTCGGTGCGAACTGTTAAGCGGTAGAAAGCATGTTCGGCTGACATGTGCGCTTACGCGACCACTGTGGATCATATCAAAAACATTCTCGAGGAACAGATTGTCTACCGATCGAAATCTCGAGGCAGTACATCAATCAGTCCAACCTTGACACCATCGGCTAGTCAACCTCCAAACAGCCCTTCATCAGCCCATCGACTGCAGCTATCAATCGCCCGATTGACTAAATCTGTCATGACAGTAGCCTTTACGAAGCTACCTTATTCAATAGAGATAGGCTGTCTTCCGGCCCAGGAGTGGACGAGTCCCCACACGCTCGAAAGACGGTTCATCTACCAGACATCGTCTTACAAATTTATAGTGGCATTCAAACGCTCCATAATATGGTTCTTTGCGGTCACATGTACTCGGGCAGCAAGAGCAGCATTGTATGCACTGCTCTCGCCTCATCTGCACATGTGCTTCGCCCTACCTCCTACTGCAGACTCTTGGCAGTGCGTTGCTAGATGGTACGATGCAGCATGCAGAAGCGCGTGCATCCGGGATTGACGATCGGACTCAGCATCTCGGCATGGTTGCATAATTCGATCGTGCATTGACACGCAATCAGACGTTTCAAGACCACCTAAAAAAGACAGACTGATTGCGCCTTCGAAACATCAAGTCGTTCCCTGCCGATGAAACTCCGCGGCAGATGTCATTATAACCCGGCGCCCGGGCTGTGCTATTTTTGTCGTCCGCAGACCGAGCCTAGTCCGTGCTCGGCTCACATTGGAGGCTGGAGCCAAGAGAATTCCCCTTGGAACCCTGTTGCCTTTCAAGCTTCTACAGCCTCCCCAACGTCACCGTTGTCAAAAAATGATGCAGAGTCGGTCGAGCAAAACTGGAGGCTACCTTGCATCTTTGTGCCCTCAGAAGTTGTCATCAAGGCGGCTGTGTCAGAGATCGCACGGGCGTTCAATGCCGTCTACCAGATCGCTGCTTGAGCAGTCTGCGATGCAATTCTCAACATCATGGTGACCACGCAACCTAGGGCGTAGGGAACTTGCCTGCAGCGGCATGATTTGTGGTGGACCGGTAAATGTTCTTTCGCGAATGCAATGCCTGAGACGCTACCTTATCTACATGATGATCGCGTGTGCCTAGAATGCGATCACACGGTTCGCGTACAGAACATATCGTCTGCTGCGATGCATTATTTAGGCGTCCATCCGAGTGCATGTCGGTTGGCTGTGTGGTTGCTTCCGCAATCGTCCTTGGATATCTCTTTGCAACTAATCTGCACCGTGTTCTGTCAACCGGATCGAGTTGGGGCGAGGCATCACCAAAGTAACACTGGAGCATCTTGGAAGGAGCTGGTCAAGAGCTGCTTTTCTGCGGTACCTACCAGGGCAGGGTCGCAGCTGGCGTGATTGGTGGTTTAAGAAGGACATCATCCAATTCACACCCTTGAGCATCAACATCGGAGAATTCGGGAGCCATGTCTACCCTAGCGACTTGCGGATCTGTACCACTCCATTCGGCATCGCCTAGTCGCCTTGCCCAACGGTCAACATCGGGACGATATGTGCCAGCTCCGGATCAAGCACCTCAACAACACTGCGCACCCTCCTACGCCAATAGTAGTCCTATGCCCCCGCCACCGAGAGCTTTAGGACCGCCGCCGCCAACGCAGCCAGCACAATTGCTGCACCCTGTAGTTGCATTGCAGCCTCTCCATCCACCGAACGGCTACATGCTTACCCAACCAGCGCCAACGACGACTGAAGCAAATCCCATGTACGGGAGAACGGACCCACAGGTACCGACACCATGTCGGAACTCTCACAGTAGACCCTCGAGAGCAGATTCGCATCGATCTCATCGAAGCTACAACTCTAGGCGATCGAGTGACGAGGAATATGAAGCAGAAAGGCACCGTCGACGGAAGAAGCGTCGCACTAGGGAGCAGAAGGAGCTTGATCGCCATCGCAAGCCTACCTATGGAGATACGATGGTCGCTATTTTGAAAAGGTTGAAATCATTAATCGACTAGAGACTGCTCAAAGATGAGGGACAAGTTCTAGTTACTCTACAACGCGTCGGATCTGTACTACTCGCTTGGTTGACGCTCGAGAGCAGAGCATTTGTAAGGCGCAACAGACATCGGGTGCATCAATCGGGGTCAATTGTTTCATCAGACTATGAAATTGCAACGAGCATTATGTTATAGCACGGACCCGGTCGTTTTCCAGTTTTTCAGTGATTGGAAACTACATGCTTACTATAGATTTAATCTCCCAAATACCAGCGAGAAATGATCGTTCTAATCGCTGCCGTAACATTCACCTACGGTCTAGATGCCGGGTCATCTTCGGCCAAAAGACTTGCGCTATATAACAAATCAAGCATCTTCCCCCACTAAGCACAGTTTGACACAGTCAAGCATCGCTCCAATTATCTTGGACCTGTGGCGCAGTGGTAGCGTATCTGATTCCAGTCTCTCCTATCAGTTGGAATTGGGATCTCCAGATGGTCATCCGTTCAAATCGGGTCAGGTTCACTTGCGAATGAAGCTGGTTATCCATCCTTGAAGCTACAAAACCTTTTGCAAACGTTTGCTCTTCGAGCTCGTCACATCTTTTGTCAAGCTGTCTCAGGCAAAGAATCGCATGAAAGGAATGGCTCAGAAGTGCGAACGATTGCTTTTGCTCATTTGCTCATCAGAGCAGCGCGAATGGCAGAATTCACACCACATCGGTCGAAAACGAATGAAAATTCTCATATTCTATTTACAGCCCTCTGATCTACCTAGCTTTTCACCCTATCACCTTCACTCCCTCCACTATTCTCATAATCTCCACCAACCCTTCTCCCCAACGCCCTCCTCAAGATCCAGTTCTTTGCCGTAACATCCTCCTCCTCACCAACTCCATTCACGCGCCTCGCCTCCTCAACCCTCTCACTCCCCTCCAAGGCCTTCATCAACACGCCATCCTCTGGCCTCGCAAAGTACACTAGACTCATCCTCGTGGTTCCCGCCTGCTTCCCCGGCGGATTCACGACTCTATGCAGATTCGAGCGTAGAATGCCTGCGCTGAACTTCACCATCGCGTCGCCGAGATTGACGATGCAGTGGTGTTTGAGAGGTTTGACGTAGGACCATTGGTCGGAGTTGGGAGGGAGTATCTGCAGGCCGCCGAGGCGGTTGAAGAGGATGGTTATGGAGCCGAAGTCCGTGTGCTGGCCCAAGGACTTTTTGGTGTCGTCTTGGTCGGGTTGGGGCGGGCTTCTGACGATGCGGATCTGGTCGCCTGAGTTACTCGTGATCTTGTGCAGGTTCTGGAGCGTAAACGGTCGCAAGCCCAGACGCCCGTTGATCTGCGACAAGAGCATCTGGACGATGGCGTGACTTCGCTGCATGTGCCTCCGTAGCAGCGCTCTATTGCCTTCATCCTGCAAGATCTCTGGCGCAGGTAGCCTCTCACTAGAAACACCAAGGATATCATCCTTCGAGATATTATACCACTCCACCCGATCCCTGGTTCCATGTTTGTCAACCACACCAGCACCAGCAGCTTTGTACCCAAAGTAGCTGCCTCGCGGCTTCAGATCATATTTCTGCTTCTCCTCGATCGGCAGGTCAAAGAGCTTGTTGCCCAGCTCAAAGAGCGCATCTGCATGTGTGAGGAGAGCATCGCCGTTGACGTCCTCCTCACTTATGAGATTGACGCTGTCCCGTTTGCTGGTTCGACTATCTCGGAGATCTAGGTAGAAAAACCCTACGTCGCAGCATGCTCTCCATAGTCTTTCCTGTTCTACCTCATCACCGTTCACGAGCTTGTCAAGGCTCAGCCGCAGTAATGGGGCGGTGGGCACATTCTCCGGGAAGGGTGGCAGGTCGTGGAACATCAGGCCCTCATCTCCCTCGTGAGATCCGATCATGCAGTCGTCTGTACCATACATGGTGGCTACGCCAGATCCAATGATGACGTCGAGAATGTTTGTGCTTGGTTCTGTGCTTCAGACTGCGAAGAAGGATAATGCGAGATTGAGGAAGTATCGAGAAGACTGAGAAGTTGTAATACCTACATCGTGAAGCATGAGGTTGGCAATCTCATATGGCCGAGGGCCGAAGTATCCGTTACGACGAATACCTATCATCGTCTACACCTCATGCTTGAAGTTGTTTCGTTCTCGCGACACATCTGTCGACCCCGCATGTAGGTCTACAGCTCCTCATGCCCGGTCTTCTATCGAGCTCTTGAGCCTTCCCAGACGATCAAATGCGATTAAGCTGAAGATGCAGACCACGGAAGTTATGAAGGCCGGTAATAAATATTCAAACAACATGAGCAGCCGTTGCAGTGCGCTATTCATGACAAGTCATTCGGGCGCCCCTAATATATGCCACAAAGACATCGCTTAGTCTCGCATAATAACATGTCATATACAGGGTTCTTGATGCTCGCATCGTCATGGTATATGAAGTGATTCGCTCAGATCATGCAATGTACGCTTGCGCTCGCTCTTAATGCCCTGTATGCCTTCATAAACATGCCATAATGAAAGTCATTACAGCGGCAAATAGCCGCACTCACACCGCTCAATACTGACCCTGCCCTGGTGGCGGCGGCGGGTATCCTTGCCCCGGATACTGCTGCTGCGCATAGGCTTGCTCCTCCGGCCGCCTGCCCAGCCCACCACTCATGTACTGCCTCTCCCTCTCCCCTTCTCTCTGCTCCCTCCGGTCCTTGGCCTCCCTTACAAAATCCGCATTCCCACCTGCGTCGTAAGTAGACGTCGAGGCGCCCACCGTGCTAGGCGCCTCGAGCATCTTCGGCGCGCGCTCAGCATATTCGTCCTCGCTATCGTCGGTGTACTCATCGCGCTCCCTCCGATCCTTATTCCGTTCGCGCCGGCGAAGAGCTTTACGCTCGGCGCGCTCTTCCTCGTAACGGTCATCTATTGGGCAGAAATGATCAGTTAGTGAATACTCGGGAGAACGTATGCCTCGTGTTCGGGTTGCAGGTGGTGAGTGCGCAGTCACGTGTCTAAAGACATCACGCAAATCTCTACCACCGTGGAACGTCCACAACCTCTTGTTCTTCATCACGACTTCCCTCCTCTTCCGGGCTCGTTCGTAGCGCCGCTGTGCATATTTCGCAGAGGGCTCGAGCACGTCGTCCGCGGACTGCTAATCCGACGGAGCCTCGATCACCTAATCATACGTGCTCGTATGTTGTGCCCGCTCACGCCGCCCATTTCCAACCTGCTCACTGTCTTGCTCGGCAAAAGCAGAAGGATTGCGCATACCTCGAATCTTTCGCGTGCGGTCCGCGAGCTTCTGTATCTCCTCCTTCGTGAGGACACGCAGAACGATGACACAGTCGAGTCGTTCCTCGAAGCGCTCATTGGCCTCTATAAGCGCCTCAGGGTTGACAAGGCGTCGATCGATCTTGGTCCAGCGTGCGCCCGGCGGGATGCCCTTTTTCGTGGCCTGCTCCACGTCAGCATTACCCTTACCTCCAGCTGACGAGCCACTCTTGGTATTGCTATGTCTTACATCCTTCAAGGGTGCAACACCCTCCCTCACCGCATTCGGATCCTCGGGAAACTTGTCTGTCGGCTTCTTGAGAATACCTTTTGGCTTCTTCTCCTCCTCTTCAGTCGGAGGGTCGACTATTCTCACCCTGTTCTCGCGCTTGTCTGAGTAGCTGTTGTCGATGATTTGAGCGATAGGCTCAGCAGTCATCGGACCGTCGAGAATACTGGGCTTTCTTTTAAGATCACCAGTGGCGCTGGGTGCGGTTGACTGAGATATCTCATCGACCTCTCTTCTTAGCTGAGGTGGTGGGGCGGTGGTGTCAAAGCTTGCGAGACCGACGCCAGCATCAAGTTTGGGCTCACGAAACTCTCGCTCGCGTGCTCGTGCCTCGCGTTCACGCCTCCGCCTCTCCCGGTCCGCATCAGATCCGGACCCATTCCCGTCTCTTTCATCTTGTGACCCACGTCCCAACTCTCTTTGGACTTGCTCCATCCGCCTTCGGTAATCCTCATCGGGATCAATAGCGGGCTTAGGCATCTCCACGCTGGTTGACTTCCCGAAGCCGTCTTGGTCAAGGTCACGATCCGCAGCTCTGTCCTTTTCACGGTCCCTCCTGTCAGGTTGTGAAGGTTGTCCAGCCTTGGATGGCGGTTGCTTCTCGAACGCAAAACCCAGGCCCTGGTCTTGGTCCACGTATGGATCGCGGTGCGGACGGTCGTGAGGAGCGGAGTCATCGCTGTACGACATCTGATCCCGCGTGCGCTTATCAAGATCACGATCTGCTGCTCGAGGTGGTTCATCATACCGGTCACGGTCACGGTCACGTTCCCTCTCTCTCTCGCGGTCACGGTCCCGCTCTCTTTCTTTCTCGCGGTCGCGGTCACGGTCGCGGTCACGGTCGCGGTCACGTTCACGTTCGCGCTCACGTTCCTTCTCTCTCGCCCTGTCACGATCGCGTTCTCTTTCCCTCTCCTTGTTCTCTTTGTCGGAGTCGCGATCCTTGTCCTTGTCATTATTGCCAAAGATCTTGTTGAGCCCGAAAGCCGCAGCCGCGCCAGCCAAGCCGCCCGTAGCAACCTTGGCCACGCCCGAGCTTGAGCTGTCGCCGTTCTCCTTGCGGTGCTCTCTCTCTTTATCCGCGGTCTCGCGCCTATGGTGGTGCCTATGCTCTCTTTCTGGCTCTCGCTCCAGCATTCTCTGACGCTCGCGCTCGCGGTCAGTCTGACGATCGTCGTACTTGTGGTCTCGTTCCCGAGCTCTTTCGTGCTCGCGAGGCCGCTCGCGCTCAAAAGTGCTGTCATAGCCCCGATCGGTCTGCTGCACTCTCTCTCGATCCTTGCGTTCCTGCTCCGGGCGTCCATAGTCCTGATGCGATATTTCCGGCGCAGGTTCGCGGCGGTGCGGCTCGACGTACACAGAGTCCCGAGGGTGGGTCTTCTGCGCAGTAGAATTCTCATCGCTGCCTCGTCCATAATCATCGCGGCTTGAACTTCTGATGCCGAAACCACGACGTTCAATACTCTGATCGGTTCTTCGGTTGCCGCTCGATCGCTGCTCCCGCCGCGACTCACGATCGCGGGTGTAGTCGTAATCATCATATCCAGATCTTTCATTTAGCCGATCCTGGTGCACTGCCAGCGGTCGGCTATCTCTTGAGTTCGCTCGGGGTCGACCATCCCTTGACGCAGCTCGTGGTGGAACATAGTAAGGGTCCCTGGGGTCCAGGAATCCAGACCTCGTTGGTGACTGGGCAATCCGAGCACTTCTAGTCCGGCCCAGATCCTGAATCTTGTCCCAACCTCTCGTGCTAGGTGGCGGTCCACCGATCTCCTTATTGGATGACCGTGGGTCGGCATATGCACCCACGCCAGCACTCAGGCCAGCACCCAGAGCACCGACCTCAACCATCATGCTGACCGGCCGCTCTCTGCTTGCACCGCCCCTGTCCATGCTGCCTCGCCTGGGCCGCACGTCCCGCCATCTCGGCTCGGTGTCTCGATACATGCCGGCAGCATCGGTATATGAATAGGCATCATCGTCATCAATGCTCTTATCCCTGGGCCTGGTCCCGTTGGCATGGTAGCTCCTCCTTTCCCGACCGCGTTCGCGATCAGCTGACACTTGGCCATATCCGCCACCCATGCTTCGACTTTGCACGCCCCTGTCCACACTGTCTCGCCTTCTATGATGTCGTGAAGTTTCTCCGCCAACGGGCACATCCACATCTGCAACCAACTTTGCACCGCCATCGTCAACAGCGTAGAGCTTCTTATGCTCCACCTTGGGGCGTGGCTGCTCTTTCTGCGTGGTTGAAGCAGGTGTGACATAGTACTCCGTCCGCGTCGTGGTCTTCACTGGGCTGGCTGGCCTCGCATAATCGTTGTTCTGTACCACGGTTGGCCGAGTTGAACGGCTTGGAGCTTGCGTCACAGTGGACGACCCTCGGCTACCGTCGACCAGACTCGACCGTCTCGGTCTGCCGCTGTAGGAGTCGACCATCGTCTTGCCGGTGTACGAGTCATATCTCTGCTCTGGTCTGTGAGTGGTACCCGCTGGCTGCCCACCGCCCATTGTCACGAATGTCTGAGTACTGATCGGTATCACTCCTGCACTCGACCTCGGGTTCTGGTACGAATTGTGTCTCGCTTGCGTCGTGTTGTATGAGGAGTAGGAATCACCGAAAGAGTCCGACGCTCTTGCTGGGTTCTGAATGCGCCGTCCTGGCGACAATGGCCTGTGATAACTCATCTTTATTGCTGTTGCTGCACTCGGTGTCGTTGCCGAAGTGACGGCCGCTTTCTTGTAGAGAAGGTAGGTAGGCGCGTTGACGGACAGGCTCGCTGCCCGCTGTCGTTGTTGTCGAGGCTGCTCGAGCATTGTCCAGTCAGTCTCTGTAAGCTTTGCGAAGCAAGACGCCGTGTAACAATCCGCCCAGCAATCGCAGGTGCAGTCGGCGTCGCAGATCGCAAGCGCTATGCGGCTGATCGGTCTCAACAGGAGTCTCGTTCCATGCTACAACAGCAGAAAGCGAAAAAGGGTGATGTGTCAAATGATGCGTGCAGCGGCAGTATACAAACCGGCTCCCCTTCCGCTGCTACGGTTCGCACATGGATATGGCGTCCACTCGTCCTCCCAAAATTCACACGCGGACTCGAAATCGGTGGGGCTCACCTTCTAGCGTTTGAAGTGATGCCTGACTCTAACTGGGAAGCTCCTGGTCGCACCTACTACGCCCAATCCACTCGCTGCGCACGCTATTCCTATCCGTTGCGCTGTCAGCCTGTATATCTCGGTTCGGGCAGCGATGGTGGTGGCGTCGTCAGCGCTGTCGTTCGGCGATGTGCGATCGTCGCCGTAGCTAGCTTTTATCGGGGCGTGATGATGGCGCTGCAAGGCTGAGGTGGTCGGCGGTGATGCCGCTCCGCCGGCGCCGGTGTGTGATGAGAGCTGGGTATTCTCCGTATCTACTCTTCCAAATCTAGGTCAGACTTTTGCTTGGCGGTAGACTTGCTATTTCTCCCTGCTCGTCCGAGGTTGCGCAACCGTGGTTGTGCCTGACCGCAGACGGCTTTCCCAGAATAAACGACAGCCCGCAAACCGCACCATATGTTCTAACTTACCTAAGTCACCTTCATTACTCCGTATTCCTTCGGGGTCCCCTCCAGCAAAGTCGAACAAGGTTCCCTCGTACAGCAGCTTTCCACGCTATGCGCACGACTCCGTCCCTCTCTCTACCTAGTGTTGCGGTTAGCGGCAGGAACACAGTGCGATAATGCAGACTGCGCTCGATCCAGACAACGCTCGCGCTGACCTGACTCCAGGTTCAACGCCTTTGCATCTGGGTTGTCAGATGGTGTGGTAGAAACATTCGTTCCACTGATTCATGCGACAGGTGGGTAGCGCCTGGCCAAGTGGTCATCTGTCTGGTCAGGTCTTACCTGGACAGCCCTGCGAGCGGGTAGCCTGTGTGGTGACGTGGGTCACCCAGGGCCCTGGGGTGACGGCCCAGGGGTTAGACTGCAACACAATTGGTGGAGGGCGCAGACCGAATGTCGGGAAGGCACGTGAGACGGTGCTGGTGAGCGGGAGAACTGGACGTTGGTGGTCTAGCATGACGATGTTGGAGGAACCAGCGATCCGTTTCAAGATTCTGCTTCCCAAGGACAAAACATGGTATCAAATTTCGTCATTGGCGACATTGGAACGTCAAGGCCGAGTTGTCGCGACCCATGCAGGACTACATGATTATGGGCCACTTTCCGCCACAGACGCCTCATCATTCACCACCCCTCCACTTTTCTGATGTGCTGCGCCGGACACAAACACTAGCGACTCGTGAGACCGCATGGCCAAGTGTTCATCCTCTACTCGCGAAAGTGTGTGGAAAACTCGCGTATCCGCACGGGGTATGCAATTTCTCTCACTCATCACGTATATTCTGTCCCTCTGCCCGCATGCCAACGCTGACGGAACACATTCTGCCTTCGTTGCGAGTCTTATTCTATTAGGACTGATGAGCTTTGGAATGGGCGGAAGCTTGCTTCATTAGAAGCACTTCGCTTAGGGCACCTTGATCAAGGCTGCAATGCTCGTCCGCACCGCAATAGGTCAGAGGCTGAGGTAATGCGATGCTGGGTAGGCGACAGGATTGAGTATTGAGGTGTAGATATGAGTACTGCTGGGTCTGCATCATGCTGGTAACGGTTGCCCAACATTTCGCGAATGACGTTCGCTTTGCAAGCCCAGCCATGCATTTGCCAGTGTTGGAAAGCGCTGAGCTTGCATTAGACTGAGCTGAGAGATGTGGACGAAAGCGAGGACTGCAACGATGCCTTCTGGGACGAAGAGTCCGCGGCAAGGTAGTTTTATGATGCGTGGTGAGCTTCAACGTAACACAGCATCAAGCTGATTCGGTTCGACCCATCAGAGCAGATCTTCTGCGCTCGTCGCAGCAGAAGAAAGGCATCTGTGTGGTTGTTTCTGAAGACGTAGCAACATTCCTCCGGCTTACATGGAGGTTCTGCGTATCAAAGCGAGGCCTCTGATTACAGCTCGAAACATACACGAAAGAATAAATGCTGCCAGGGGTCCACACGGCCTATACAAACTAGAGCAGCAGAGACTGTTGGGTCTTAGTCAGATGTGGCCCAATGAAGCCATTCGAGTTCGTACTCATTCACTTCGAGACTACTAATCCTATCCACTGAAGTGCTGCGAGAAGCCTTCCAAGCGCTCAGATATAAAGTCAGACGAATGAACGCGAGCCCTGCATATGGACGCGTCAAGCTCCGGGCTGACATGCATAGGTGACCCAGGGGACAGCGGTACAGTACTGGTACTGTTCATTCACTTCTTAGCCGCGCCGTCGCTGCAACAAGGGATATGTACCATTTCCGTTCACATGCGTTTACTCAAGTAGATCAAGACGCCGAAGGCTTGCTGATGATCTAAACACGGATGTGATACGGGCGAAGGCCTCCCAATTAGAGACTTCCACGACTATGATGCGGCCTAATGCTGTGGAGCTGATGGGCTGTGACGCGAGGAGGAGATCGTGGCCTTGAACATCCTCTAACGTTGCTCCTGGCTTGGTAGTCGACCGAGAAAATTGAATCTAATTAAGATAAAACTGGGGACGGTATCGCGCGGAAGAGCTGCCCAGGTCGTGATGATGCTGTCGACGCAAGACGAGGCGACCTTGTTACCATCGGGACGCTGGTGGCTGGCTCCGTTGTCAGGGCAATTTAAGCGCAAAACGATCTCGAGGTGCAAATATCGTGGGACGATTGCTGAAGGCACGAGTGAGGAGGTAGCATTCCTGACTTGCTTGATGTGGCAAAACCTGACTTCATGCGCCTTCGTATTGAATGTGAGCCTGGCAAGCAATGACGATATTCTCTGCAACCAGCCAGGCGCGAGAGAGAACGATTGTACTGGAATCAATGAAGATCGACCACGCAAATAGTCACTCCACCTCGGCGACCCTAGCGAAACTAGCGTGTTTATTCTGGCTGGGACCTTTAACCCCAGTCGCGTCCCACCTGCCACTCTTGCTTCCCTTGTAAACCTCGCTCACGCTTCTGCATCCTCTACATTGTCACCCCCAGGCCATTGGCTTTGACGCGTAGTAGGGACTGTATAAGAGCGGCCCAGCCTGCTCTCCCCTCCCTTTCCACCCAATCTCATCGAAGCAGTTGAGCTCGAGGCGTTTGTTTCGAGCTCTTGCAGCTCGTCAATCTGGTGCGTTCGAGAATTTGGAATGGCTAAGAAACAGAGCATTGCTGACCGAGAAACAGGATTTCGACGCCAGAGTCCCGTGAGTGCACCTCGGTGATCTCTGCAGCAAGATGGGAATGCCGCTCCAGAGCATATCCTCAGCTATCAGGCATCAGCACACACGCTGTGGTGCACACGCTGACAGCTGAGCAGTGTCCCGTTCAGCGTCTTTCCGTCAACGTACCGCAACGAGCAGGCGCAAGCTGCCGAGACCACCGAGGTCAAGACTGACGAGCGAGTCTCTGTCCAAGGCGCTGGACGGGAAGAGGAAGTCGAAGAGCGATTCTCTCGACGCACTCAGCAAGCCCCATCCCGCCGCGACGACCGCTACACCCGCGAGGACATCCGCATCACTGAGCGCGAGCGCGAATCTCGTCCCGGCCGCGTAAGGAGAGAGGAGGACGTCCGCATCTACGAAGACGACCGCTACAGCAGCGATCGCCGAGACGTTCGCGTGGACATTGACAGGCAGCGGTGAGTTCTCCAGCCATGTTACCACCTCTATGATTTGTCTCGCATCGCCAGATACCACCCTTTGCGAGCGGGAGATCTCCGCCAATGGCGTGAGCCGGATGCCGTGGACGACTGAGCACGGACAGCACCCCTGTGGTAGCGCGCCTCGGCAAACACGCTACGTACGCCCAGTGGGTCTAGTGTGTTGTCACCTAGCAACACGTCCGGCCTTCCATCTTCCTTGTCCTTGTCCATGTCACTCACGCTTCTCGTCTGCATTTATTCTTATGCACCTCACTGACGGCCATGGTAACACCACAGCTACCGTGAACCTTACCGACGTTATTCGGACGCCCAGATCGACGTCCAGGACCGTGTCTACGACCGCGAGGGCCGTGTCCACACTGATCATCAAGACTATCACTACCACACTCGTCACACCCCAGCCACTCAGGTAGCTGAGTCCCGCATCGACAGAGCTGAGGCACAGTACCGCGGCTGGCAAAACAAGAGCACCTACCCTCGCGAATACCCGGAAGCAAGCTATCCGGAACGTCAGCCCGTCACCTACGACGAAAGGGTCAAGGTCACTGAGTCGAGGACCGTTGACCCACCGCGAGGCGAGCGCAAGCACCGCATTGACATGGGATATTACGACGAAGACGGCCATTACCACAGCTTCCGTCACGGTCTCCACCGCGCTGCCGATCGCATTCTCTACGGCCCACAACAACACCACCGCCACGAGCACCGCCCTGTTGAGCGCCAGGAAGATATCGTAATCGAGGACCGCGAAATCACCATGTCTGCTCCACGTGGCTCGTCTGGCTCCCCCATCGGAGGCATCCCAAACACCATCACCATCCCATGCCACCACATCCGCATTGGTGATCTCTTAATCCTCCAGGGCCGCCCCTGCCAGGTCATTCGTATCACCACTTCAGCCCAAACCGGGCAGCACCGTTACTTGGGTGTCGATCTGTTCAGCAAGCAGTTGCACGAGGAAAGCAGCTTTGTCAGCAACCCAAGCCCGTCAGTCGTAGTTCAAAACATGCTTGGACCTGTGTTCAAGCAGTACCGTGTTTTGGACATCCGCGATGACGGCCGCGTTGTCGCCATGACTGAGACTGGTGACGTGAAGCAGGGCTTGCCGGTGCTTGATCAGAGCAACTTGTTGGGCAGGCTGCAGGAGAGCTTCAATGACGGTCGTGGCTCCGTTCGTGTGCTTGTCATCAACGATGACGGCCAGGAGCTTGCTGTTGACTACAAGGTAGTCCACGGCAGCCGTTTGTAAGCTGGAAAGAGTAGTGATGAGGAGATAGCAGTGGGAAAGTGGAGATGCAAGGAGGAGCGACGTGACATAGCATGATCAGGTGTTGTTCCATAGTGGATAGTTGTGAAAAGTGTGCTTGATTTGTATAGCAGATATGTCCTGCTCTGCTCCATCCTCCCCATACCACCGCTTGAATAAGCTCCAAAGCTCAAAGCATCGCTGCACAATTGTACTTGGGGTTCATGCATGCGGACGCAACAACAGATCGGCAAAAGGCGGGCCAATCCGAGTTGCTCGTGCAACTACTAGTACTACCTTGGTAAGCTGTTGCTGTGGAGGCGCAGCTCCCGCACACACCACCATCAAAGACAGTTCTGCATGCGCTCGTCAGCAACCGCAGCCTTGGGATCAATTGCAAGCTAGGAATAGGCAAAGCTAAACGCCAAGATGTGTACGTCGGTGTTGAGAGAGATCCAACGGTGGGTCGCAGATCTGAGAAAGCAGCCTTTCTTCATGGGGCCTAGGTCTCCTGTTGACCATGGTAGTGTACGTGCTCTGCTTTGCCCTCTGCAAGAGGCTGCAAGGTTGACTATTATTGTTTATAACTGACCACGTTCGGTGCCCGAGGGTTCACGGCTCTACTGTACTGTCTGTGCTGTGGATGAGAGCCTGGATTGCAGCAACTTGATGCTTCTCTAGCAATCAATACGAGGACGTCCTTGATCCCATCAACATCCTGGAGAGCACCTTGATCGCCGCTGGCACTGAGCGCAAAACGCTGCTGTGTTTACTTTCGACTCGGCTGGTTTAGCTCTAGGCTGTCTATATCAAGGCAAGACTGTCGCCCAGTGGGCAATATGCCGCCCAAACGAGCATACGGCATACCATCGAGCTTTCGAACAAAGCAAACGGACAGCACAAATTCGCCTTCGCTCGAAGCTGCACACGTGTCGTCGCCGTCAAGCATGTACGGTCCAGATCATACACGAAGCCATGGCCTGGCACAGTCTCCCCCTATCTCACCGGCGCGACAGACTATGCAGCCTTATGGAAGAACGCCTTCGCCACTCAAGAGAACGTATGACAGGCCAGAAAGCCGGGCTTATGAGCAATCACCGAGCAGGCAGCGAGCCCCATCGAGGTCAATGCATCGTGAATGCAATTCACCAGATCGAGAAAGACAGATATATTCTACCTCCAGCCCTAGTAATTATAACTCTGGGAGATCGGCAGCTGCAGGCGGGTTGAGTGGCTTTACGACCGAATGTCATAACTATCAGCCGTTCGACAGCGGATCGCAAGCTCTCAGAGACATCGATAACCTGTTTGGTGGCGAGCACATGGCAATGTCGCCCAGTCCCGAGCCCGAGGAGCAAGAACACTATCGGCAATCGATCGAGTCACTCTCTAGCTACCGCGCTATCCCAAATCTGCCCCCTAGTTATGCATCCATCTTGGATCCTCAGGTCCTTCCACATCGGGCCCTTGGACACCGTGCCTCAGACTCTCAAAGCTCGATCGCACCACTAGATCCGATGAGAGCACAGCGTGAAGACGCAAGCGCTGCTACCTCAAGGCGAAGCCAGCCAATCATGCCAATACCGTACAATAGTTGTCTCAATGACGGATACGAGGATCCTGTGGATCATGACGCTTTCGTCGACGAAGATGATGCGCCGCGACAACGAGAGTCAAGACGGAAACGAGATCGCAAAGTGATTGCACCTCTTGCTGTTGGGACAGGGGCTGCTGGATTGTTCCGGTCTCTTGAATCACGATACACCAGTGGATCGTACCAGTCAGTGACAGGGGGTAGTTCTGGAAGGATAGGCGGCGATTCGGAGAAGAGTGAATGGTTGCAGAAGAACAGCAACGGCAGAAAAAAGATGAAATGGGTTATTGGCAGCATCATTGGAGTCATGCTCCTGGCAGCCATCATTGGGGGCGCTGTAGGAGGCGTCCTCGCCCGAAAGAAGTCGTTGACTGGCTCTAAGGCATCCGCTTCAGTGAGCAGTAGTACAAAGGATGGGCTATTCGACATCATCTCACCACAAGTCAAAGAACTGCTAAACAACAATGCCCTGCATAAAGTCTTTCCCGGCATGGACTACACGCCTCTCAATGCGCAATATCCGGCTTGCCTTACTGTCCCGCCAGATCAAAATAACATCACGCTTGATATGGCGATGCTGGCGCAGCTTACGCCGGCAGTACGGCTTTACGGGACTGATTGCAACCAGACCGAGATGGTCCTCGAGGCCATCAATCGTTTAGGCTACAACGACACTTTGAAAGTCTGGCTCGGTGTTTGGCTCGAAAACAACGCGACAACGAACGCTCGCCAAGTAAGCCAAATGTACGACATCCTGGACAACTATCCATCCACGCATTTCGCTGGTGTCATCGTCGGCAATGAAGTCCTCTTCCGCAAAGACCTCAGCGAGACCGACCTCGGCGAGCAGCTCACTTATGTCCGCAACAACCTCACAGCCAAGGAGATCGATCTGCCAGTCGCCACATCAGACCTTGGCGATGACTGGACCGCGGCTTTGGCGGCGGATACCGATATTGTGATGGCAAATGTGCATCCATTCTTCGCAGGCGTGACCCCTGACGCAGCTTCGGGTTGGACGTGGGAATTCTGGCAGACAAATGATGTCGTCCTGACGGGTACTGACAAGTCTACAGCTGGGTACCCGAAGAATATCATTGCTGAGACAGGTTGGCCTAGCGCTGGTGGAAATGATTGCGGAACGGACAGCACTTGTCCGAACAGTACGGCTGGTGCTGTGGCGAGTGTCGATAATATGAACACTTACCTAGATGGGTGGGTCTGTGACTCGTTGACGAATGGCACTACATACTTCTGGTGAGTTTGTCTGGATGAACTTTTGTGTGTGCAGGATCTTCTGACCATGTCTAGGTTTGAGGCTTTCGATGAACCGTGGAAAGTCATTTTCAATACTGACACAGACAAATGGGAGAGCAAGTGGGGGCTTATGGATGCTAATCGTAATGTGAAAGCTGGGTTGAAGATCCCGGATTGTGGTGGGCAGACTGTTGATAAGCCGTATTGATTGCAGAACCGATGTAGGTACTGATGTGATTTATGGCGTTGGTGGGCGATGTGCTGTGTCGCGAGATGATATGCCTGGCCCAAGGGGCACGAGGGCTTAGCAGGCTTACGATGGTATGATAGGAGAATGCTTCAATTGGGTCTAGCAAAAGATAGTATGATGAAATGACTGTTACGACATACCAACCGCACGCACGCAGTGGCGATAAGTCGAAGAGACGACGACGATTCGTAAACCTCAATTTCTCGGCTGCCTACTGGCTGAGACCACTCGTATCTCCTTCTCGGACGCGAAAGTACCAGGATCGAGGAGGATTTGCCGTCTTCGCCATCGCAATTCAACTTGTCTTAGGTTGCCTACATGTACCTTTCTGAATCAGCTCATCCATACATCTTCTCTCACGTGATTCGGCAGTGAGGCCCACATCGATTTAGGCCCAGATCCCGACCTCGATACCCTGCTGCTTGGCACGTGAGTGTCTACGACTCAGCAAGATGCCACACGCATTCGAAGTGCCTCGCGACCCAGCGCGCAATTCCCGTAAGATGCGCAGTGCTGGCCGTCAGCGACAGGTGCGAGGCGTGCAGACTGCTTCGGAATGGCCTGGATGATCAAGACGCGCTCGTGCAATCTCTTTGCCTTAGTTCTATCGGCTCCATACATAGGCTGCCAGACCTGAGGCAATGCACATGGTGGATCTTGTGATCCGTTCTGGCCACCAGAAGTCTGCGAGACCGGCATTCGCATGCCGTTGATAGGAGGACATTCGGGGTATGCTTCTTACATGGTACCATTCCTCAGCTGAATTCTGTTTTGCGATCGTCTTCGTAAACGAGCCTGGCTCCATTGGGCTGAGCCCGAATGGTACGCAACGAGTCTTAAGCTGGTAAGCAATCTTTCACAGATTGTATAAAGGCCACAAGAACCTATGCATCTGATCTGAAGACACAGCTCCCGTCCGTCTCATCTGCCGCCATGACACCTCCATTTTTTGATCCGCTGTCTTTTTCTGATCTAAGCCGTCAAAGACTCTCTTTGTCCTCGGGACCGGCCCATGGAGGTCCTCGCGCTCGGTCTCCCATGCTCAGGAACCACTCTCTTCGTCAGGCGCGCATTGCTACAAGGATACAGACGGGTATAACAGTCGAGAACACAACCATGATACCCCACAGTGGATGCGTTTGTTCCACGCCAAGCGCAGAGGGGAGACCACATTTCTGAACGGGAAGGAGTTTGATAAGCGATGTGCCTTGCGCCTCGCTCGCTATGAGTTGATTCAGACATACGCCGATGCCAAAGTCATTCTCAACCATCGGGGAGACGATGGCGCTTGGCGCGCGAGCTGCGAGAGCACAATGGAGGCTTCCATCAAAAGCTGGACCTGGTACGGCTGGGTCCTATCGTCCTTCGAGACGCAGTTGTTCGGGAGAGTCGGGCCATCTGGTGACTTTGGCGTGCGCATTCCGATAGTGAGTTTGAGGAGAACGCGAAGAAAGTCTACCAGGAGCACTATCAGCGGCTTAAGGATAGTCTGCCTCAGGAGCGCATTCTCAAATGGCAGGAGGCGGATGGTAGGTTTCCACACGCTAGAGCTAGACTGCGATGTGTATGTACATGTAAGCTAATGGGCCTGCAGGGAGCCGCTGTGCAAGTCTTTGCAGAAGCTAGTGCCTTTGCGTTCCCTTTCCTGATGGCAATACGCTCAAGGCGTTTCACTAACCGTGTTGTCGACTTTGGTATGGCGAGGGTGACAAACGCCCGGCAGGATCTACGCGCATCTGTTATCGTGGTCCTAGTGTTTGTGCTCGCCGCTGTTCACCTGGTGACCGTCAGGCTGTGAGGTGTGCAGGTGGATATCTCGTCAAAATCGAGCTCAAACGACGCCGCTATCACATGCAATAAGCCGATGCCTGGGGCCCGAGCTCCATCAGCTTGTTCCGTCGTCACACACCATCTTTCTTCCCGTCTCTTGACTCCTATTTCGACACCGCGAAAGCTCGTTCAGATCAAAAAGTCTATGCGGAATGGCTAACTCTGCTGATGCCATTCTGGAAGGCGTTCGGAGGTACGTACATTGGCGCGCAGTCTGCTCGATTCCGCGAGGACTGGACTGACAGCTTTCCCAGTGCTTACACGTCTAAGAAGTACACCGACGTCAAGGTGGTATGCGGCAAGAAAGAGTGGGATGCGCACAAGCTCGTGCTGTCTGCACACTCCGAGTGCTTCCGCGTCCAGTGTGATGGCCAGTGGAAAGTGCGTTCAAGAACCCCTGCTTTTGGCTGCGCCAGGACCTGATGCTCTTTTACAGGAAGGCATGGAAAATGTCATCCCACTCCCGGACGACGATCCTCAAATCGTGGACGCAATTTTAGCTTTCCTGTACAAAGGCAGCTATGGAGACGACGGTAACTCACAGTCAGATTGCGAGCCCATAATCCTGGATGCTCGAGTTTTCATCATCGCCGACAAGAACCTCATCGAGTCGTTGAAGGCTGCAGCCGCGACGCAATTCGCTGTCCGGGCACACAAAGAGTGGAACACGGCCGGCTTTGCGGATGCCATATTCGAGGTGTACGAGAATGGCCCGGCCCACGACCGTGCTCTACGCGATACTATCATGGAGGTCGTCCGCCAGCATGTCAGGGAGTTATATGGTGATGCTGAGCGGTACCCTGACTTCCATCGCGTGGTAGACGAAGTGGGTGACTTTGCAGCGGATGTCACTCGCGCCTTGGCGAACGGCTTGCAGTTGGCGAAGAACAAGACGCAAACGGCCGACGATGAGAAGACATACAAATGTCCAAGCTGTGCGATGACTTTTACCATCAGGACTTCTGAGCTTGGGAGTAATAGCTTGTCGTGCCCTCGTGGATGCTACACTCAGAACCTCAATTGGTGGAGCACCTCGTTGGTGCAGGAGTTCATGTAAGCAAAATGCGAATGCGTTGCGGCATCACCATGGAGGGCAGGCAAGAAAGGTCTCGCGCTCAAAGAGAGTAGTCACGGCAAGAGACATGGATTTGTCGTCCCAATGATTCAAGTCATCTCATCAGTCAGCCAGTAAGTCAAGATCTCGACCCCTACGAGCCTAAGCTTGACTGATCGAATTAATTGGCTGAATTTGTCTTTTTTTTTTTCCTTGCTTGATTTCAGTCTTGACTGTTGACCCGACTGCCAAGGAAATCTGTCACCACGCTCCTACAAGACTCAAGCAGACCTGTCGTGAGCTTCCCGCTTATTATAGTGTCGTGGTACTATCGGACGAGCTGGATGCGCAGGGCTGTCTCAAACATCTTCCAACCACCATCGTCACGACTTGCCCTCTTCATCCGCGCCGTCAAACTCCACAAGCGCCGTCCCAGCCTTACACAAATCACCCGCCTTGTGCACAACCCTCGCAATCTTCCCATCCTGCGGGCTGCGAATCACCGTCTCCATCTTCATACTCTCTATGACAACCAACGCCTGATTCTTCTTCACCTCGTCGCCCTCGGCAACCTCGACACGCAAAACCTTGCACGGCATAGGTGCCAGGACCGAGTTTGCCACGTCCTTTTGGCCGAGGGCTTCCTTGAGGTACTTGGGGGTGGCGAGCTGGAGACGAAACTGGCGGCCTTGCTGGAAGAGTGTGAGGTTGTTGGACTCGGGGTCGCGGACTAGAGCTGTGGAGAGGCGGGTGTTGGGGTAGAAGGAGGTCAACGTATTGGCGCGAGCGTCATAGCTGGAGGTGACTGTCTGGAACTCCTTGCCGGAGCCGACGCTGACGGAGAACGTGTCGGGGTCTATTTGGAGGACGCGGACAGGGACTGTGGGGTTTGTCACTTGCGGGTCAGATGAGCTCTCGAGTAGATGGAACTCCCTAGGTTGAGGAGCATTGCCAAAGCCAATCGTCTGGGCTGGCAAAGTCAGACCGTGCTGCAGCTGCTCGGCTTGATAAAGAGCGAGAGCTGCTTGGGACCAGACTTCGTCGGGCACAGTCTCTCGAGCAAAGAGTTCATCATGATGCTTGTTGATGTAGCCCGTCTCGACTTCGCCTTTCATGAAGGCTGGACTCGCGACGCAACGTTTCAAAAACTCTATGTTCGTGATCGGACCTGCAATCTCATACTCCTCGAGTGCACGTTCCATCTTTTGTAGGGCTGCCCTCCTGTCCGCACCCGAGACGATCAGCTTCGCAATCATAGGGTCATAATGAGCGGAGACTTCATCGCCTTGGACGAAACCAGCATCGACACGCACGCTCTCATTTTCCACCGGCGTTCGCAGATGGAGCAGGCGACCAGTAGATGGCACAAAATTCATGCTTGGGTCTTCTGCATATATGCGGGCCTCAATCGCGTGACCTCGCTCCTTGATACGTCGCTCAACTTCGGCCTGCGTGAGAGGCAATGGCTTGCCCTCTGCCACCAATATCTGCCAGTGGACTAGGTCCAGCCCAGTCACCATCTCGGTCACAGGATGCTCGACCTGTAAGCGCGTGTTCATCTCCATGAAAAAGAAGTCTCCGCTGTCATTGTCAAAGATGAATTCCACCGTCCCGGCGCCTTCATACCCCACCGCCAACGCAGCCTGTCGTGCCTTGTCCCAGAGATCTTGGCGGACCTCTTCCGGCAGATTTGGGGCCGGCGACTCCTCCAAGATTTTCTGGTGTCGGCGTTGGATGGAACAATCGCGCTCACCCAATGCTAGAGCATTGCCATGCTGATCAGCGAAGACCTGTACCTCGATATGCCGCGGAGTGGTGATGTATTTCTCTACCAGCATCACGTCATCGCCAAAAGAGCTTCTCGCCTCACTCTTGGCTGAGTCGAGTTGTTGCTGGAAGTCCTCGGGTGCAGTCACGATCCTCATCCCCTTACCACCCCCACCTTTGACAGCCTTCAGCAGCACTGGATAGCCAATCTTCTCGGCTTGCTCGGCCAAGTGAGCTGGATCTTGCTCTGCACCATGGTATCCGGGGATGCAGGGTACACCAGCCTCGATCATGATCTCCTTGCTCCGGGACTTGTCGCCCATGGCCTCAATGGCCCTCCATGGCGGACCAATGAATTTGACGCCAGCATCTGTGCAAGCTTTGGCAAAGGCAGCGTTCTCACTCAAGAACCCATATCCTGGGTGGACGGCCTCGATACCATGTTGCTTGGCGAGCTCGATGATCCTGGGTCCGTTGAGGTATTGATCTGTGGAGCCGAGATTGACGGCAAAGGGAGAAGAGATGGCATGCTGGGAGTGTTTGTCTGGATCTGTGTACAGTGTCGTGGTTCTGATCCCGTATTGCGAGGCTGTCCTACCCACACGCAAGGCAATTTCGCCGCGATTAGCTATGAGGATGGACCTCAGCGGCTCTGAGCTGGCCGACTCGTTGGCGCTGCTATTCCATCTTCTTGGCCGCTTGGGCGATGCCCATGAGCCTCGTGATGCCAGTGGTCTGGCTGCCGTCCTCATGGCGGAGCAGAGGTTTTACATCAGAGTATGTTTATTATCGTTCCTCAGAGTAGTCAAAAGCGCATGGAGGGGTAGTATAGAGGTATGTACCTAGTAGCCTGATGAGTGGACATGGTCACTTCCATGAGCCGAGGGTAAGCGCACGGCGAGGAATTACTTTATACCACACAGATTACCTACATATGTGTACATGCATGTAATTCGAGACCGGGAAAGATGTTAAGGTACATGTACACCTCTCGCACCGTACGTCCATCGCTCCCCGCATGGCATCTTGACGCACGACGTACAGGACCTAGGCAGGCTGCAGAAAGGCGCTATAATAATCGTCGAGCCATGACGATGCTGGCGCCGACTCCCCGACATCCCACCGGCCCACACTGCCCACGTAGCCGTCAGGCCGCACATTGACAATCGCCACCTCACGATCCATCAGACCGCCCAGCCACTTGTCGAGGCACCCCTCTCGCCTTGTATCGCTCTCCGGGATGTCATCAAGATAGACTGTCCACCGACTCGCCTGTATCAAGGGTGGCAGGTCGGCAATCTCGAACGAATCCTTCGCCGCCGCTGTCACGAGTGCATACGTGAACAGGTCACTTGCAGCAACGTATCGCTGCAGCTGCATGGAAGCATCCTGTGGGCTCCTCGGCCGCGGACGAGTCCCATACGATGCTTTCGCTGCGGTGGTGAGGCGACGGAGCGGCGACGAGTGCGAATCAGACACGTGTTCGCAGACTTGAGTCAGGAATGGAAGCGCGGCAGACAGATTGGCCCCGCACAAGAAGTAGATGCGGAACTGTCCCAGCATGGGAATGTCCAGCTGAAGATCCACGGGATTGGCATCGACGTATCTTGTTGCCCGAGCTGGCGGGAGAATCACGCCGGGGCTCAATGCCCCTCGCGATCCGTCCTCCAACGGCCGATTGAGGATATTGGGACCATACTCGGCACCAACCCCCGAGATGAAGCGAACATTGGTCCTGAAGTTCTCAGCCAGAGCTTTTGCATCCGAGCCAGCATGGAAGGCATTGGCATGCTCATAGTCAAATTCGATCAGTTCCTTAGCGATCTTTTGCCTCTCATGCTCGTACGTGGCAAGCAGCTCTGGCTTTGCGAGTCCTCGGATCGAAAGATTGAGCTTCCAGCCTAAGTTCAGTGTATCGTGCATGCTGGTATTCATGCCTTGTGCTGCTTTTGGTGAGTGGGTATGGCTTGCATCACCCGCTATAAAGACCTGCTGCGAGTTGTCCATGAACCTCTTTGCCACGCGTTGAGCGATAATGTAGACTCCGAACCACTCGACGCTGTGCCAGCTCAGCGAGTAAGGTGCCATGATCTGCTTTGCTCTGGCCATTACAAAGTCTTCGGTGGCCTGCGACTTCGACACTGGAGTTCCGCCCTCGGGCTTCAACTCGATGTACAGCCTGGTCATATTTCGCTCTCTTGGAATGCACAGCACATTACCGTGCACTTCGGAATGGACTACAACTTTGCTCCACAGATCTGGAAAGTCTGTCTCGATGACTCCATCCAGAACACCCCAGATCGCATCAGATGAAGAACCTTCCGGTGTCGCGTCGGGTATAAACCTGCGAACCGCAGAATGTGCACCGTCGGTTCCTACAACAAATCTTGAGCTGATGACATGAGATGCATCGTGCCCTGCCACGGTCTCGATCGCACTTGCTGAAGAAAGCTGCAAAGACCTGAATGGCATAGACCTCGAGACCTTCGTGCCTTGTGATTCCATGTCGTCGATGAAGGTCTTCTCCACCATGCCCTGGTGCACCAGCAGGATATACGGGTCGAGGACATCGACTGCATCAGCTGGATAATGCACGCCTCTTCGCGTTCTTCTTAAGGATTGGCCTGCTTCCCGGTCGTCACTCCAGAAGCAGATATCGTAAACCTTCACCCCTTGTTTCAACAAAGGATCAGCTAGCCGCAATTGCTTCAACGTCTCGATGCTCTTTGGTTGCAGTCCGTCCGCTCGTCCGGTCGAGGTCTTTGTGACCCGGTCATCTATGATGATGGTTCTGATTCCATAACGGACGAGATTCGTCCCAAGCATGAGTCCTGCTGGTCCAGCGCCCACAACGAGAACATCAGTTTCCGCTGCTTCGACACATTTGTGTTCGCCTGATGTAGCAGGAGTAGGCGTTGCGGAGCTGTCCGGCAGTAACGCTGCAGGAGCCATTTTTTACTGATTTTGAGGCTCCGCCTTACGCTCGTTCTGTCAGTGATTGTCAGCTCTGATAATACCAGTCGAGCCTGGCAAGCTGCAGTATCTGAGGGCAGACCTGGGGCGGTGCAAGCAAAGCACGCGATGCTGCTGCAGGAGCGCTTTGGAGCAGAAACTCAAGCATAGCACTCCCTGCACGCCCATCAGCGGCCCCCACTCTTGGCTACTATCAAGACCGGCCCGCTTGACATGAGACTCATCCAATTGAATCACTCTGGCGATGGCTTCATTGAACGCGAGTCAAGAAAAGACTCCTGACCACTGCCGCATTGCAAGCCATTCACAGAGTGCTGGCTTCAACGAAAGGACCCTCTCAGCCATGTCGCCGTCGGTCGACGTGCAGGAGAAACTCGTTCGGCCTGCCGCTGAACAGCTGCAAGTAAGTCGAGTGCCACTGCCGGATCCATGAGAGCTAGCTGAACATTGTAGATCGTTATAGTAGGTGCAGGTCTGGGAGGTCTAGGCGCAGCCATCGGACTGCTGCTTGCTGGCCATAAAGTCCACATCTTGGAGGCAGCGTCGAAGATTGCTGAAGTCGGGGCTGGCATTCAAATTCTGCCGAACAGCTCCAGAGTGTTGCGGCGATGGGGCCTTGAAGATCGCCTCGTGCCCAAAGCAACTTGTCCCGCGACAGTCCACATGCTTGACTGGAAGGGTAACGAAATGTCGCGGATGGACTTTTTCACCGCCATGAGAGAGTACGAATCGCCTTTTTGGGACTTCCATCGCGCAGACTTACACCAGGCTCTGCTGGAAAGGGCTTTCGAACTCGGAGCAACGATTCAAGTCAACAGCAGAGTGGAAGATGTGCGTTGTGGCGAACACACGGCGACAGTCATCCTAAAGAACGAGCAGACCTTGACTGCTGATCTGGTTGTCGGCGCTGATGGGATATTTTCGAAATGTCGAGATATCCTCGTTGGCAAGCATGATCCACCGATAGCGACCGGTGACTTGGCGTATCGAGTTCTGCTGAAAACCGATCGCATGAAGCGGGATCCTGAGTTGGCACGTTCACTGGAAAAACCACATAGAGTGCGATATTGGCTTGGGCCTGATGCGCATGCCGTCAACTATCCTCTCCGACATGGCGAGCTTTGCAACCTTGTTCTCTTGGTCCCAGACGACATGCCGGCAGAGGCGACGACCCTGGACGGCAATGTAGAAGAGATGCGCGCGTGGTACCGGGACTGGGATCCTCAGATTACAAAGATGCTTGCCTTCTGCGAATCTGTGCAGAAATGGAAGCTCTGTTACCGCCCGGGCCTCGACCGCCCGTGGTCTCATTCATCCGGTACATTCACTTTGCTGGGGGACTCTGTGCATGCTACACTGCCCTATTTAGCCTCCGGGGCCGGCATGTGCTTAGAAGATGCCATGACGCTGGGCCTCTGTTTTCGAAAGGTCGGCAGTTCTGCTCGGGACAAAAGACTTGCCCTGGCTGTGTATGAGCAATGTCGGCGGGCCCGTACTGTCAACATTGTTGAGCGAGGTAACTTGCAACAAGTGCTGTACCACCTGCACGATGGCAAAGAGCGGGACGAGCGCGATGAGCGCTTCAGAACTTTCGCAAAGCTGGACTTAGAAATACAACAAGGCTTGCGAGACCCGAGATCCGACTTGCCCAGTGGTTTGTCTGCTGGAGATGATCCCTTTGCGTGGCGGCGGTTTGGGGTCGGCGCTTGGCTTCTGGGTTTTGACTGTGAGAGTGACCTTGAACGTCAATGGCCTTCCATTTTGGAATCCAAGTTCTGATAGAATACAACAGAGCAAATGATCGGGTTCCAGCTCACGAGCCTTGCTCCAGGCTGCTCAGTCAATGGCACTGAATCGATCGATAAGCTCATACACCCCGCACTATTCACATGTCTCGTTTGCCATGAGAGGAAAGAAAATAGAGCCGCGATTGTTGCGTGGGGACAACCCCCATTCTCAGCTTTGCCCCAACTGAATTCAGTAGCTCATCGAACCCTCCGACACGCAGCAACCAGGACATGGGGAGCTTTCCAACGCAGACACACCGGCTCCAACCCATGCCTATCTTCGCTTACTTCCCCATCTACAGCGTGGGGTTCTATGTTCTGTGCCTTGATTATGTGCTCGTTAGAGACTCTACAAGCATTTCAGTGGTGCCCAGCAACAGAGCTCCTCTGGCCAGACTTTGAGAAACCCTGCACCGCACATCCTCGACAACATGCCAGCGCCACCGATTTTGGATTTCTCTCGTAAGTCGTCAATCCACGCCTTGAGGATGAGATGTCAAGGTTGACGCCCTCTGAGCTTTCTATGGCACGGATGAGGCCGCAAAAGCCACCCTCGTTCGCAGAGTGCGGGAATCGTGCCTCACAAACGGCTTTTTCCAAATCATCGGGCACAGAGTGACTCCTGAACTTCAAGACAACGTGTTCAGAGTGGCAAAAGAGTTCTTCGCACTCCCCTTGGAAGAGGTATGCCACAGGCGAATCAAGATCTCCTCTTACTACGACGAGCCTAATGCTGATGTTCTATCCCTAGAAAGAAAAAATCCATAAAGGTATAATCGTCCGCCAAAGCATCATCGATGCATCTAACCGGCTTCCAGATCATAACACTTGGAACAGAGGATATGACCGCCTTGGTTCCCAGATCCTGGAGGCTGGCACCCACCCGGACTTGAAGGAAGGGTTCTTCATAGGCGAGGAGATTTCGGAGAGTCATCCGTACTTCGTGGGCAAGAAGCTCAACAGTGGTCCGAATTTCTGGCCGAGCTCCGAGAAGATGGCCGACGCTGAAGAGTTTCGAAGTGTCTCCATGGAGTACTACAGCCAGATGCACGCTTTGGCGAGAGATGTCCTGGCCGTCATCGCGCTGACCCTGAGTCTCCCAGAAGCATACTTCGAGGACTTCACCCGCGGAGCTGTAGCCACATTGCGCTACCTCCACTATCCTCCCCAGGCGCCCGACTCCGATGAGAAGCTTTCAAGAGGAATCGGTGCGCATACTGACTTTGGCTCTGTCACATTGCTGATGCAGGACGACGTGGGTGGTTTACAGGTTTACGACAAAGAAACCGAGGAATGGCTCGATGTGAGTATGGCAGTTGTGCAGGGGTATCAACATACATGGCTGACGTTGTCGCTAGGTTGTGCCCAGGAAAGGGGCTTATGTGGTCAACTTGGGTAACATGTTCATGCGATGGGCCAACGACAAGTACATCTCGAATCTGCATCGAGTGATCAACATGTCCGGCAAGGAGCGTTACTCGGTGCCCTTCTTCTACAGTGGCAACCCAGACTTCATAATCAAGTGCTTGCCCAACGTCAGGGGCCCTGACGAGCCGGAGAAGTACCCACCGGACACCGTGATGAACATCGTCGGTGGATCTTATAGATCGAGCTATGGTGCAGCTCAGGCATATTCAGGAGCTGCCATCAAGACTTAGATGTCATGTACTAGTCCGCAGCAGTGTGCAGATGATCCTTAGCCTCTCTCATTGCAGATTGTCACAGCGTTACGTGGTCTGAGGCTTTGTCGAGGAGGACGAGTGATGCGTGGCCGTGAAGCAGCTTCATTGGGTGCTCGCTGGTTCCGCCGTGGCTGTCATGGGGCGGCAAACCCCCACTCTTGCGCGAAGCGTCTGTTGGACGTCAGACGCGAGCTCCCGAGTATTTCGCCATGCGACCAATGCGGTGAATCTCGAGGGTGTCTCTGGACAGGGTTGCTATATACTGGTCTGCACTCGGAACCTGCCATCTCGTTGCTCTGCAGGATCTTTAGCTTGACCCACCAGTCAGGATTACCGCGTTTGCCGCCTGCGGAAGACGGGAACGTCTGACAAGGGTTGAATGCCGACGTGGAGCGCACAGTGACTTGACCAAGATCATACCCGAGCTACGGTGCCGTCCTGGAGACTGGATCGCTCCCCGACGTCCTGAAGCTCTACACTGATGACGGTGTTCCGATGGCGCCTGGCTTTACTCTACCGCCGTCGGCCTGGTCGACGTGGAAACATCATATGAAAGAATCCTCTCGACGATCAGACTTGAGATCGAATTGAGTATCGACGAGATCGTTCATCATGGAGGGTGCGAAGTGGGCTTTTGCGAGGACCACGGCCGCCGGGACCAAGGGGAACACGAGCCAGAGGAACCACAACCAGGAAAATCTTCATCTTGCGGAGATTCGAGAGCCAATGGAGGATCTCACGATCCTGCTTCTCAAGCGTACAGCCTTTGTAGGGGTTTCAAGAGCTTGTCAGCATTGTAGCAGGCATGGACAATCAATTACCGATCAGATCAGATCACGGGCGCACACGGCAGTCACGTAGGAACTCTTGTCAATGCTATCGATTCATTATACTCCTTGCACGTCATTGACATCGTCCAACATCATCGTATCGCTTCACCAGACGAGGTCCCGCCTGAAATTGCCACATTCCGCCTCAAGCTTCGCACAGAAGCTCTCTTCCTCTGCCAGTCTGCCATGCGGACGCAGGAAGACTTCCGGGACCGCGGGCCAGATCTCTGCGCCCCCACGCCGATGTTCTTCCTCGCGATGTCCCATTACGACCTCGCGGACTCTGCTCTGGAAATGCAAAGGGCCCTTTCTTAGGTCTTAGCGACGGACTGACTTCCGATACTCGTTGCGTGCGGTTCTACTCACCCCTTCTTTGTCGGGATGCAGTTGGCCGTTCACGAATACACCCGCGTTCAGATTCTTCTGAGCTGCCTCACAGAGCTCTTTGTCCTCGTTGAGGACTTGATTGTAGAAAGCGCAAATGTTCTGGAACTCTTGATCGGTGGCGTCTTTGTGGCGGTAGACCTCCATTTCGATCCTGCTGGTCGTGGCTGTCACCGGGAACATGCGCTGGATGTAGAAAAAATTGTCCCTGTGGCGCCTGAGGATGAGCATCGAAGACACACTCCCCAAACCAAAGTCTACGAGACTTACGTGCTTGTGACGGAAGTTGTGGGATATAGGAACACTATGCCTCGTCGGAATTGAGTATCTGAGGAAGCCTTGTTGAAGATGAAATGCTGCATGCGGTTTCCCAGAGGCTCCACGCGATATTTATTGAGATCGGAAACCCCAGCGATCAAAGGGTGGGCTGTGGCGCAATGATAGCACTCGTTGTAATTGTCGATCACAGACTTCCAATTCGCCTGGACATCCATGTCCCAGGCGTGATCGAACGTGAACTCCTTTGAGAAGTCAAACTGCTGGAACATCGAGATCTGATCCACTTCTTGGTTGGCCTCCTCCCAAGACTGATCGGGCTTCCCGGCCTGGAGGTTGGCCCAGATGAAGCCGGCCTTGTCAATGTGCACGTTCACCGGTAGGAGACCATGCGAGCTTTTATCGAGCTCAGCCTCGTCAAATCGAGGCGCCTTCGCGAGTCTGCCGTCCAATCCATAGCTCCAGCCTGCTCGAATGTCAACGGGGACAACGGAAGCGTCGAGAGAACGAAGCGTTTTTACGTACCGTGATACTTGCACGACAGGATACTTGCAGTTCCACATGCTTTCTCCACTACTGGATATGCCCGATGTCTGCATATGTTGTGGAAGCCTCGAACGCTACCGTTGCGATCCTTGATCAGAAAGAACGAGTAGCCGGCTAGCGTGAAGAGCTGATAATCACCGGCCTTGGAAAAGCGGATAATGTGTGTGAGAAGAATCCAACTTTGCGAGAAGATGGCTCGGCGCTCGAGTTCGTAGAGTGCGTCAGAACGATACCACGAGGCAGGTAGATTCTGGGATCGTTCTTGCGTGGCATTTGTTCGTGATCTGCGAGTCAAATACTGCCACATGATAGAAGGCACCGTCTGACAGAGTCTGTCCACCCGGGTCGACAGTAAGCAGCGGGCAGTAGTATAGGCTGGAGACTATGAACGACCCCGCTTGCACCGCTACATCCGGACCGTAATCCAGATGCAGACCGGAGACTAGGATGTGTCTGGACTCGGATAGGCAAGAGTGGGGTGAGTGAGCTCTAGACAGTCACGCGTGTTCGCCTAGTAGGTAAAGCAGCGGTAGCCTCGAACACCCTTGCCGGGATATGGTTGGCCGGCCGGGATTTGATACCAGAGCGCAGGCCGCCGTCTCGGTGCGATGCTAAGGTCTGCCAAGCGATAGATAGGCAGAACGTCTCAGCCGAAAACCTGACTGATCTTCTGAGGTACTCGGCGAGGCGTGCGCCATATTAGCGACGCGGCTATGTCTCACGCCCAACCCGCTGTCATGTTGATGGACCTTGGCATCCCAAACCTGCTTTGTGTACGTTCCTTAGGTGTAGACTACGAGATAGAGAGCTGCTCTCATAGCATTGCCCCGAAGCTCGGATTCGCGTGCCCATAGTGAGCAGATATCGTATATAGCCCGTGAGTCATGACAAACATACCAAGTATCTTGGGATCACCCGTGTCGCTCTGTCCAGACGAGGCGAAAGAGTCGAAACACTTCCAGGAAGCTTTAGAGTACCAGCCGTCAAAGGCTCAATCGATGTGTCACGTTAGCGACCTGAAGAGCAATGTTGCGCCTGTCGTGACTTTCAGACGACATTGTATCTCAGAGGGGGATCATGACAGCCGCCTCGCGATCACGATCGCGTCATCACATCAAGACAATTGTCTTGACTGATCAGTCGCCAAGGCACAAGACCTTTAAGTACCGTCATTGCGGAGTGTACCACCGCCCAGCGGACCCGCTGCAGCTGATGGGAGATCACAGCCGTCAATCCGATGACTCCGCGTCTCTCGCCATCGGTGGCGGGCGCGGCCAGTTGGTCGGCTGTCATGCTCGTCATCGAGCCGATCAAAACGTCCATTTCGGCTTTGGCGTCCCAGATCGGCTCGTTCTCATCCCCCGACTCAGAGGCGCTTCGGACGGAGGGTCGAGCGTTTGAGAAACACCATATGGTGGCAGTCGCGATGTATAGACACCAGGGATAGTGGAACAGGCTACTGGCGTCCAAGTCTTCTTGCTGGGGGGCGGCGTGCTTCAGGAGGTGCGCAGCATGCAACGTGGCCTTGGCGGCTACAGCACTTGTCGCCCATTGTTTGACGACCTTCTGAGATCGGCTGTAGTCTTGGCGTCCAACAGCGCGTCCAAGGATATGACGGGCACCAGCATAGATTTGCATATCCAGGAAGTCGGCGTAGAGCATAATGCACGCCGAATGGTAGATGGCCGTGTACGCACTGATGAAGACCGTGAGCTCCCGACGAGCCTGCTCTTGCTCCCTGGCTCCCGTCGAATGACGTTCGAGCTCGACCTCCATGATCGTGCCGTATTGATCGAAGTCGGCTTTCCAAGCAGCATACGCATCAGCAAGGCGATCTTTCCAGTTCCCGAGCAAGAGATCGTTGCCGATGATGCCTAGGGACGTGGCATCTCTCCGGCCCATATCCCAGCTGATACTCATCAAGCCGTGGAGGATGATCACCCTCGAGAGCGCGTTGAGATCAGTCGACATTGGTGACGCGTGTCCTGCCAAATAGGATTTCAAGACCGCAAGAAGCAATGGCGGCGACTTGCGCTCGTTTTGCAGTCGAGCCCACTGCTGTGCCGACGGAGCCTCCCACACGATTTGATCGCAAGGGAGTGTGCACCGCAACTCAAAGGCCGACATGCAGAGAGATTGACAGAAGAGGACGGCATGTTGGACGTCCCAAAGGAAACATAACTGAGCGAGCCTACGACGGGTCAGCCCTCTCCCTCGGTGTTGATTGATTTCTAGAGCGGGTACCTCTTCTTCTGCTCCGCATCGGCCCAAGCCCTCCACTGATCTTCCAAATCATCCTCGGTGCTTGACTGCGCGTCAGGATTGGCCACCTGACAGTCGCTGCGCCTGATCAGATTGATCAGCAAACCATGGAACAAGTGACTCATGTCGTGCTGCTTCTGCCCAGCGCGCGACTTGCCAAAGCACTCGACCAGCAGGATAGCCTGCAGCATCCATAGCGTCGGGCGAGCGCTGAATGCAGTGTGGGCGAAAATGCGAGGTCGAAGGACGTCGTGTATGCAGACGGCCAGCTGATGGGCGTCCTTCTCAGCGTAGGTTGCGCCAAGCGAAAGCATCGCGGTCAACAACAGAGTGTCCGTCGTTGCGGGCTCAAAGGTTGCTTGGTGGATGAGTGGGTAGGCCGTATTGAATTTCGTAAAGTAGAGATCACAATACCGTTGGAGACACAACATTGACAAGAGCGGATCATCGACAGAGACGGCGGTTCCAGCCGGAGTGACAGGGCATGATGTCCGGACAAGATCAAGCACCTGCGACCTCGCGATTTGATCGATCCGTGGGAGGAAAGACTCATGACAGACGAGGGCCAGGGGTCGTTCGGGTTGTGTCTTGACCTTGAGCTCGCCAACCCCCAGCCCCTGACATTTGGTCGTGACAGGTTTCGAAACATCATCCAGCTCCCGTGACTTTGACGAGCTGTGAGAAACGTCTAGACAAGATGATACAGGCCGTTCGTGCTGCGTGGCACGATCAAAAGCCAAAGGCGGCATTAGGCGGCACGGAGACGCTGCGGTCGCCAGTGAGGTCGGCGGCATGGAATGCGAAGGACATGAGCTCTCCATCTGGGCTGGAGGAGCACGGCCAAGCCCGCCAATCTGCTCGCCCTGCGGCGTCACGTTGGGATCAAGATCAAACAGCCAATTATAGTTATTCATGGTCGTGAACGGCATGTTGAAGGAATTGGCTACATGCCGTCAGCGAGCCCCCCCTGAGCGCCATCACGACGAAGCCTACCGGTGTCAGGATTGAACACATCTTCATACATGGTATCTTTCGTCTGCAAAGATTGCGCTGCATCCAGTGGGGCGTCCCAAAACATGTCTGACGATGGGAAGTCCTGTGCCGCGAAACCCGTCGGCCCCAGCGTTGATAGGCTAAAATCGAGATCCTCTTGGGCTGCGGTGATGTCTTGCGCTGTCGGGTTGCCATTGCAGCTCCTCATCGAGGTCGGGGGTGACATGAGCGCAAAATCACCCTCCTCGGCCATCTCTACAACCGCGCGCACATCGTTAGGCTTTGGCCGTTGCGTAACAATGTCCCCGTTCGCATCTTTCCACGAGCGCTTGCGTGTCATCAACGAAGTACCCTCTGCGTCCTTCGCCTTGTGTCGCACGAGGTGACGCTCGAGGAGGTCTTGTCGTTTGAAGTGAGCTCGACATCTCTCGCAGGTAAATTCGCCATCCATGTGGTTCAGCAAATGCCTCTGCAGATGCTCGTTCCTTGTGAAGGATTTGCCGCAGCCCAGCGCGGTACAGACGTGGCGTCTCCCTGTGGGTTTCTGAGACGGCATCGCGGAGCATCTCAAGCTTGACTTGAACTATAGAGCGTGGCGGTTGTTGGCAAATTCATGATTTCCGTGTGAAGCCGTCACGCGTGGCGAACTTCGCGGCCTGAAACATCAGGCCCAACAAGCCAGTGGATGCCTGTCGCCCGGCTCAAACGGGTATTCATCTGAACGACAGGATACAGGACGCAGCACAAGGGCCAATCGTTCATCCCTGTCGACCAAAAGTGGGGGTCTTGATAAGTCACGACTCAGAAACCAAACCTGCTAGTAGTGATGGAGTACCAAATCTATCTCTACTTTATATCTCTCCGAGGGTTCAAAGTAGAGCTAGAAGCGCCTAAGCAGTTGGAAGATCGATAAATGGATAGTCCGTATAGCCCTTCTCAGGGGGATCCGCTCCATAGAATGTCGTCCTGTCGTACATGTTGAGCATCAATCCGTCGGCGAGCCTCCTCGGCAAGTCCGGATTCGCAATGAACCATCTGCCCATGACGATTGCATCGGCGTCGTCAGCCTCCAGCTTCGGGACAGCGTTGTCGCGATCAAAATTGCCCGCCGCCAGGAACTTGATCCCACCTTCTTTCAAGATGCGACGAAATGGCACCAACGAATTGACCGTCTTCTTGCCGCTGTCTTGATCTGCGCCATCCTTGCCGGAAGTAGGCAGAGCGTCCATCTTAGCCTGCTCGTCCAGTACTTCGTCGAAGCGCGGCTCAATCATGTGCACGTATGCAGGTCTGTGTTTGTCTGCCAGGGTGGCGATGCGCTCACACAGGTAGGTCCAGTGAGCGAGAGGATCGGAATCACGCGTGTCCTGGAAGAAGTTGTAAGGGGACAACCGGATGCCCACTCGCTCTGCACCGATGGCTTCGGTGACAGCTTCAATCACCTCGAGCACGAAGCGGCAGCGATTTTGGACAGAGCCACCATATGCATCCGTCCTTTGATTCACGTTGTCATGCAGGAATTGATCCAGTAGGTACCCGTTAGCACCTGCAGTGGGGGTCAGCTAGTCCACTATACGAGTCGATGTACGTTCACGGGATGACCAACCATGAATCTCTACCCCATCAAACCCGGCCTCCAGAGCCCTTTTGGAAGCGTCTGCAAATTCTCTGGTGACCTCACCGATCTCCTCGACAGTCATTGGTGTCGGTGGTGCGGCAGCATATTCGGTGCCGTCCAGAGCATTGCCTGAGATGGGTATGGCGGAAGCACTGATCGCCGGCTTTCCACCCCGAAAACTCGGCGGAGAAGCTCTGCCCGTATGCCACAGTTGGGCGAAGATGAAGCCTCCCTTCGCGTGCACCGCATCGGTCACCCGCCTCCAACCGGCGATCTGCGAGGGCGTGAATACACCGGGGGTGCCGGGGTAGCCACTGGCGTGGTGACTGATGTCTGTTGCTTCGGTCAATTGCAGTCCCCCTTTGCTGGCCCTCTGCGAGTAGTAGAGGACATTCAGGTCGCCTGGGACGTAGACACCCGTGCTCTCCTTCACGGCGCGCATGCGGGTCAAGGGCGCTTGCACCAGACGATGCTGGAGGGTCAGATGACCGAGCTGGAGAGGCTGAAAGAGGGTGGTGTCCCTCAGCGGGGTGAAAGGGGGTGGCGAGATGGCGGAAGGCATCTCCTGTAGGCAGCGGATGTGTTGGGTTGGATGTGTGGGCAGTGATCTGAGGCCGGGGATCTAATAAGAGAAGTCCTGATGAAGACCTTTTTGACCGTGGTCAAGACCAGAGACGCTACATGTACCGGAGTCAGCCATGGATGCCTGGCGCGGGTCCGTAACCTGGATGGTGGAGGTCACGGTACTGTTCACGTAGCGACGACTACCACTACCTACCTTAGCCCCAAGATTGCTGAGAGCCATGGTCGTAGAGAGTGGGGGTACAGCATTGACCAGTGAGTCGGCCGCCACTACTGATGCCAGCAAGATCCATGTATGCTGTCTTACAGCAGTCACATGCTCTCGGCCAGAGTCGCGGTATCATCGACGACAATTCATAAATGTCCGCCATGAATACGGAGGACACCTGCATGTGGTATTGGCACCGTCAAGGTCATGAGCACGTGATTGGCACATCAAGGTCATGAGCACGTGATTGGCAATGGTAAAATCACCACGCGTCACGTACTCCTGTAACCACGTTCCATTGTCTCGACTCTACAACCATCTCATCATTCATGGCGGTGCCCAGAACGCCCCCAGGTTCCTCGCATGCCTGGAACCACGTGACACAAGGAGTATTCATAAAAATGAATAAGATAAGACTCGTACATCGCCGTCACGGCTCGAGATTATCGTCGTTGGCCTATCTGACTCATGCCCCACTTCTCACAGCCGTAGCAGAAACATGATGATGAGTGCCAGTGTCGTGATTGACAGCACATGTGTTGGACTCCCCAAAGGCTCCTTGGTGCCAATCGTCTGAAATCGGTCATAAGGCAATCCGCGGGGTGAGGTCACCATGGGAAAGAAACGAGTGCTGGTGGCTTACGGAGTGGACATCGACGCTGTCAGTAGTGTGACCTCATCCGAACAACTCCCTCCGCAAAAGCTCATCGAAACAGGTGGCTGGTTGGCTCGGCTCATACGGTGGCGAAGACAGCACGTCTGACATCTCAAGAGGTACTCCGTCCGTGTCATTGTAGGGCTCACAGCCAGCACTAAAGCAGTGTAGGCATTTGGGCCGCCACTCATGGCACGCAGAGGCTGCTGAAGCTGTTCGAGAAGCACGGCATCACGGCGACGTGGTTCATCCCCGGCCATACGCTGGAGTCTTTCCCCAGCGACTGCGCTGCCGTGCGTGACGCGGGACATGAGATTGGCCTCCATGGCTACTCGCATGAGAATCCCGCGGACATGACGTTCGAGCAGCAGAGGGACGTCCTCGACAAGACGTTCAGACTGCTGACGGACTTTTGCGGTGGCAAACCTCCTCGAGGAAGCGTCGCTCCTTGGCAAGTGCTCGGCGACGCCCCTGGCCTGTGAACTTCTTGCTGATGCCGACGCCGGATCTGTAGGTGGGAGACGAGTAAGGAGGGCACCGAGTTACTCCTCTCATATGGTATCGAGTATGATCATTCCATGAGCCACGAGGACTGCCAGATGTACTGGCTCCGAACAGGAGATTCATGGACCAAGATCGATTACTCCAAAGAGGCATCCACCTGGATGAAACCATTGGTCCAAGGCGAGACGACCGGTCTCGTCGAGATTCCTGGCAGCTGGTACATCGATGTGAGTGGCCTCTGCCTTATGCTTGGAGGTTATCGCTGACGAACTCAGGATCTGCCGCCGATGATGTACGCAAGAATAGCCAGCCACCCCGCACTTTTCTATTCAGTCTCACGGTCAGCTAACCGTAATCGCACAGGTTCATCAAGAAGAGCGCCAACAGCCACGGATGGGTCAATCCACGCGACGTCGAGGCGATCTGGATGGATCACTTTGACTATTACTACCGCGAGTACGACGAGGTGAGTGCTCGTCCTTTCCACATGCACAACTCATAGACGCGCTGATGCATGACATCCACCCGCAGTTCATCTTCCCCATGACGATACACCCGGATGTCTCCGGCCGACCTCACGTCCTGCTGATGCACGAGCGCATTATCGCGCACATCAACAAGCACGAGGGCGTCGAATGGGTGACGATGGGCGAGATGTGCGACGACTTCAAACGGAAGAACACGCCGCCGCCGGGCGCCCTGCTGCCGGCGAAGATGGAAGAAGTGATGCAAAGGCTGAAATGCGGCCCGTCGAGCGGCTGAGCGTGCTTCACGTCCGCTTGGTTTTTTTTTTGAAGGTGTAGTATCGCACTGTGGGACATCAATTATCACCATGAAGCCGCGAAATCTTCGTGCGCATCGCAGCGATGTGGTTGTCGAGTATTGCGTGTAATTCATCAATTAGTCAGCATCGGAACAGTCCAGTCCTACAGTCCGCGAGACGCTCGCATTCTTCGCAGGCACAGCGACGACGAGAACCATACCTGCATGGCTCGCCCTGCCAGATAAGCCACAGACGCTACCCGTGATACCACGGTCTCCCTGATCAACGCCCAGAAATGGCAAGAGTGGGGTGGTAGGACCAAAGATAGGGTGCACAACATGCGAAGAGCTCCATCGATCCCAAAGAACCCCCCCAGAGCTCCAGACGCTGATAAAGCTAGGTTTATCGTCGAGCTCGGGGGTACGTCTTATCAAGTCCATCTTGGGGACGCCGGATATGGGTGGTATACAAGTCTGACCGAGCCCGCACCGCCCCACTAGGAACAGTTTACCGGTCAACGAGATGGATCCCGAGAAGGGCACCCCAACGCAGGACGTCAAGGCGGCCGACGCCCGCTCCGATGGCACGCAGGAAGGCACGGCCGAGTCGCGGAACGTGCTCGTGCAGTGGTGCCTCTCGCTGGCGCACTCCAAGCTCGCCGAGATGCGAGGCATCGAGCGCGTCGAGGCCGACGAGAAACTCCCCGTACGTCTTCCGCATGCGCGGTTTCCGCATCCATCACACGAGTAACACCCCTCTTTCCAGCCCCGACCCCGTCGGTACACCCAGATGCTGCTCCTGTGGATCAGCGCCAACCTGACGGCCAACAACGTCGCCCTGGGCTTCCTGGGCCCGGCGACCTTCAAGCTCTCCTTCACCGACGCGGCACTCTGCTCGACTTTCGGCGTCCTGGTGGGCTCGCTGGCGACGGGGTACATCGCGACGTTCGGGCCGGAGTCGGGCTGTCGCACGATGATCCTGGCGCGGTACACGATGGGGTGGTGGCCGAGCCGGATCTGCGTGCTGCTGAACCTGGTCATCATGTTGGGGTACGGGATGATCGATACGGTGGTTGGGGGCCAGATGCTGTCGTACATCGCGGGCGGAGATATCTCTGTCGTGGCTGGGATCCTGGTCATCGCGGTGAGGGCGTCGTGTGGGATCTCATGCGTATGAGGGGATGTTGCTGACGAGGTGCGCGCAGATTCTGTGCTGGGTGGTCACCGAGTTCGGGTCGCCGCTTTTCCACGTCTATGAGCGGTGGGCGTTCGTCCCACAAGTGGCTGTGCTTCTTGTGCTGGCGGGAGTCGCTGGGCCATATTTTGATGTCAGCAGTCCGACGATGGGCAATAGAAGCACCCGCATTGCGGACCGATTATCCATGTTCTCGCTCTGCTTGAGTGCGACCAGCGGCTGGGCGCCAGCGGGAGCGGATTATGTAAGTCGCCATGCTGTCCGAATGCTACGCCTAAGTATTGACTGGTCCACAGTATGTGTATTTCAACGCGAAAACACCAAAATGGGCCTCCTTCTTCTTCACTTGGCTCGGCGAGGCTCTTGGAAACATCTTCGCCATACTGATGGGCACTGGTCTTGCCTCAGGTGGGTGGGCATGAGGATTCTTTGAGATCCGCCAAACTCACCAGTCTTGACCAACAGGTATCGCCAATAAAGCGTCGTGGGCAGAAGCGCACGAGGTCAGTCCTGGCGCTCTGCTCGTCGCCGGCTTTGACGACCTCGGCGCATTCGGCAACTTCTGTGCGGTCATACTCATGCTCGGAGGTAGGCGGCCGGATGGAGAATGATTCGGCAGTATGAGATCGCTGACAGAGACGCCAGTCGCGGCCAACAACGTCCCAGGCACTTACAGCTCCGGTCTCAGCTTCCAATGCCTCGGGTCGTATGCCGCCAGGGTGCCGCGCATGGTGTGGAACAGCTTCGCGGTCATCGTGTACACCATCTGCGCCTGCCTGGGGAAGAACCACCTGTACGAGATCTTCGAGGACTTTTTGGCTCTTATGGGGTATTGGAGTTGCATCTGGGTGTGCTTGACCATTGAAGAGCAGCTCATCTTCCGGATGAGCTGAACGACTGGAACGATCGCACCAAATTGCCGGTGGGGTTGGCGGCGCTGGTGGCGTTTGCGATTGGGTGGGTGGGAGCGGTCGTCGGCATGGATCAGGTGTATTTCGTCGGACCCGTAGCGGAGTTGATTGGGGACAGTGGCGCGGACATTGGACTCTACATTGGATGCCCGCTCGCGGCGCTGACGTTTCCTCCGTTGCGGTGGTTGGAGCTGAAATACATAGGTCGATAGGGTGTACTACCGCCCCGTACATGTATTTACCTAGGTGGGTGTATGTGCGACTGTTTTATGCAAAACATCATGATGCCTATTTGTGCAACAAGATGTGTTCTCATACGTGAGGCGTGTGCACAAGCAGACCGACAAGGTACCTTATTATTAATCATAATAATGTCATTGGTGGAAGGGCTCAGTCAATATATTAATCAATATAGATCCCTGTCGCGTCATGGGCTTGGCGAAAGCTTGTCGCGTACCTACCCCTGCCCACGGGGTTGTGGACAGGGCGAGGAGTCAGGACAGCTCCAGACCGCTGACCTGACTGTATTGGCATGGGCCAGCACTACACCTTCTAGAAGACAAACGCATCCCGTCTGTCGACCAATCCAGATGACCTGATAGATCGCGCCTGCCGGTCGTCCACAGCAGACCGGCCTCGACGAATTGGGAGCCTGAGGTATGCACGCGCGCGCCCCCGACGCGAATCTACCAAAGTTTGCCTAAAAGTGCCTTATTCTTATTATTAGGACTACATGTACCTGAAGGCTGAATCTCGAAGATGCCTCTGGTGTCGGCGCCGTCGTTGAACAGCCGCTTCACGCAGCTGGCCATCTCGGCCCTGCTGCTGATCGGCGTCGCCTTCTTCCTGATCCCGCCCGACTCGGTGCGACACCTGCGTGTCCCCGGCCTCCACCCCCCGCCTGCCTCCGATGCCACCGCCGCCGCCGCCGCGGCGTCGACAGGCAACCGCGACCACAGCCCCACCAACCGCCTGCCGCCCAAGCCCGACCACCCCATCGACCACCTCGTGGCTCGCGCCGACGCCGAGTTCGGCCAGCTGCTGGCTGATGAGACGCCGTCGCTGCACGGGGCCGCCGAGGCGTATCGCCGGCGCAGGGGCAGGCAGCCGCCGCCGGGCTTCGACGTGTGGTTCCACTTCGCCGTCAACAGCAGCGCCGTCATCGTCGAGCAGTTCTGGGACCGCATCTACGACGACCTCGGCCCGTTCTGGGGCGTCCCCGCCAAGCAGCTGCGGGAGGAGTCCAACCGCTTCCAGCACCGCGTGAGCGTGCGGGGCGGCAACGCCACGGGCCACACCGATATCGACGAGCGGCCCTGGATCAACATCTGGACCGACATGATCCAGTCCGTCGCCAGCATGTTGCCCGACGTCGACGTCCCCATCAACGTCATGGACGAGAGTCGCGTCGTCGTGCCCTGGGAGGACATCAATGCCGCCATGGCCGAGGAGCGGAAGACGAGGAGGGTCGTGCCCGAGCAGGACCTGAAGACGAGCTTCGGGACGTTGAAACTGTTGGACAACAACCCGCCCAAGGACGGCGAGGTGCAGGACCCGCCCTTCGAGATCATGGGCCCGTACTGGCCCTTGGCCGTCGTGGGCTGTCCGCCCGAGAGTCCAGCGCGGAAGGCGTACATCGATACCGACTTCCGCAAGCCTCCACCCCTGACGGGACAGTGGCCCAGGGGCAGCTACGAAGGCTACGTGCAGAACTGGACCCTGGCCAAATCGCCCTGCGACAATGCTGACCTCCAGGGTCTGCATGGCTCGTTTGTCGAGCCCATCTCCATCTCCACCACGAAACGCCTCTTCCCGCTCTTCGGCGGCTCCAAGCTCCCCATGAACAACGAGATTCTGCTCCCGCCCGCCATGTACTGGACGGACGATCCCTTTTACTCTGGCGGTCCCTCCCATGGTAAGGCCTGGGAGGAGAAGCATGATTCGGTCGTCTGGCGCGGCGCGGCGTCAGGGGGCAGGAATAGAGAGGAGAATTGGACGAGATTTCAGCGACACCGTTTCATCGCCATGGTCAACGCCACAGCCGTCAAGCTGGCGGAGACGGGCGAGCAAGAACCGAAGAACTTTGCCCTGCCCATGAATAATACGTACGATCTGGCCGCACACCTGCAAACCCTCACCGACTCCCACAACCACGGCCACGGCACCGCCCTCTCCGACTGGATCGACACCTGGTCCGACGCCGCGTTCGTCCACCTCCTCTGCTTCCCCGGCACCGACTCCCCGCACGACCGCGACTGCCCATACACCTCGCACTACTTCTCCGTGGCCTCCACCATGTCCATGCGCGAGCAGTACCCCTACAAGTACCTCCCCGACATCGACGGCAACTCCTTCTCCGGCCGCTACCGCGCATTCCTCTACTCCACTTCCCTCCCCATCAAGGCCACCATCTACAACGAATGGCACGACTCCCGCCTCGTCCCCTGGAAACACTTCGTCCCCATGGATAACACCTTTTCCGACTTCTACGGCATCATGGAGTACTTTCTTGGCAACGACGTGCATGGTCTGGAGGGCGTGGAGGGCGAAGGCGGGGTCGGCGGACACGATGACGTGGCAGGGAAGATTGCGTTGGGGGGAAAGGGGTGGGCGGAGAGAGTGCTCAGAAAGGAGGATATGCAGGTTTATGTTTTGAGACTATTGTTGGAGTTTGCACGGTTGTGTGATGAGGAGAGGGAGCGATTGGGGTGGAGAGAGGGTGTGGGAAGGGATGGGTATGGGTAGGTTGGGGAAGGGTGAGGGTGGTGGGCGAATATAGATTATAGAGTTTTGGTAGATGTACGGATCTACCGTTTTTCTCTATGTTTGTTGAATTCTCCTGATCTTCTTGTAGGTGGTATTTGAGATGATCTGATTTGAATGTATGAGGGTATCGATGGGAGGCGAGGATGAGCTTTGGGGCGGCTCTCTTGTCCACAGACCCAAGCACGAGCTTCTTCCGTGCCTTCCTAAAGCGGAAGAGTTCCGCCGTCGACACCCGAGGTCAAGAACGAAACCTTTCACTCCACATCGCAGTCAACTCCATCTGTAACATCTACAGGGTCCAGCTCATCATAGTAGACTCACTGAAATACAATGTAGGTCACTAGACAATAAGTATCACACCTCTCGATATCTCCTCTACCACAAGCAATGCCTCCATTCTCCAACCTCATCATCGTCGGCGCCGGCCCTTCAGGCCTCCTCCTCGCCCTCCTCCTCGCCCAACACCAGATCCCCACCACCGTCCTCGAAGCCTGGCCACACCTCGACACCCGCCTGCGCGCCACCCAGTACGGCGTCCCGGCCACCCGCATCTTCCGGCGCGCAGGCCTCCTCCCCGACTTTCGCGCCGCCAGCATCCCCAAGTTCCCTGCGATCTGCTGGCGCAGAGTCGCGGATGGAGCGAAGTTGGTCGAGATCGACATGAGCGTGGTGGAGGGGGAAGAGGACCGCATGACGGTGTTGCCGTTGGGCGAGATCGTGCAGATCATGTACCGGCATTGTGTGGAGGGGGTGGGGAAGGGGTTGGTGGACGTCAGGTTCGATCATCGGGTCTTGGGGACGGGGCAGGAGGCGGGGAAGGCGTGGGTGGATGTGGAGATTAGGGGAAAGGGGGAGGAGAAGAGGGTGGGACGGTTGGAGGCGGATTATCTCGTCGGGTGCGACGGCGCGAGCAGTGCCGTCCGCCGCTCCTTGTACGGCAAGGACTGGCCGGGCCAGACGTTCCCATGCCGCTTCATCGTGCAGAACGTGTACTACGACGGGTTCGACGAGCACGGCTGGGACGGCGGGAACTACATGGTCGATCCCGAGCACTGGGGCCTCATCGCCCGTCGCGGGCACGGCGGGCTCTGGCGCGTGACCTACGGCGATACGGCCGAGGGGCTCACGGACGAGGAGTACCTGCAGCGCCGCGCCTGGCATTTCAAGGCGATGTTGCCGGGCCATCCGGAGCCGGGCGCGTACAGGATCGAGCAGACGAATCTCTATAACATCCATAATCGGTGTGTGGAGAGTTTCAGGCACGGCCGGATCTTACTCGCGGCCGATGCCGCGCATGTCTGCAATCCGATGGGCGGGTATGGCTGTATGACTGCTTGTCTTGACGTCGGCGGGCTGGCTGATTGCTTCATCGGGCTCTATGAGGGGAAGGCGGGAGAGGAGATCCTAGACAAGTACGCGCAGGTGCGGAGGGACATTTTCTTGAAGTACGTGGATGCCAGGTCCGTCAAGAACCTTGACCGAGTCAGCAAGACGGATCCGTGGACGGTGGCGGAGACGGACAAGTTCTTTGGGATTCTCCGAGGGTTGAACGAGAGGCCTGATAAGCAGGATTTGAAGGAGTTTCTGTTGGTGAGTTTGATCTTGCTGGGTGTGGGGATCTTGTGGTGAAAAGCTGATGTGGAGGCCAGAAAACGAGCAGTATCGAGCATGACTTTACGCAGTATTACCATGATCGGCCCGAGCATGGCGAGAGCAGTGACGGAAAGGGGCAGGCTGTAGTGGAAGCTCAGGCCGCAGTGGCGATCGAGGCATAGTAGCCGTCCCCTCCCTCAGCTGATTCGAACCCCATAGCAACAGCAAAAGAGACATGCCTCCCCTAGGCAGATATAAATCCTCTCCGCTCCCACGAAGCGCACGGAAATGCTCGCGCCACCAGAGCCAATGGCTGCGACAAGGATGACACCGACGCCAACCCACCATACCGGACACGCAGACACCCTAGCCTTGAACAGTCCGCACAAATCGCACGGGCGTGCTATGCGCGCCCCCTCCCAACGAGTCGGACGGTGGCAATCCGTGTTCGCCTCCGGCCGCCGCATCGTCTCCCTCATACGCCCGTCGTGCGTCCCATCACCACCGCCGGGGATGAAAAGCCGCGGCCAGAGGATGCAGGCGTCTTGGCGCTGCTGGGCGAGGAAGCGGCGGGAGATGGTGCCCGTGGTCGACGATGCGCATGCGTGGTTTCCCAGCGCGGGGAAGAGTGCGCGTGCCGGAAGAGGGTCCCGCAGGTGGTGGGCGCAGGAGCCGTCCTGGCAACGGTTGCGCGCGACGACGTCTTCGTAGCAGACGACGCAGGGGCCGGGGTCGTTGGGATGTATGGGAAGGACGGGCCATTGACCGGGGACGAAAGGGCGCGGCGGTCGGGTCGGAGCTTGTGTCGACTTCGTCGAGCTCGTGTTCGAGGGTGATCCGGCTGTGGCCCTCGTCTCTGGACCTCTTGGCCTCCTTCGTCGCATCGATCGTCTTGACGACCCTCGTTGGGCCCGGAAGATCAGCCCATAGCTTCCGCCGCTTGCTTGACCTCAACGCCAGAAGCTCTTGCAGACATGAGATCAAGATCAACATCCGAATCTGCATCCAATCCCGTCCTCTCTCTCCCCTTCATCCCTCTTTATAGATCCCGCGATCCCCATACCCTTTCTTGCCCCCTCCGCCACCTCTCCCCCGCAGACCGAATCCAATCACATCCCCCAATGCCTCCACGCCTTCACCACCCTCCGGCAACCTCCTCGCCACCCTCAACCCGCTCCCAGACCTGCCCATCCTCAGACTCCCCACCCCTTTTCGTACTGCATCTACCTCGCTAAAGCCTCAATACCCCCCAACCCCTCTGTCAACGGCGCTCATCGCAATCATCTGCTCCATACGCCTCTATATTCCCGCACATGCTCTCCAATCACAGCATCGACATCAAAAAAAACCCCCTTTCCCCTCATCCTCGACATTCCTGCTCTTGTGCTTGGTAGTCTGATGATGAAAGCTGGGATACCACGTCGTCTCGTATAATACGCAAGGCTGTGGAGCCTCGGCCCTGAAGGAACGAGACCAATGCAGAGGACGTCGCCATCAAGGTACCAACAACTGATATAAACGGTTCGCATGTGAAGATTCTTCCGGTCTTTGTAGGGGCCGATGGGAGCAAGATGTGACTTGACGGCAACACAAACTGCCAGTGAGGCCAGTCCAGGTATAGAACCGCTTGGAGTCAGCCCACAGTGCAATGGCGTGTGATGGTTGAAGGCCGGCGCAGACGAAAGGTGCTATCTGACCACCGGCGTGGACTCGTCTGGCATGTTGCAAGTCAAATGGTACTTGATAGATGTTGTTGTGGTCGAATAGAAAGGGCGTTGATTATAATCAACTAAGTCAAGACTGGAAATCCTTACACTCACATGCTATCACATGCAGAGCCACGCCCAGCTTACCTCGACCTCAGCTTCCTCCTCTTAGCACCCGACCCTTCAGCAACCTCATCGACCTCCCCCGCCCGCTTCCCATTGCTCTCCACCTCCCCACCCTTCGTCACACTCTTCCCACCAACCTGCGCCTTCCCATCGTCCTTCACAACCCCCCACCCCTCCTCAGCCAACCACTCGAACGTCTCCGCCACACTCCTCCCCGCGTTGGCGGCAGTATTCCCCGGCCCCGTCGGCCCCGGATCATTCCTCCACTCCACCTTCCTCGTCCGGCCCTTACTGACCTCCATCTAAAAGCAGCATCAGTACCTCTATGCGTCTCACTCACGGTCATTAAGAAGCCAGTATGTCTACTCACCACATACCCGCCATCAACCTCACCATCCACACAACACCTCCACAAGCCCTCCGCCACCTCCTCCGGCTCCACCCATTCGTCCACACCCTCCGCCAGCATCTTCAGCTTCTCCGGGTGCTCCGTCCAAAGCGGCGTCTTGATAACCCCTGGCGCCACACCATTCACCCGGATCCCCAACGTATCGAGAGGCGCCAGTGATCGGATGAACCCAGAAATCGCGTGCTTGCTGGCCATATACAACGGTGTAGTGAACCCTGGCATCTGGCCCGCGATGCTGGAGATGTGCACGATGCGCTTGGGGTTCGCTGGCGTCACTCTGCCGATGTTGCTGTCAGGCACGGGGTTGAGGAAGCGGGAGATGGCGAGCTGGGTGGTCCGGATCGGGTGCGTCAGGTTGATGTCGAGGGTGGCGTAGTGTCCGAGGCCGTTGGTGTCGGTCGGATCAGCTTTGTCCTTCGATACGCCGGTCGAGGGCGGGATCCAGAAGTTGCTCCTGCAAGCAGCGATTCAGCAGCGGTGCCCCCAAATCAGAGTCGATTTTCTAAGCTGACCAATGCGGCTCGAAAACACCTGCACAAGGACACACGATATCCGCGCCCCCGAACTCACGATCCGCCACGTCAAACATCCGGTCCAGATCCGGCCATTGCACGACGTCAGTCTTGACGAACGCACATCTCGGCTTGCCACTATCCCTCGCAGAATGCTCATCCACAAGCTTCTGCGCCTCTGGGCGCAAGGCGAGGTCTGCGATCAAGACATTGCAGCCTTTCTCCAGTAGCAGACGTGCGAAACAGTACCCGATACCTTGATATTTTCAGCAAGCCTTCATCTCTACTCCCATCGTATGAGGTAGTATTCCAACTCACCAGATCCAGCACCCGTAATGAGAGCACTCTTGCCTTCAACGGTAAACGGAACAGCCTCCGTCGACGCAGCCATGATGTTCCAAAGTCCTAGGGACCTACCTCATGCTCACTCATGGCAGTTCCGGAGCTTATATGCTCGAGGCTGTTCTACCCGCAGGGGGGGGGGGAATATTACCGGGAGGGCCATATTTGCTTTGCCGAGGGCTTGGGTGGTACAAATCGATCGCGGGCTATTATTACTATGCGGCGGGGTTCGTGGAGCAGTACCCTTATTAGATGCAGTGAGGAGGTGAATGGGAGTCGGGGGAGAGAAATCCCGAATTTCTCACTTAGGAAGGTGCGGCGACCCACAGCTACACCAGTGGACTCGACTGTACATGGCGCCCAGCAGACTGTTCAAGGCCGCCGCGGATTTTCTGTCAAGAGATGGCAGTAGTCTGCAGGCCAGTGGAATGCGCAGCTGGAGTCTGGCACGAGGTCATCCGACATGGGATCACGCCCACAACGGACACTGAATCCACCAAAGACGTCCCTCAGGATCATTGAAGAGGTCAACCACATTCACCTTGCCTATGTCCAGACGGCCTGTTCCAAACGCTTCCGCGCTCGAGCAAATAGACCCTCTCCTGCCTCAACAAATCTACCATTTCATAATCAGAGCCATACAATCCGCTCTCGCCTCTCCAACAACATGATTCTCTATACCTCATCTTATCATCAGCATAAATCGACGCCCAATCGCTATGCAGAAATGCCACCTGGGGTATCTCATGTACACGCTCAAACCACATCCAGCTTTTTTTGCCTTGACTTCACATACACACAAGCCCGTCGACTCCCCGCGCAGCTTCCCCTGCTAGCCCTTTCTAGGTCACCTTCGCAGCAGCATTGTACTTCTCATCCACCCCACTCGCCTTCACACTCACGTCCCCATTGGTCTCTGCATCCTCCTCTTTCAACGCCACGCCCTCCTCCCTCGCATGCGCCGTCAGCAGCCTCAACGCCACCAACATCTTCTCCCTCACCTCCTGCAACAACGCATCCACATCCTCCTTCCCCTTGCCCTTTGTGCTTATGGGTTCCAAAACCTTGACTGGGATCGTGCCAGCCCGGAAGATCTTCCGCTTCATGTTCAAGATATTGCTGTAGTTCGCGACTACAACAGGCACGATGGGCACCTGTGCCTGGACAGCCAGGTGAAAAGCTCCCTTTTTGAAAGGTAAAAGGTCCGGATAGTCGTAGTAAGATCGTGTGCCTTCGGGGAAGATATAAACGCTCTGCTTCGCCGAATGCATCTGCTCAGCGGCCTTAGCAAACGCAGCGACCGCCTGATCGCGAGAGGAGCGCTCGATAAAGACCGTCTTGCTCAAAGCCACTGCCAAACCATTAGCACCTTTCTGTCCCCCTCACCCATCACCACTACTCCCAAAAAGGATATACATACTAAACCACCCCAAAAACGGCACAAACTTCAAGCTCTTCTTCGCCGTCACCGAACAATACTTGGGGAACATGTGGCCCAAGAACAACACGTCCAACTCGGTCTGATGATTGCCCACGAAGACCGCCGGCCGCGTCCGCCCCAACCAGTCCGCCGGGTCCTCGATCTCGAACCACACGCCCGTGAACAGCAACATGGTGTACTTGAAGCTCCGCGCGGTGGTCCACTGGCCCAGCCCGCCGTAGCCGGCGACGTTCAGGCAGGCGGACGCCAGGGTGCCGTAGGCGGCGCAGAGGAAGAGGGCGGCGAAGGAGGCGGTCGCGCGGCCGTAGTAGGTGAGGGTCGGGTTGTTGAGGGCGGCGCCGAGGAGCAGGAGGGTTTGGGTGACGGCGAAGACGAGGGAGGCGAGGGCGAGGAGGGCGAGGAGGAGGGTGTTCATGGTGAGGGCTGTTGTGGGCGGTCGTGGTGGGTTGCGGTGGGTTATCGAGTCCGGCGATGCATCAATACCTTCTCTAGCTCTGGGAGCAAGGTGTGTATGGTCGCCGGGTTCAAGGCGGTCGGGTGGTCCAGCAGGCAGCGATACCGGCAGGCAGTTCGTCGGTTCGTTTGGCAGAGATGTTGACGGCTGTGCGTGGATGCAGCCCAATACTTTGGATTCCAACCAGTGACGGACAATGTACACTCCGAAAAATCCGAAGTCTCGAAATTCGGTACTGGAGTGGCCTGCAAGAGGTGACACATGAAGCTTGTGATTTGGTGGGGCAGGCATGTGGCCGAATTTTGCATGCTGGTGCCGAGGGCATATCACGGGAGATGGAAGTATCACGGTATTGATGCACGCCTGGATGGGTATATCTGTACAGCAGTGCTGGCTACATATTACAAGCTCAAGGACAGGCCTCCTACTCGACCTTGGTAGGAATCTTGACCATCCCCCTCTTGCGATCCTCATGCGGCATACCATACCTCAGCCCGACCGCACCCCTTGCTCTGCCGTCCTTGCCCACCACCTTCTCCGCAGAATAGTTCTCGAACTTGAAATCCCACCGTCGGCCCTGCACAACTCTGATAGACTGCGCCTCCCACTCCGCCTTCTTCTTCTCCTTCCGCTCCTTCTCCGCTCTCATTTTCGAATCCATCTGCTGCTGCAGTTCTTGGCGCTCTTCCCGCGTCTTCTCCTCCGCCTTCCATCGCTCAATATCTACGAGCATTGGTAGAGGGATGCGTTTATCTGCTGGTAACAGGGTGCTGGAGAAGGCCTTTGCCGCGTCTTCGCGCGTGAACTGCCGGGACTCTGAGGTGGGGTAGAAAAGTTGAGTGCGCGTGTGAGGGTGGACTGGAAGATCGTTGACGGGTTCGTGAGGGTTAATTGGCTTCGTGGCGCCTGGGTGGAAGCGCGTTTGTGGGAGCATGGAGAGGATAGCTTGGGAGTATGATGTGGCCAGCTTCTTGCCCTGCAGTATCATCCCGTCAGCTCAGATTGAAGAGACTGTTCGACATGAAGGTGGTAGAGTGTAGCGGTAATATCAGAGAGGCTCGCAAAGCAAATTTTGTAACCATGTGGGTGTCTTAAAGACTAATCGATTTTGAATTGGAATCATCATGAAAGCATGCAACGCAACATGACAACAGTTAGGAACTGAACTTACCTCTGCTTCCCACTGTTTCTCGATGGTCTTCAGTCGCACCACGGCAGCCACTCTCCGAACGTCAATCCCAAAGGCGCCAGCCAAACTAGACAAGTCTAGTCCGTCTTGCACAGCCAGTCGGTACAGCTGCTCTCGGAGCTCTTCGGATAGCACAGCCTCTGAACGAAAGGCTGGGTTTAGCGGATATGGTCGGAGGTCGGCAAGCCGCTCCTTTGGTATCCCATCCCGATCCTCCTTTTCCTGATCCTCCACCCTCTTGGTAGCGCGCCTCGCCTCGCGCTCGGCAGCTCTGGCTTCCCGCTGCTCGTCAGTGAGACTGGGGTTTTCTTGGTCGCGCTTCGCTGCTACTTCCTCGTCCTCAAGAAGATCATCGTCCTGGTTGCGTTCATTTCTGTTCTGATACCTGTCATCCAGCCGGAGCAGGTTCCCCTGCTTATCATATGCGGACAAGTAGTTCGTCGACCCAGCCAAAGGGTCTCGAAAAACCTTTCCAGGCCCATTTAGCCATGCCCACATGTCGATTCGCTGACGTGTTTGTCGTGCGCGAGAGGGGTGTGAGGCGTGGAATTGGCGTTGTTGATGCCATTGCTGTGATTGCTCCGGTCTTGTGCGGAAGCATTGACATGACTGTGGGCGAGGAAGGTGTCTGGGCGATATTCGTGGAGGCATCGTGTTGTGTGATGGAAAAGGAAGAGGTAGACTGCATGACAGAAGAGTCGCCTGCAAAATCTCGGCTTCCCAAATGGGCAACGCCGCGACTTCGCCGTTAGACAGCATCCACGCCTTCTCACACGGTCACACTCACGCTGCACGAGCACGATATAGAGCGCTGAGATTGTACCTGCAGTCGTAGTGATGGCGCAGACTTGTGAGAGCAAGATACCTCACAGACAAGCACGAAACTTCGGCGGTCCTGACGTTTGCCCGTCTCGATCTGCACATCACCTTTCATCACTAGCGTTACAAGTGTTCCCCTATCTACAGACGCAGGCAGGAGTAGCTCCTTGTGCATCTTCTCCGCCGCTCGGAATGGAAAAAAAATCTCAAGAGCAGCGCTGCATCTACCTCACCGTATACACAAACATCCTACCGCCTCGAAACCCATAAACACCGCCCGCTAAAGCCCGTGGACCCATCATAAAACCTCATCATGGCCAACCCAAAATCAAAAACCCCATCATCACATCTCACAAGAGAATAGGAAGTCGTCAGCCCCGTAGCGAGTCTAATACGTCTCCCCCAAGTCCTCCGCCTGCTGCTGCCTTCTCGGCGGAGGCGGCTTCATCGCCCCACCACTCTCACCAATTTGGGTGCTCATCCTCCTCAAGCCTCTCCCTGCCGCCGAGGAAACAGCCGACTGTGCGTGATGATGGCCCTGGTTGGACTGCCTCCTAGGCAACCCACTGGGCGTCCCTGTCCCTACAGCCCCACCCTTCTCCATCGTCAACCTCCGACTCGGTGTCTTCGTCGCATCCTGCTCCTCGAAAACCTGCTCCGTTCGCTTGCGGATGTCATTAATGCTGTGGCTTGGTTTGTGCAGCGATCTCGGGGTCTGTGTCTGAGAGGCGGAGCTGTGCATGCTTGAGTAGGAAGAGCCACCGAATGAGGAGCGAGGACGCTGGAGCCCCATTCCTGCTGATGCGGAGAAGTTTGCGGAGAAGCTTGCAGAAGGAGCTGCGGGGCCGGGGCCATTGCGGCTCTGGGGGCGGCCTCCGGTGGTGGATAAGGAAGCCATTGAGGCGCGGGACGAAGGGCGGTTGCCGAAAGACGATGGAGGGCGGCCATGGGAGGAAGGTGGGCGGCCTTGTGCTGAGGGAGGCCTTGTTGCGGAGGCTGCTGAGGTTGGACGTTGGAGGGTGGGGGCTGGTCGCTCTGCGAGGGAAGATGTGGATCTGGGGATGCCGAAGGATAGTCTCTTGTTGACTTGGCTTTCTCTTCCTCCATTTACAGCGTCTGGGCCCGAGGTTTGCGCTGCCTCGCCCATGATCAGTGAGGATCGGTCAGTGCCTTTCTTACTACTCCTTCGGACAGTCACCGAAGCAGGGATATGTGGATCGACGATGTGCCCCAGCGCCGATTTGGTTCTTGGAGAACCTGTTGGTGTCCGACCAGGCGCCGGCAACTTCGACCGTGCAGAATGCACACGCTCCTCGATCTTCTGCATGCGGCCGCGCAATGCCTTGATCTGATATAGAGAGTCTGACCGCGGCAGACTCCCGTTGGTGCTCGGTTTGACAGACAAGCGTCCTGAGCTTGGTACCCGTCTTGCGCGAATCTCTGACGCTGCCGTGGATGTAGTACTAGCGGCTGTTGAAGGGTAGCGCGCGTGCCTTGGCCCTGTTCTGCCGCCGTAGAATGAAGGTCTGGGTGTAATTGAGGCATCCGGTATCATCGACACTTTCCGCGTTTGTGAGGGCGTCTTTGGTTCGGGCTTGACTCGTTTCGGCGCAGAATCTGACAGGGGCGGTGATGGAGGTGTGGGTGCTGCATCGGACATGGTCTCGCTCTTCGGAGGAGGTGTAGACACGGTCGGTGAGCTTGGCGTGACACCACTGGCCTCACTGTCTGGACTTCTCGTTCTAAGATTCTCGACTGCCAACGGACTTGGCTTGCGACTTCGCAGTCTTTCGATGGTCTCGTCGGCTAGCCGTAGCTTCTCCAGCGTAATCTCATTCTCCACCTTCAGATCTCCCAAGTCATCTCGCAGCCTCTGCGTCTCAATCCTAAGCGCCTCTCTTTCCTTCTCTCCCACCTTGACCTCCTCTTCCAACATGACGCTCCGCTCGATCGCCACATTGTACTTGCTCTCCAGATCCTCCAGACTGCTCTCCGTGTGCCGCGCCTGCCTCTCGTAGTCGTCGTTGACAACCTCCGTGTCCCTCAACCGCATCTCCACATTCCTCTTGGCCTCCCGCAGCTCCGTGACCTCCTTCTCCAGCACATTCTGCGCGCCGTTCGCCTCGGCCTTTGCCTGTTTGTGCTTGCCCTTCCACTCCTCCACTTCGAATTTCAGCTTCTCCACCTGTTCCTTCAGTTTGCGCTCGTTCTTCTCTGCGTTTTCGATATCGCGCTCGAGTTGCTCTTCGATGTCCTTGCTGGTGGTCTGGAAGTCAGCGAGGTCGTGTTCGAGCTGTTCGTACTGTTTCTTGTAGTAGTCGAGCTCCTCTTCCAAGGATGCGCCGGGGCGCAAGGGCGAGGAGGTCATGACGGACAGCGATGGGCGTTTCTAGCGACACATGACTCTTCCGTCCGTCAAGACAATGATGCGGCTCCGGTCGGGGCTGGACCGGAATGTCCAGGTCAGTGCAATCTTATGGTGGGGCCTCCTGAGCGATCGCTGTGATGAGCGTGTTGCGCGTTGGACTGAACCTTGTCGCCGCAGTCCTGTTTCTTGTCGAGTCCGGTGTCGTGTCCAGGTCCAGTAATCCAGGGGCGTCGGCGGTGGAGGGGTGTGGTGGTAAGTGGTGGTGGGCCTGGGTGAGTGTTGTTTTGCGGTCGGCGCTCAGTCGGATGCTTTGGGCTACATGTACCTCCCAGGTTATTATGACGGCTGGCGTTGACCGGGCAAGACGACGTAACGCGCTAGAACAACTGCGCTCACTCCTGATTGGCTGATGACGATGCCTGTCTCTGCTGCATGTGAACGTGAACCTCCTCTCTGCGATCAACTAATACTAAAATATCACAATTTGAAATCCGGCGTTCGAGTGTGTCTGAGATCTGTTTCATTCAACATACACCACTATTGTTCCTCTGGCTATAGGTACGATTGCTGTGCGCCTGGCATTCACCTGCTCCAGGGCTCACTGCTTGGCTGCCCCTTCCTCTCTCGAGTCCAGACGTCCCTCCTTGACCAGAACCTGTACCATAGTGCTGGAGATCAAGCATCCGCGGGTCTCTGTAACGGCCGCATGAGATAGACACGAAGGCACGACTACGTGTAACGACTTACGATTGAACGCGACGATCACGAAAGATCACTTTTTACAACATACCAGTCATCACACACTGCAGCAATGGCCGACTTCGCCTTCACCCGCCAGGACGAATCTCACGTCTCCTCGACCACCACCAAGACCGTCCCCTTGACCTGTCACGGTCACAGCAGACCCATCACCCACCTCTCCTTCTCCGCCCTGCTCACATCGCCCTCCAACCCCTCCCCACACGCCTCGACGCAAGATGGCCAATACTACATGATCTCGGCCTGCAAAGACAACAACCCCATGCTCCGCGACGGCCTCACCGGCGATTGGATAGGAACCTTCATCGGCCACAAGGGCGCCGTCTGGAGCAGCAGGGTCTCGTCCGATGCTGGCTTGGCCGCGACAGGAAGCGCAGACTTTACTGCGAAAGTGTGGGACACGTTTACGGGAGAGTGCTTGGGAAGCCTGGAACACAATCATATCGTCAGAGCCGTAGCGTTTCCAGGCCTTGAGGGCAGGCCAGGCGTCCTTGCGACAGGAGGGATGGAAAAGAGGCTGCGAGTGTGGGACCTATCACGCATCACCAATGCAACACCCACGACCAATGGCACAAACGGCACATCCCATACAGCTACAGCGGCAGACACTCCGAGCTACGAGATTGGATCTGGAGAACATCAGGGAGCCATCAAATCCATCGTCTGGTCACGCGACCCCAACGTCCTGACCACCGCCGCCGACGACAAGAAGATTCGATGGTGGGACCTCCGCAGCCGCTCCTCAATCGCGTCCTACACCATCGATGCTCTGCCTACATCCTGCGAACTGAACTCCGGCCTGAACGGCGATCCTGCCGGCACCCTGAGTGTTGCTGCTGGCAAGAACATCTATTTCTTCTTGGGCACGCAATTGTTCAAACACATCAAGACCGAGCGCGAAGTCAGTGCTGTCGCGCTCAATGGTGAGGCGAAAAGGTTTGTCACGGGCAGTCCGGCGGATACGTGGGTGCATGTCTGGGATTATGAAACGGAGGTGCAGTTGGAGACGGGCAAGGGACATCATGGGCCGGTGTGGACGTGTGGGTTCAGCCCGGATGGGAAGTTGTATGCGACGGGCAGTGAAGATGGGACCGTCAAGCTGTGGAAGTTTGGGGAGGGCGGGTATGGGCTTTGGCGGTGATAGTGTCAATTGAATGAAATTTCGGAGGGATGCCGGGAATATGGCGCAAACGGCTACATGCGAGTTGCTGGGCATGGGAGGCATCGACACTGTCACAATGATCGAGCGTCGACAGGTCCTCTCACTGCTTGATGTCGTGATGGATTCATACCTGAAGGTCAACATCCTGCCCTCGCAGGTGAGTCCATATATATCGTGCGATAGGCCATGCTTTGCGTGGATGTAGCATGGCTGCGATTCGGCGCAGTGAGGAGACCATGCAGCGATTCATCCCGACCTCGTTCATGCCTTGGTTCTCAGAAAGAACGAGTGCTCGGCGAATCTGGACGGTGCCATGGACGTGGAACGAGGCGGGTGAGATACACGGCTTGATATAGCTCGTGAGATGTTACGACGCATAAGTGATGCGGAGACCACAGGTGGTACTCGACTTGAGGTGCGCTGTCGAGTGCACGGTGCCCTGGACTAGGTATAGTGCAGTGGCCCCCACTTCACATGCGGGCTTCCTGGCCGCTCTTTCCCTAACAAGCGAAGAAACACCTGCAGACAACTTGACTCCTACTGCTCACTCTCGCATCTTTCCTTCACTGCCCTATAAGGGTTACCGCCCATCATGGCCGCCGCGGCCGCATTCAAGGAGCAAGTCTAAACACCCAAGAGGAGTTTCGATTTTTGAATTGTTACTGACGCTTTGCATCTTGCAGGCTGTGGAAGACGGGCGATTATTCCGACCTCACCATCCGCTGTGGCAGCGAGGAGTGGAAGGTGCACAAGGCGGTGCTGTGCACGCAGTGCGATTTCTTCAAGGCCGCTTGTAATGGCCAATTCAAGGTATAGCCAATAACACAAGTATGTTTCTCAAGTCACTCACTGACGACGGTGTAGGAAGCCAGCACAAACGTCATCGACATGGCGGCTGATGAGCCTGAAGCCGTGGGCCTAATGCTCGAGTCACTCTACGGCTACGACTACCTCGACGGACGCGACACGCGGGCGACCCACCTTAAAACCCACGTCTGGATCGCGCAGATCGCGACCAAGTACATGCTCCCGCAGCTCAGATGGGCTGCGTTCGCTGGGTTCGGCTCAGCCAGCACGGAAGCGTGGCAGTGTGATGAGTTTGCGGAAGCCGTGGACATGATATGCTTTCTTGGGGAAGAAGCTGGTGGCTTGGCGGATATCGCCACTAAGGTCATTATTGAGCATGCTGCGGCGCTGCTGCACGACGATGCATACAGGTGCTTTCAGGAGGTCCTGGGGAAGCATGCGTCGCTCGCCATCAGTGTGGCCAAAGGCTTGAGTCGGGTTGGTTTTGAGAAAGAAAAGGAGACTGACGACTGGCCGTCGTTTCAGCTTACCAAGAAGAAAAAGAGCCGCAAGTCAGCGATGGTGTGGGACACCTGAACGATTGACGCGTGATTTCCGGGCTCGCGGCTCGTGGGCAAGACCGTCCAATCGTTCCATATTGTGCTTTGGACTCCGTCTTTCTCTGATCACGGCAATGGCTCGTGGATGACGATGATTCGCAGAAGGATAGAGAAGCTAGAAAGCTGTCTCGTCAAACAGAGTCCAGCCATGTCGCAATGTGACGAATGTCTGATTGCGGACGACTAGTGCAGCGGCTCTAGGCGGAGGATGCGGTTCGTGAGACGAGAAGATCTTCGCAACACACCGAATCCTCTAGTAAGACTACATGTCGCCATTAACCGTAATGACCTTGTTCGTCACATATCCGTATTCACCATCCACAGCACCGTACTACCAATCTCCTCCGGCACGCCCAGCCTCCCAACCGGCAACTCTACAGCAAAATACAAAGTCAGCACATCACCGTCGACCCTCCCCCCAAGTCGTGGAAGAATTGGGGCGAGTTGAGGTTGAGGGAAAGGAGGGTGCCGCGAGGAGGAACTCTTGTTCTAGGGTGCTGATCACTTCGTTTGAGGCGGCGGAGTTGCAGTGCAGGGCTAGACTGAATGGAGAGATGAAAGGGTGGTTTGACTCTTGAATTTTATTAGGTGCATTGTCTCGCTTGACATCCATGTTTTCTACTATACTACATGGTACTTTTGCTCCGCTCGTGTACCTGAGCAATGATGTCATATCGCCTACCTTACCTTAATCTTCATATTGGAATCGACCGACATACGTATTAATATTTTGATATGGAGACGTGGGATGAGGAAGTGAGGTTCGATCTCAGGATTTCTGCAACCTGATAATTGGCAGACCATGCGAGACCCAATCCCTGCCTGCACTACTGTCTGACCGCGCGAATTCGCTGCACTGGAGCTTGACACATGTCTTGCGCTGCCATCGTGGTGTCAATTACGATCCCACGGTGCAGTGGGCGATCTCATCATCAGGCTGGGTTAGAACCGTAGCTCTTCCCCAGATCGGCGCGCAGGCGGCGCCGTCATAAGTGAAACGGTATCTCGAGCATTGACCATAGGAATCGTGCCTTCCTTTTGGGGAGATATCTGCTATGACAGGTGCATGAACCAGCTTGGAGTGAGTGGCGGATGGTAGACGGATTCATGCGGTGCGACGAGATCGATCGCTCGTCGGGTTCTTAACAGGCGAGCAATTGACCAGGCTGCTGCGACTCAGGCAGTGATAGCGTGATCGTGAAGTGAACCAATGGCTCGCGCAGTGCATCTATGGTGTTACCTTGTATCCTGAGGTACAGCAAATGTGAGTCCTATCGGGATGTGTCCAGCGCCGGCCAGAGCATGGTGCAGGTGCATTCTGCGTGAGCGTGGAGTTGCTTGTGGACGACATGTGCCTGGTGCAGCGTGGCTGGTCAGCACTACCTGATCCTCGAGAAGGTGAAGCTCTGCTGTCCAAGCTGGCTTCCAGACCCAGGTGTGAACGAATTTGTTCAAATGAGCACCCCATCAGCTGTCGCGCTTCCGCTCGATCTTGACGATGTGAGGGCTGCTGCTTCTATACTACTTGCTGAGGCCCTGAGCGTTGAGATTCCTGAGTGGTTGCGCTAGTACCTGCACGACCGTCATCGTACCGCCAGATCCCACCAGGAATCACATCCAATGCCCAGAACTGATCGAGATGCAGAGAGGAGCGATTGACCGCTTCATCAGCGTCGCATCGGACGGTGTACCCGACGTGATGTCGTCGAGGTGTCTAGTATCACTAACCGGGCAGCGAGCACGTCTGCGGCCATCGCATCTCCTTCCGTCGTAAGGTACGCAAGGCGGACCGCGAAGGCTCGGACGGCAGTCTATTCCGAGGACAAGCACACCGTTGTTATCGTCCTTGACACCCACACGCACACACAATCCATGGACCATACATAAGTAGTAATATTACACCAAGGTCTATGATACCAGTGCCTGGATGATCGGCTCCCCAAGCAGATAAGCCGGACTCCTTTTTGCGCTGCAGAGTACGGTACAGCCGCAACGCGAATGAGATTGTGTGGTCCGGATGTTTGAGGACCGTAAATGATGGTCCCCATGTCGAGCATTCCCGGTTGTGGGACGGTGGTGGTGGTGGTGCATGATTTTCTTGCAAAGGATGCGATGTGGTTGTGCTATGTTTGGCAGATAGCGGCAGCATGCAGGTTTCAGCGCCCGTGCGTCTGACTTGCCAGTAGCTCCGCACAGCCATGTGGGCATCCCGTCATCGTCAAAGGGCCAAGGCACGAGTTCAGCCCAGAGAGTGATGATTATTCGGTCAGTGGAGTGCTTGGTAGGCGTGAGATGGCATTGCGATGTTTCCAGGTTCTCAACAAGCCAAGAGGGGCCCTCGAGTCGCCCACCGGTCGTCGACAATGCTGTTGGGAGTGCTTGGAGGCATTGATGAGAGATACGGTACCCGGTACCTGCAGGTCGCGACATGTCGTCCGGCCATATGTTTTATGGGGCATGCAAGATGATGCTCGCTCAACGGAACGGATAGCCAACCCTACTGTACAGTACTACTAGAAGCTACGGCGTCCACGGGTCGCAGGCAAGGGTTTCGCGGCTGCACTCCACATCTTTGGGGAGTCAACCCACGCTCACCAGCAGCTCAAGAATCTCATCGCTTCATCATACAGCGGGGAAGGATGGACTGTATAGCGAGTGAGTCGAGAGCCGTGTGTAGCAGGTCCCTCCATGCTCACCCGTGATTCCCGCCGCCTCACCAGAATCATCATCATCAACCAGATTATTATTATATTGCAGATGCTGACGGTTTCGATGTACCACTTCCGCCCGCTGAGCTAGTCCCGAGCTAGTACGTGTAGGGCGAGTGTCGGGATCCGTGCTCAGTGCTCGTCCGGGAGCTTGGTTGGTGAGAAAAATATCGTGGACGCCGCAGAACACATATCCCGACCAGCTGCCCCTTCCACCCTCAGCCCGGCTGAAATCTCATCCTTCTCTTCTTCTCCCTCTCCACACCATCATTGTACGCCTCAGGCGCCCAGCACAGTCCACCATCCCTCTACCTCCTAATCCAAAGCCGCAACGCCCTGAGCCCGCACAGCTCATTTACTTCGGGGCTGTACCCCTCAGCCGACGATCGATTGCCGCCATAAACGTTTCATTCTCCCGAGCAATTACTACTTCTGCGAGTTCAAGCGCGGCGTCGGGGACTCTATTTCTGGGCGACATACAGCTTTCGCCGTCTTTCGAGCTTGTGAAGGGAGGCCATCATGGCGAATGCGACAGCAGGTGCGAAGACCAATGGTGTGGTCAACGGTCACGCCAATGGCTATCCCAGCCAGATGTCAGCAAAGCACAACCTCGCACCACATTTCATTGGCGGCAACAACTTGTCGAGGGCGCCTCCGAGCGCGGTGAAGGACTTCGTGGCTGCGCACGATGGCCATACGGTGATCACTAATGTGAGTACTGAGCGAGGACTCGGCGTTTGGCAGATTCGAGCTGGAATACTTGGAAAGGGAGTCGAGGGAGTCGAGGGCTGTTACAATATGCCAGATGAACATTCCTGTGAATAGCAGTCATCGATCCTGGCGTGTGCTGTGGAGATCGCTCTTCCAGGAGAGCTTGTGCCTGCAGATGAGGAATTTGAGGATCGGTGATGGCAGAGCTGACTGGTCCCAGGTCCTGATCGCGAACAACGGTATTGCAGCTGTCAAGGAGATTCGATCAGTACGAAAATGGGCATACGAAACATTTGGCGACGAGCGGGCCATTCAGTTCACTGTGATGGCTACGCCGGAAGATTTGGCTGCGAACGCAGACTACATCCGCTTGGCGGATCAATACGTCGAAGTGCCAGGCGGCACCAACAACAACAACTACGCGAACGTGGAGTTGATCGTTGATGTCGCTGAGCGGATGGATGTGCACGCTGTCTGGGCAGGATGGTAAGCTTGGCCGTTCAAGACTAGCACCAGCAGCTGACTGAACGTTGTCAGGGGTCACGCATCCGAGAATCCAAAGCTTCCTGAGTCTCTAGCGGCATCACCGAAGAGGATCGTTTTCATTGGTCCTCCAGGCTCTGCCATGCGATCGCTGGGTGACAAGATCTCTTCTACGATCGTGGCGCAGCACGCCAAGGTGCCTTGCATTCCGTGGTCTGGGACCGGCGTCGAGGAAGTCGAGGTGGATGCGAATGGCATTGTCACGGTCGCTGACGATGTCTACGACAAGGGCTGCGTTCACTCTGTCCAAGAAGGTCTGGAGGCTGCTCGAAGGATCGGCTTCCCAGTCATGGTGAAGGCGTCAGAAGGAGGTGGTGGTAAGGGTATTCGCAAGGTTGTCGACGAGGAGAACTTTGAACAACTATACAAGGCAGCTGCCAGCGAGATTCCAGGATCCCCAATCTTCATCATGAAGTTGGGTGAGAGCGCGAGACACTTGGAAGTCCAGCTGCTGGCCGACCAGTATGGCAACAACATCTCCATCTTCGGACGCGACTGCTCTGTTCAGCGAAGACATCAGAAGATTATCGAAGAGGCACCAGTGACGATCGCGAGCCAGAAGACCTTCCAGCACATGGCAGATGCCGCAGTGTCACTCGGCCGGTTGGTGGGCTACGTCTCTGCGGGTACCGTGGAGTACCTGTATTCCCACGCAGACGACAAGTTCTACTTCTTGGAGCTCAACCCGCGTCTTCAGGTCGAGCATCCGACGACTGAGATGGTGTCGGGTGTCAACATTCCGGCCGCTCAGCTCATGGTTGCGATGGGTATTCCTCTGCACCGCGTTCGTGACATTCGCTTGCTCTACGGCGCGGATCCGCACACCACGAGCGAGATTGACTTCAGCTTCTCCAAGGAAGACACTGCGCTCAAGCAGCGCAGACCGCAACCAAAGGGTCATTGTACGGCTTGCCGTATCACATCGGAAGACCCGGGCGAGGGCTTCAAGCCATCATCTGGTACGATGCACGAGCTGAACTTTAGGTCGTCTTCGAACGTCTGGGGCTACTTCTCCGTCGGCGCTGCCTCATCTATCCACAACTTTTCCGACTCGCAATTCGGTCACATCTTCGCCTATGGCGAGAACAGACAAGCGTCACGGAAGCACATGGTCGTCGCACTGAAAGAGCTGAGCATTCGTGGTGACTTCAGGACAACTGTGGAATACTTGATCAAGCTGTTGGAAACACCAGCTTTCGAGGAAAACACGATCACTACCAGCTGGCTCGATGAGTTGATCAGTAAGAGGTTGACTGCTGAGCGGCCGGACCCGATCGTTGCAGTCATCTGCGGAGCTGTCACGAAGGCACACATTGCGAGCGATGTTTGCATGACGGAGTACCGCATGGGCCTGGAGAAGGGTCAGACTCCAAGCAAAGACATTCTCAAGACGGTCTTCCCGATTGAGTTCATCTACGAGGGCATGAAGTACAAGTTCACGGCCACCCGCTCTAGCGTCGACAGCTATACGCTTTTCATCAACGGCAGCAAGGCTTTCGTTGGTGTCAGGTCTCTCTCCGACGGTGGTCTGCTTGTGCTGCTCGGCGGCCGCTCGCACAACGTGTACTGGAAGGAGGAGGTTGGGGCTATCCGCATGTCTGTGGATAGCAAGACCTGCATGTTGGAGCAAGAGAACGATCCAACTCAGCTTCGCACACCATCTCCCGGCAAACTCGTCAAGTTCTCAGTCGAGAATGGCGAGCACGTCAAAAAGGGCCAGCCATTCGCTGAGGTTGAGGTCATGAAGATGTACATGCCTCTCCTTGCGCAGGAGGACGGTCTCGTAAACCTCATCAAGCAGCCAGGCGCTACTCTTGAGGCTGGCGACATTCTCGGTATACTCGCTCTGGACGACCCAACCAAGGTGAAGTCCGCTCAGCCATTCTTGGGCCAGCTGCCCGACTTTGGTAACCCGATTGTGCTTGGTAATAAGCCGCCGCAGAAGTTTATCTACCTGTACAGTGTCCTTCAGCACATCCTTCAGGGTTACGACAATCAGTCCATTATGGCGCAAACAATCAAGGAGCTGATTGAGGTGTTGCGAAATCCTGAACTGCCTTATGGAGAGTGGAACGCACAGGCGTCTGCTCTTCACTCGCGTATGCCGCAGAAGCTGGACTCTGCGTTGGAGCAGATCGTAGATCGCGCGCACAGCCGCCAAGCAGAGTTCCCAGCCAAGCAGCTCCAGAAGGCATTCGACCGCTTCCTCTCGGAAATGTCCGCCGGTGACGCCGAACTCTTGCGATCCCAGCTGACGCCCCTTTCTGCCGTCATGACCAAGTACACGGACGGTCTCAAGGCTCACGAATACGCGGTCTGGATCTCCCTTTTCGAACAATACTACGCTGTCGAGAGCATCTTCTCTGGCCGCCAAAGCCGTGATGAGGAGGTCATTCTTGCCCTTCGTGATGCGAACAAGGAGAAGGTCATGACAGTTGTGCAGACTGTGCTCTCACATACCAGGGTCACTGCCAAAAACAACCTCATCGTGGCTGTCCTGGAGGCGTACAGGCCAAACAAGCCCGGTGTTGGCAACGTTGCCAAGTACTTCCGCCCGTCATTGCAGAAGCTGGCTGAGCTCGAGGGCCGTCCGACTGCAAAGGTTGCGCTCAAGGCCCGTGAGGTCCTTATCCAGTGCGCCATGCCATCCCTGGAGGAGCGTACCTCTCAGATGGAGCACATTCTGCGCTCTGCGGTATTGGAGTCAAAGTATGGTGAGAGTGGCTGGGACCATCGTGAACCGAACTTCGACATCATCAAGGAAGTGGTCGACTCGAAGTATACAGTCTTTGACGTGCTTCCACACTTCTTCGTCCACCCTGACCCATGGGTGTCACTGGCTGCTTTGGAGGTCTACGTCCGCCGCGCGTACCGTGCTTACCAATTGAAGCAACTGGATTACATCCACGAGAACGACACGCCGTACGTGTTGGCTTGGGACTTCGCTCTCAGGAAGGTCGGAGAATCTGAATTCGGCCTGCCAGTCCAGTCCTCTCAACCCTCGGCACCAGGAACACCAGCTGAGAACTTCACCCGTGTCCACTCAATCAGCGACATGAGCTATTTGTCTCGCCAGACGACTGGTAGTGGCGAGCCAACTAGGCGTGGCGCCGTCGTGCCTGTGCCATTCATTGACGAGGCCGACGAGTACATCATGAAGGCTCTTGAGGCCTTCCCGGTTGGTGGTGAGGGCACCAAGGCAGAGGGCTCAAGCTCACTTTCGATCGACTTGTCGAAGAGGAGAGCTGGCGGTCCTCAAGTTAGCAAGCCGGCATCGACTGATGAGCTGACTGCTGTCTGCAACGTTGCCGTTCGTGATGCGGAGAGTTTGGACGACAAAGAGATTCTTGCGCGCCTCACACCGATCGTCAACGAGTACAAGGACGAACTTCTTGCCCGTCGCGTGCGTCGCCTCACATTTATCTGCGGCCACAAGGACGGCACCTACCCCGGCTACTACACTTTCCGTGGACCCCAGTACGACGAAGACGAATCTATCCGTCACATTGAGCCCGCTCTTGCCTTCCAGCTTGAGCTTGGACGCCTCTCGAAGTTTAACATCAAACCAGTCTTCACCGAGAACCGCAATATTCACGTGTACGAGGCTGTGGGCAAGAATGCTGAGAATGACAAACGCTACTTCACCCGCGTCGCCGTCCGCTCTGGTCGCATTCGAGAGGAGATCCCAACCGCTGAGTACATGATCAGTGAGGCCGACAGGCTGATGACCGATATCCTGGATGCTATGGAGATTATCGGTAACAATGGATCTGACCTGAATCACATCTTCATCAACTTCTCGACTGTCTTCCCCATGCAGCACAACGAGATCGAAGAGGCGCTCGCTGGCTTCCTCGATCGTTTCGGCCGTCGCGCCTGGAGGCTCCGTGTTACTGGCGCTGAGATCCGCATCGTCTGCACCGATGCTAATGGCAACCCATACCCGATCCGTGTCATTATCACGAACACCTCAGGCTTCATCATCAACGTGGATCTCTACGAAGAACGCAAGTCCGACAAGGGCAATGACTGGTACTTCCACAGCATCGGAGGCACAACCAAGATCGGTGCCATGCACCTGCGCCCGGTCAGCACACCGTACGAGACCAAGGGCGCGCTGCAGCCAAAGAGGTACAAGGCTCATATCATGGGCACGCAGTACGTCTACGACTTCCCAGAGCTCTTCCGCCAAGCCATCGAGAACAGTTGGAAAGCCATCGTTGCTCAACATCCGTCTCTGAAAGACAAGCAGCCACAGCAGGGCGAGTGTATAGAGTACAGCGAGCTGGTTCTGGACGAGACGGACACTTTGCAGGAGGTCAATCGCGAGCCCGGCACCAACACTATTGGTATGGTCGGCTGGATCATCACGGCCAAGACACCCGAATACCCGCGCGGTCGCCGTTTCATCATCATTGCCAACGACATTACGTTCAAGATTGGCTCTTTTGGCCCGCAGGAAGACAAGTTCTTCCACAAGTGCTCCCAGCTCGCGCGAACACTTGGCATTCCTCGCATCTACTTGTCTGCCAACTCTGGAGCCCGCATTGGCATGGCTGAAGAGCTCATCCCTCACTTCTCCGTTGCCTGGAAGGACCCCAACCGCCCAGAAGCTGGTTTCGACTATCTTTACCTCACCCCCGAGAAGAAGGTACGATTCGAGGACGGCGCGCTCAAGCATGTCATCACGAAAGAGCTGAAGGTTGAGGGAGAGACACGTCACGTCATCACCACCATCGTCGGTGCCGAGGAAGGACTCGGTGTTGAATGTTTGAAGGGCTCCGGTCTCATTGCCGGTGAGACTTCTCGCGCATACGAGGACATCTTCACTGTCACACTCGTCACTTGCCGTTCCGTCGGCATCGGTGCCTACCTCGTTCGCCTTGGACAGCGTGCCATTCAAATCGAAGGCCAGCCCATCATCCTTACTGGTGCACCGGCCATTAACAAGCTTCTTGGTCGCGAGGTCTACACGTCGAACTTGCAGCTCGGTGGCACGCAAATCATGTACAAGAACGGTGTGTCCCACATGGTCGCTAATGACGACTTTGCGGGTGTCTCCAAGATTGTGCGCTGGATGTCATTCGTGCCAGACAAGAAGGGTAACCCGGTCCCGATCTCGCCGTCCGTTGACGTCTGGGATCGAGAGATCACATTCTTTCCACCACAGAAGCAGCCATATGATGTTAGGCACCTGATCGCTGGCCAGCAGACTGATGAGGGCTTCTTGTCCGGGCTCTTTGACAAGGGCTCTTTTGAGGAGGCTCTGGGTGGCTGGGCACGCACTGTAGTCGTCGGTCGCGCTCGCCTTGGTGGCATCCCAGTCGGTGTCATTGGTGTCGAGACTCGCTCCGTGGAGAATGTGTCGCCTGCGGACCCAGCCAACCCTGACTCGATCGAGCAAGTCACGAATGAGGCTGGAGGTGTCTGGTACCCCAACAGCGCGTTCAAGACTGCTCAGGCAATCCGCGACTTCAACAATGGCGAGCAACTGCCATTGATGATCTTGGCCAACTGGCGTGGTTTCTCTGGTGGTCAGCGTGACATGTACAACGAGGTGCTGAAGTATGGTTCGTACATTGTTGATGCGCTTGTCAAGTACGAGCAGCCTATCTTTGTGTACATCCCGCCATTTGGTGAGCTGCGTGGCGGTTCATGGGTAAGCTTGGTCCTTTCGTAGTTAGTGATCGCCTTTGCTGACAATCTTGTAGGTCGTTGTCGACCCTACCATCAACCCGCAGATGATGGAGATGTACGCCGATGAGGACGCTCGCGGTGGTGTCCTTGAGCCCGAGGGTATCGTTGGCATCAAATACAGGAAGGAGCGCCAGCTTGAGACCATGGCTCGTCTCGATCCCATCTACGGCGAGCTCAAGCGCAGGGCCGCTGAAAAGGGTCTCTCCGCCGAGGCGGCCACGGAGATCAAGAACAAGATGACGGAGCGGGAGAACCTCCTTCTCCCAGTCTACCTGCAGATTGCTCTGCAATACTCCGACCTACACGACAGGGCCGGGCGCATGAAGGCCAAGGACGTCATCCGCGCACCACTGCAATGGCCCCAAGCCAGACGCTTCTTCTACTGGCGCTTGCGCCGGCGTCTGAACGAGGAGTACGTCCTTAAGCGCCTCGCGGCGTCGCAGTCCAAGGAGCTCGTCACCCGCGCCGCGAACCTCAAGACCCTCGAAGCCTGGAGCGGGCTGCCCAACTTCGGCGCCGACGACATGGCCGTCGCGGTCTGGTACGAGGAGAACCGGAAGACCATCTCGGAGAAGATCGAGGCGCTCAAGGCCGAGACGGTGGCGTACGATGTCGCCGCGCTCATGCGGTCGAACAAGCAGGGTGGTCTGAAGGGTGTCGCGCAGGTGCTTAGCATGCTGCCGGTGAGCGAGAAGGAAGAGGTGCTCAAGTGGTTGCAGAAGGCATAGAGCGAGCGATGCGCGGGGATGTCTGTTTCGATGCGTTGCTTGTCCATGGCGGGTGGCGTAGATGCTCGGGTGGTGGATCTCATGGGAGGGTGCTTTTTTTGGTTATACTTTTTAACTTCATTCGCACGTGACGTGATAGACGTATAAGTGACTTATCGAAATGTAGTGTTTTATATCGTCATCTCCGAAATCTGGTCATCTGTGTAGCTGGCGTGCCTCTTCGCGTTTCGACATGGAGCGACGAATCGGTAGGCACGACGTCCATGCAGCATTACGATCATGATACGTCGTGGCCAGTAAATCCACACGAAGCATCCTTCTCAGCCCCCGCGACGGCACTGCACAGGACACAAAAGTCTGCAATTAGGTGACTGGACTAAAAATCTGATAATCCCTCGACACTTCCAGGCTCAAGCGCATCAACTCAGGTCTTGCTTGCATCGCCAGCGAACATTAGCACCCTCCACAGCCTCCCCCACAGCTCCCTCCGCAACCAACAGAGGAGCCACAGGCACCTCCGGCGGACGCGCTGGGCCGGGTGTCCCACGTCCCGGACGGCATGTCCTCGCCACCGGCAGCGGCCTATCGCTCCCGCCTCCTCACCTTGACGTCCGCCGCCTGCTGCTTCCTCAGCGCTCTCTCCGCGCTCCGCCGCCTCCGGATCTCTATCTTGCGGTCCCAGGCCTCCTTCTGGGCCGATCTGTCGGCTTGACGCGTGGTGGAGTCAGAGTTGGGAATGCTGCTCCTTTCGATCGAGCGTCGGCGTTTGGCGTCCTTGCGGGCGCGTCTCTCTTCCGCGGCCTGGCGCTCCAGGCCTTTGACGACTTGGGCCTCGATGTGGTGCCAGCTGTTGACGCCGTACTAGAAGCGAACGACGAGCATGCCGCGACCTTGTGCGAGCTGCGATAGGATGCTGTAGATGTTCTCATCCACCAGTGGAGCCCAGACTTGGCCGTTGTCGATCGCCGTGCGGTAGAGATCTAGGAGGTTCTCTCGGTATGCGTGTTGGCTGATCACATACGCGAACGTGATGGACGGGGGCTTGTACATGTCGCCGGTGTAGGGATGTGCGAGCATCATGCCCATATCTTGCAATTCGTATTCCGACTGCGCGACGAAGCGCTTCGCTGGCACGGGCTTCCGCTCGATGTCCATGTCCGCCACGTGCCGGCACATGGCCGATTTGACTTGCGTTGGGGTGTACCAGGGCATGAGACGCAGCTTTGTCCCGATGAGGTCGGGCGATGCGTCGTTGTAGCTTGCGCATTTGTACTGGGTCGCAAGGGACGCCTGGATCTGTGTGAGCGGGAGAGCGATTCGGAGAGGAGCCAGAAGGAGTTCGACGGGATCGTGGCGTTGGCGGGCGCCGTTCGTGCGACCATTCTTCTAGAATTTGGGCGGTGGTTTGGCGTCGCGGCGGCGTTGTCGACCAATGCGGCGGTCTTCTCTACGACTGCGTCGAGTATAACCTGGCGTCGAGTCAACATCCGCTGGGCATCATGGAATGCGTAGCGCGCGACGTACCAGATACATCGCTGTCAACCGTAGTTTTCGTTGCGAACGTGGTGCCAGTCCTGGCCGTGGTGCTACTCTTGGACGTCGCGACACTGTGTACCTTCCGCAGAACATCGATAGACTTCTTCGACTGCAGCGTGGCGAACGACCGCACAGTCTGCAGGCGACTGAATTTGGGCTTCATTGAATTCTGCCTCTCGAACTGGGCTTGTCGACCAGCATCTGCGATACGGCAAGCGTCAGCTTGGTACCTCCGAAAGGCCAAGTCAAGACATCTGCTGCGCTCACCCGATAGCTCGGCAGTAGCACCTGAGGGTGCGTGTGCGTCGGGATCGTGTTCCTGCTCTGGCATTGATTCGTCTTGTGCATTGCCATCGTCGTCGTCTGCTGGCAGCTCATCCTGCCGGTTGGTGACAGTGCCGTCCTCTATTACATCGGGTGACGGCAGATCTGCACCGGAGCCTTCATCGAAAACATCATCCTGTATCAACGGCGCGATGTGGGCCATGGTGTCGTTCCGATCACCGATGGCCCTGTTCTGTGACGAGGTTGCTTGGGCCGTCTCATCGTCATCGAGCAGCCGGATGGGCATATCTGGCTCATGCTTTGAGCTGCCGGAGACCATGTCTGTTGCGTCGACGTCGTCGCGCTGGCTATCTTCCTGAGAGCTATCAGATGGTGTCGGAAGGAGGCCGCTGACTTGATCGGGGAACAAGGCCTCGAAGTGGCTGTAAAGAGGACTAAGCTTCGGATCAAAGCGCTGCTGCCTTTTCATGCGTTTGAATTGCTGTCGAGCGATGAATGCCGTGGAAGGATGTGTGGTGACAAGGACAAGCGAACAAGTCACTTGGAAACGATCGTGGCTCGAGAGGTGCCTGAGGTGGATATCCTGTCTGGAAGTTGTGCAACATCAGCTAAGGTACCTACCTACCTTCCTTTACCTCACATGTACCTTCTGGAGAGAGCCGGGACTGCCACCAGCACCAACAATCGGGAGTGAGGAAGGCGCAAGCCACAGCCTGGAAGTGTCCTGATACAGAAACGACGTCGTCCTCGCTTTTATTGCTATTCGCACATCTCGCTCTCTAGCTTCATCTTGCTCTCAGCGCATCTCACTCTCGGTAAAGACAGACAAAGTGGTACATTGGGTATCACGCAAACCTCCCGCCAAAAGCGCATCGATTACCCTTGCCGCCCGCCAACCCAGTCCAGAATCCCAGCGATGCCCAGCTCGCCATATGCCCGTCATGATGAAGAATATGTATCCTCGCCATTACAAAAACCTTGTCGTAAAGCCCGTCATGTCGAATCGGCGCGTAATCGTCGAAAATCCAGCTTGTACCCCACCTGTTGATGAGCCTCTAATGCTCGTCTGTGTGTCTCCCTCTCTGCGTCATATCCGACGGGCACCTTTCCATGCCCCTGGCAAATGCACTCCACGTAGTGTGCACTCGTGGCAGTGATCCGAAGCAGACGTGATGCTCGCAAACCCGCGCTCCTCGAGGCTCTCCTTCTTCGTGTCTCGAATCATTTAATTTGCACTCTGCCCCAGGTCGAGGTGGGTGCGCTAGCATGTGCATGTATTAATCGGTGTCTTTCCATAAACAGCAGAGCCTGTGCCCTGGACAGATGCCGCTCTGATGCACCGATAGCCCAACAGCGCCGGCCCCAAACCATTCAATCTAACAGAACCCGCTAACTCCGCGTCCAACCGATCCGTAACTGGATGCGTGTGCTCCGTCGCAAAAGGGGGAATATCGCAATGTGAGGCAGCGAAAGCAGACCACCTCCCAAAACAATGATGCAGCTGATGCAAATATCGAGCGCCAAAAGAAAAATGCTGATTATTTGTAGAATGTTGGTGGTGTTTGGTGCTGGACGCCATTCTGAAATGCGTCGCTTGTCGATGAGGGCTGCCCTTGTCTCCAGCATCGCCGAGAAGGTGTCAATCAAATCAAAGTTGCAGTCAAATACCAGGTAGGTGTCTCACTTACATGGATCGTTCGCTAACGACCCATCATACGATCGGAGTAACCCATCCTCATATCCCGCCCATATGTGGCAGTGCCAAGTTGGGAAGGCACACCTCCAGACGTCCTCGGGCTGAGTTGACTGGCAAATTCTGAAGGGGGAGAAGTAGTTGGTGTCTGGAGACCGAAGGGGTTTGAGAACATGCTGTCGACTCCTACAGCGGGCGCCGCAGAGCGATAGCCGCCATTGCTGGGCAGTCCTGGCGGCATCGTCAGACCCGGCGGTGGTCCAGACACAGAGCTGAAGGTGGCACCGCCGACCATGTTGCCATAACCAGGCGCCATGGCCTGGGGCGTCATGACGCCATTGGGGCCAAAGCCGTTGACCAAGTTGTTGCGGACACCGAGAGGGTTCTTCGAGAAGCTTAGTCGAATGCCTCCTTTCACACTGTTGTGAAGTGGATGGCCGTACAACTCGTTGAGGGCCTTCGTAGCGTATGCAATGTCTTCAAACTCGACGAAGCACATCGGCCCGTTGTTCTTCGTACGAAAACATAGCCTTTTGTAGCCTCGCTGCTTGGAAAAGATTGCCTTGAGCTCGTCTTCAGACGTGTCGAGCGGCAGGTTGCCAACGTAAAGTGTATTACATGGCGGATGTTGGTCAGCAGGGTTGATCGGCGGTAAAGTTGGCCTTGCAAAGCCCTGAGCGGCGCCGTTGGGACTTGTGTGGTTCAACGAGATGGGCGAATTGCCCAACGTCGGCGATTGCAGTGAAGTGGGTGCCGCGGAGGTGAACGCGGAGTTGGGTGATGTGGTATTCAAGGACAGACTTGCGAACCGAGAGACTGGTATTTGCGAGCTCAGCGCACGGCGGCCATTTTCCGCGTATGCCCGCGGGTCTTTGAGTATGTCTCCAGTCTCGTCGTCCGCCGAGTCATCATTGATCATGGACTTGCCAGAGACACGATGCATGCCGTTGATGCCGTTAGTCAAGGGCGACCGTGGCGAGAACAGGTTCTGGAAGTGCGCGCTTGATTCAGGAACCGGCAACTCGGCGCTGCCGCCGGAACTCGGTGTCGGGAGCGGAGGAGAGGTTTTCTCGCTGGACTGGAAGGTGCTGCCATAACGAGACCTGCCAGGCGGACCGCTGACAGAGCCTCCCGAGGAGGCCGAACTCGCCTGCGATCGTGACGCGACTCCGTCAACCGTGGCCCGTCGCTCAAGCGAGCTGCCCATGCTCCTACTATGCAGTTCCACAATCAAGAGGGCATCTTTGGTGGTATTTGGTTTCCCGTCGAGCTTCTGCAACGCCTCCAACGCGCCATTGTGTGTTCGGAAATGTGCCACAGCTGTTGCGAAGCCTCCATCCTCCGGGTATGGCGACCGCACAAAGTCGGTCTCAATGAGGTCGCCAGCGAAGATCAGCATGCTTCCCAAGATGTCCTCGTTGATGTTCCGCGGGAGCCGCCGGATCAAGATTGAAGGTGGAGACCTGCTATCCATCTCGAAGCTTGCCGGGTCTGATGTGCTGGCCGATAATGACGGCATGCCGTGACGTCCGCCGATGTGTCTGTCGCTGTTGAAACCCAGCGCATACATGTGCGAGGATGGAGAGTACGCGGCACGCGAGTAGTTGTTCGTGGCGGGGTATGGGCGATTACTGAGCGCAACGCCCGGTTCTCCCATTTTGCACGCCAGACTCGGCAGCCCTGAGCAGTTTGGGTGGTGTTGGAGGAGCGTTGCGAGCAGCTTTCGCTGTGCGCCCGACCGGTGGGTGGTGCGCCAGGTCGCGCAAGTACCACCGACCGCGCACTGGCGCTGTCGCGTGCGAAAGCTCGTACTCGCGACGCGACACTCTTGTGCGATTGTGACCCGAGCCGTGCAGAATAGTACTATTATATGCTCGCCGGCGTGTGACTGGCGTCACCGAGGGCGCTGCGGTGCTTCTTATGGGGCTGCGATGGAGACTGGAGCAGCTGCGCGGATGCAATGCACGGCCGAACCCGGGATCGCACGTCAAATAAATGTGCGCAGTCGGAAGTGGGCGTCTGAGTGGGCGCAGGTGCAGATGCCGGCGCAGGTGGGTTCGGGTGTGGGCGTGGTGTGCTCGCGGCCGGCTTCCAGAAGGGCAGATGTGCTGTCGACAAAGTACTCGGTATTGCTGGCACAGTAGTGTCTCGGTAAGGCTACCTTAGCAGCTGTCGAATGGGCACGTCAGAGGCTCGAGGCTGTCGACCTACGGGGCGCTAGTCCAACGCCAACGACTGCCCGGGTTGGACAGCGAGACGGGCAAGGGCAGCAGCAGCAGCACCACGGTCCACCTCACTAGCGGTACACAGAAAAAAGAATGCGTCTTGACCAGAATTGGCTCCTCTCTCACGCATCGGTCGGGGGGCAGAAGAGCTGTCGGTAGTAGTGGTGGTGATGGTGGTGGGCAAGGCAGACGTGAATGAAACGGAACGCTCCCAGTAGTCTTGCAGCGCTCGGCGCACTGGGCAGCACAAGCGTTGAAAGGCGGACGGGCACAAGTAACATGGGCAGCCTTCCCCGACCGCTGGGCCTCATGCGCCCTATATGCACCCTGCCGTCCGAGTCCTGGCAATAATCTTGAGCCTGCCGGTATCCATGCCGGCGCACCCTACTACTACCTCCAGCTACAGTCTACTTACTAGTACTTACTACTCTCTTGCCGCTCGCTGTCCCTCGTCGTGAAGTAGTGCGCAAGCGCCTGATGATGAAACTACATGTATCTTCATCACTGGTTCCAGACTCCCAAAGCCTCTTCAACATGTGCATGATAGGCCCCCTCGCCGCGAACTCTATCTGCACCAGCAGCTGCGACCATGATTACCATTGATTGGCCAAGACAGCCGCAGGCCAGCGAAGATGTTGGAGGAGACGTCCGTCCGTCCAAAGCCGGTGCAACCCACAAGAGCCCACTCGACGAGCTCTGGGATCATGCCCGTCTGGCGAATCAAAGCCCGACCTCAGCAGCAGCAAGGAAGCCTCTACCGCAGAGTTCCCCCTCGTTCGGTATTCAAGCACCGCTAAAACATTCCCCGCGCTGCTCATCCCTGCCCGTTGCTTTTGAGCTCCAACAAGAGCTCCCTACTCGCCCAACAGCGTCAATATTAGATTTGACTTGCTGGTCCACAGGAGTGCCAGGCGAGCCACATGCACTTCCGAGCGCGTGAATCACCACAGCCGTGGCAAGTCACCGCTTGCGACTCCGCGACGAGCCCAACAAGTGGTGGCTGGCCATGTGACGGTCTGCACCATGTCGTGAAGAGCCTCTGTTGAGATGGCCTGCCATTGTGCAATAATCGGACGCACCAGGCCCTTCTCAGCAAGGACGATCCTAGCACGCGACACAGCTGTGCGTTCCAGTCCGGTCAAGTGATTACCTGGCGCCTGCTTCATCACATTTATTGCGAAATCCGCTGCGGGAGGCAGCAACATGAAGTTCTCAGGTCAACCTCTGGACATGGTCCCATGGGGACTGGTGTCGGACACAAGGTCCGCTCCAAACAATGGCACATCTTGGGACAACGCAGGAGACAGCACAGCCTGCTCATCATCACGTGTGGTGGTTCACCCACGCTCGCGGTCCGGTTTGCGCAACCAGGCACGTTGGAGCCGAACGGCGTCGGCTCAGGTACCGAGGTTTCACAGCAGCATGCGGCTGGTGGATCGTGTCGCATGGGTGATTCAAGCTGCGACTGGGACTCGTACAGCAATCCCGTGAATCGGAGCGGAGCTCCATCCGGAGCTTCTTCCTGATACACACATGCGGACGGGATACACATGGAAGTCTTGTGTAAGCACCACTAAGCTGAATTTAGCGAAGCTCTTATTTCAGCCCACTGCAGGGTTTGGCAGGAATAGATAGTGAATTAAACATTCTGGCCAGTCGTGGACCCAGAGGACTCAGGAGCAGAGGATGTGCACCTGCGGACTCACGGGCCGACGCTCTCATATCTTTATTAATATCTGAAGTGGACCTGCATGAAGGCAATTATCAACGCTTTCGCCCACGAGCCACAGCCAGTCAGTCACCCAATCATGTGCGGCCACACTGTCCTCCACGATCGCTGTGTGCCGAGCCACGCTGACAGATCGCGAATCATTGCGGCGTGCGCCTCGAGCATCCTGATAAAGCAGCAGCGCCAGCATACAAAGCAGCTCACGCTTGGTGCATCCTCATCCCTCGCAGCTTCGTCCTATCTAAGGTCATGATTTCAAAGAGAAAACACGCTGGATGATGAGCCGCTTATCAAAAAGTCAAACTGGTGAAGCTTCGTCTATGCTGCTGACCTGCGGAACGACCCCGAGGATTTGCTTCTGAGGTCCTCGTTGGGCAGTCTCGGACACAGCAACACCGGATCATGTGAATACAGTACGTGCGAAATGCAACGGTCGCCAAGGCGGGGATCATCCAGTCTTTGTCGCCGCCGTCGGCTGTGCTTCAAGTTTGACATCAAAGACGTCCTTGCCCACACCAACAGCCATCTGAATTGCTCGTCAGAATTCATCTGCTCCTCACGTGTGGTTTGGGGCCCCCATGTGCGTACCATTCGCAAGACGGGCTCACAGTTGTCCTCCGTCAAAAGGGTCTCCTTCGGAAACAGCTAGGGTCAAATGTTGGCCACGCACGCAAGGACATTCGGTCGACAATTACTACTGACCTGCTTGTCCCGACCCTCAGACGACCACCTGACCTTGATCTGCTTGACGACATCTCTGTTCTCCTTACTCCTATACTTTCCCATGAATTCCGCGCAGTTTGGCGACGAAGCGACCAGAGCCTCGATGGATGTCTTGAGCTCATTCAACTCATGCCCAGGATTAACGAGGATGACTGACATAGTACAAGCGTCAACCACTAGTCTTCACGTGCACCATATCTGGCCCTTACTCTCATGCCTGTTGCTCGCATCGATCGTGAACAGGGCCGGAAACTCGTGCAGACCCGCCACCTCAGTCGCCTTCTTGCCTGAGCGGATGGGCAGAGTCGCCATGGGACAAGTGCTTATCGTCGTTAGGGTTCGTTCCTGATCAAGAAGGCGCGGTGAGACCGCTAGTGTCGCAAGGTTAACAAGGTTTCGGCCGTGTGGTGCTAAGCTGACTTAGGACAATGCGTGGACGAGACGAACTCTATCTCTTGCGACTGGCAAAAGTCTTGTGGGTAAGTCGAATGATGAGTATGAGCGGGAAGAGGAGAGGATTATAGACGACCGTCGTGGCAGACCAAGGCATGCCCGTGATCTCAAGATCCCTGCTCTGGATGACGTCTGCGCGTACGACTTCGGACTCCTCAGATTGCCGTTGACGGGAGAGAACCTCTTGTGGCCAGAGAATGGAGCAAAAACGACAAGTCGACTCAGTCGAAGCAGTGGAATCTGCCATATCATCTCAAACGTCTGAAAGAAATTTCTCAGGCGCAAGGCTCATGCGCGGAGGGTTGGCATCGTTGACGTGCAGCAGTGCAAAAAAGCCCATTGATCTAATACGTATACTGAGCATGCTGACAGAGAACATCAGAAAACTGGGCAGAGATGCTGAGGAGGCGAATGTTACTAGATGAACCGAGGCATGCGCACTTTGATGGAGACCTATCACACTGATGTACAATGTAGGAAGCCAGATCAAAGCACTTGAACGGCTTCCACGCCCGCCTCAGTGTCTACCTCTGAATCCATCAAAAGGACCTTACCACACGTCCGGCGTAACATCATGCATATCTCCGGTGCAACACGCCCTCCTGCCCTCAGCGCTCATTGTGGTCCTCATGGGCGTTCTCATCCGACCGGCCGCACAGCTGGAAGAACTTGCAGAAGGAGCGCTTGACCTTCTTGGGAGGGACGTCGTTGAGCTCGGTGCTACCGTCGGATTCGCGCTTATGCTGGGTACCAGAGGCGTCCTCATCCGACCGTCCGCACAACCGGAAGAACTTGCAGAAGGAGCGCTTGACCTTCTTGGGAGCGACGTCGTTGAGCTCGGTGCTGCCGTCGGTTTCGCGCTTATGCTGGGTACCAGAGGCGTCCTCATCCGACCGGCCGCACAACTGGAAGAACTTGCAGAAGGAACGCCTCTGAAGCTTCTCAGTGGAGAGCTCGTTAAGCTCGGTGCTGACGTCGAATATGTACTTGTTGAGGGCGTTGAGGTGGGTGTGAGAGATCTCTGGAATGTGGTTAGGTGGGGTTGAATCTGGGTCGGGAGGGGGGCTGAGTGGTTGTACCGTTGCTTGGTGTTGGTGCGGCGGCGACGAGGGTGCTGCCAAGCGTGTTGGTAAGGAGGATGATGATGAGTGTGAGCTTCATTTTCTTTAGTAGGTGCTGGGTGCTTGATTTGGTGGTGGTAGGTGTGGTCGTGGTGTGTTGGAAGCTCTGGTTGTGGACGCGGAATGGAGATGGTTAGAAAGTCATGGGTTGCTGTGCTTTGATAGTCTATTGATCTTTTGGTGGGTCCATGTTTCACGGCTGTCAATTTTCTGGGAGGCTCATGTCGTCTGTAATTAGTAGTAGTAAGCATTCATGGGGCACAGGGTGGAACGATTCAGCCATAGAGGTTCTGCGGAGAGGGCATACAGCAGGTAAGCATCTGCCCAATTACCACGATCAGGTTCGTCTGATACCTTCAACGTCTGCATTCCGCTTTCTTCACCATCGTCTCGTCTAATCGCCGAGTCTTTCATCGGCTGCCGAGACGCTTCATGTAGTAACTGCTCGGCCTCACTAGGCTGCAGCACGCATCTCGAGGACCTACAAGCAGCATTTTCTGGATCAGAAAGCTTGCAACGCCAGAGAAAATCCCTACAGTACGAATATAGCAGAGCCTTTGGATCAGCAAAATATGGCAGGCAGCGAGCACAAGCTTGAATCGAGTGGCGAGGTCACACTTTACAGAGAGTTCAAGCAGGAATATTGAAGTGTCACTGAGTGGAGGGTATGAGAGATCCGATGAGACGCTTGCGGCAGTGATGATGCTATATTTTTTTGCACCGGAGCTAGCGGCCGCGGTGGAAGTGTGCGTCTCGCCCATCTTTGGCTCTCAAGATCCTTTCAGGGCATGACAATGGCTTTCGAGCCAGATGGTCAGGATGATGTCTCAAGTGTAATATGGTATATGTCGGAAGGCCTTCTACACCAAGGCTGTCTAGGAGATTATGAGGTCAAAGCCACAGCTGACTTCCTTAGGCAACTCAGACTCATTAGCATAGACTAGTCTTATAGCGATACTAGACGTGTCTTACGCAGGCGTATCTAAGGGCTCCTTCGCGCTTTTATAGGATTAAGCGCCGACGTACTCCTACATTAGGCTGTAAGGAGTCTGTTCTCTACGTCGCCGTCTGTCAAGACAGCGTCGATCGGTCGGGCCCAGCGCTGTCTTAATGACAAGATCTCCTTAAGTCAAGAGCACTCTCCGGCTACGACAACGCATTGCTGGGTTCCATCTTCCTGACTTGCATACTATACTGCTCTCCACCATCGCTTTGCTGTACATACTGGACTCACAACGGACAGAGCCGCATTTCCTACACAGGCATGCAACGCCCGCCTCATCCAGCTGCCCTTCCAGCGACTAGACATGTCAGGAGATGTCCCACCGCAGCCGCCAATGCAGCCGGACAGTCTCCGTAACCAGCGACTCGGAGCGCTCTGGCGAAGGAGCTCACAATCAGTGTAGTGCCCTCAGATATCTATGTGCCGCCTTTGATTGTTCCCAAAGCTCAAATGCCGAAACATGCTTATAGGCACGACCAGGCCGGTGACGAGAATGCATGGGAGTCGGACTATTATCAGTGGTTGGGGGAGATCGTTCGGCTGCCTGAGGACTCGTGAATGCCAGCCGATGAGGATGGAGACGCTGGCGAGGAGTCCAACGCCGAGGAGTCGGAAGGTAAGGAGCCTGCAGACGAGACTTCCAACGTGGATGGTTCCGGGATCTCAGAGGGATACGAGCTTGACGAAGACGAGGAGGAGCTTTGGTTTGGGGAAGTTTGATCTAGCGACATCTAGCATCTCATTCAATAAAGCCACAGGCCTGTTAATGACTTCTCCTCGGGCCGTCTGTACTATGTGCGATCTATACGGTATGGTCGTCGCCGATTCACCATTCCGAGTTTTGCGCTGACCGTTCATCGACAACATCGTAGTACGGACGGCATCTCCTTCTGTTCTATGACGGTACGCAGCGCCTTGCTTGGACCCCGAAGCACCGACTGCTGTGACTACTAAGACGTCGGAACGTGTTTTCGGATGGTGAGAGGGCAGCAACGATGTCCATTGTTGATTCTCAGACGTCGAGATATCTTTACACTGTACCTTGAAGACTGCTTCTTCTTCTTCTTCTCTTTTAAGAAAACAATATAGAAATCCCTGGAAACAAGACAGTTTGTCCTTAGGCTCTAGGACCCTACATTGAATAATGAATCGATTAGTCTTAAAGCAAAGCCTCGTAGGAAGCTGAGTGGGTCAACTGTCAAGCTCAGCGCTGTTTCACTAGAACAACATTCATTATTATTAGCCAACACGCAACCCGAGGACTACGATATCGATCACCCCTGCCAGTGCCAACGCGATGCCTGCTTACTCGATAACAGCCCAGCCTCAACGCATAGCCGAGTTTTGCGAGCGAGACGACGTCCGCGATCAGCCTGATCACACTCTCGCCACAGTCAAAGAGCGATGCCGCCGAAAAGCTTCGAGCTCTCCTGCTAACCCTGCTCATAAAGCCTGTCGGCCAAGCTCTCAGTGAGGAGCTATAACCCTGTACCTTACGCAGGGTTGAGTTCCCTAGCATTTCTCTTAGGGTGTGACCATGATCGTTCACTACACATTTCGACTGAGGATGGCGGTTGAATCACAAGGGCAGACAGTACGATGCTCACGCATTTCATTGCCTCGCTTCTACACCTTACTGGAGCGCGGAGTATCCCTATGCCATTCGACACACCATTCGCAGCAACTTACATCCCCACTACTGCTTGCGATTTGCCATTAGGGTCCACATCGTTCAACAGGTCTATACCTGATCATGGTCGAGACAATTTCACCCAGCTTATTCATCACGCCGATCCTACGCTGGGCCTCTTCTCTCAAGCCTTCTTATGGAACAGCACTTTCTGGAGACCCGAAGCACCTATCGTCCTTTTCCTACCCGGAGAGTCTCCCGTCGACAAATATGGGATCTACTCCCGTGCTGACTTTTCGACGATAGGCGTCATCGCCGAAAACTTGGGTGCTGCGACCATTATCCTCGAGCACCGCTATTTCGGCTCGAGCCTTCCATATCGCAGCTTCACAAAGGCAAATTTGCAGTATTTGACTGTCGACAATGCACTGAAAGATGTTGTGCGTTTTGCCAATAACTTCGTCGCTCCGTGGACCGACCATCCGAGCACCGCAAAGGATGTGCCATGGATCTTGATCGGTATGCAGATTGTCGATGTGATTTTTACCAGCAAAATATTGATAGTTAATAGGTGGTAGCTATTCGGCAGCACAAACCGGCTGGATCGCCAATATCATGCCGGGCACTTTCTGGGCATATATCTCGGCGTCACCTATTCTTCAGGCGATCCCGTCTTACTGGGCCTACTTTTTGCCTTTCATGGAGCATGGGCCACAGAGCTGTGTGAGATTGGCGAGCAGCATCACCCAATTCATAGACAATGTTATCGAGGCGGGAGACGAAGTGAGTCTCCAAATACTTAAGACAATCTTTGGACTCGCTGAGATGAAGACGCCAGACTTCATCTACAATCTAAGCTTTTACTGGAGCGAATGGGGTGACATCGACATCGGCCAGAATAACACGCTGATCAAGACCTATTGCGCGTGGGTTGAAGGCTCGGAGTACGGACAGGATTTAGAGGACCCGTACGAGCAATTATTCCATGCTGCTTCGCAGCAGACCAACAAATCGATAGAAGCCCGGGCAGACTGGGCTACCCGACTCGAGTCAACCCTTCGGGCTCTTCAGACTTATTCCGCAGGCTTCCGAACACATCTCGCCCCCAGATTGTGTATCGGCGGAAGATGTCTGGACGAGTCGTTCGCGCGACTTAGTGAGCCCCTTTCATCCGGACAACTGTATGAATGGCTTATGTGCAACGATATGATGGGCGGATATGTGACTGGGGCACCTATTGGGACTTCGATGAACCCGTTGGTCAGTCGCTTTCTTACATCCGAATACTTCCAGACCAGGTGCTCGATCGTCCATTCGCCAGGAGCCAGCGGCGAGCTCGAAAAGACGACATCGGGTCACCGCAGTGCCGAGGACTTCAACAAATATACCGGCGGTTGGTTCCCGACGAACGCACGGCGCATCATCTACAGTGCCGGCGAGATGGACGTTTGGCGAGAGATATCCGTTTCGGCCAAAACGCGCCCTGGTGGACCGCTGCAGAGTGACCCTGAATCGGATGTCATTGTCCACTTGATCAAGACAGGCTGGCATCACAGTGAAATGTACACTCGTAATGCCGAACTGGACGAGGAAGTCCGGCGGGTACGGGATGAAGAGGTGGACCAGATATGCCGCTGGGTACAGCAATGGCCAGGATATCGGTCACTGGTTGAACGTACTACGTAATCGATCACGATCGGAGCAAGCTGCTGAGGTTGCCTTAGTGCAAGGGTCACTATCTGGTCCTTCCCCTTGATAAGGCTTGATTCAATCTAGACATCTCGGCCTTCGTCGATCTATTCGCTCGACAAGAGTGATCTCAGCAGAAGGACGGGTAAACTGCAATCGCCATCCCAAACGACTGTACCAGTGCCAGAGTGGCGTGATGAAGAGATTCAAGACTGCTCGAGAAGGCTGACCGGGCGGCTACTAGATCCCGCGAAACCTCAGTTTGCACGACTGCATGCACAGTCGTCACGATCGTCTTTGACAAGGGCGGCCCGAGAGCTCGACAGATATCTGAGACAATCGCAACCCAGCTCAACTTCCGTCTTGCACGCACCGAAACCCAAGCATTCGATAAAAGCTTCGAACAGACGATCCTCAATTCCTCGTGCAAGACGCATGCATCTGTCCGCGCCGACACCCCGTCCCGGTGGTCGTGAGAGAGATCCTCGGACCAGCCAAATCTCGACTCGCCATCATCCCACTCCACGCGCCTCGGATCCAATCCGCGAGTGATGAAGATGGCGCGTCCACCGTAACCTCTGCACACCCTGCCCTATCGACAGACTCTCCTCTGCAACCCTCAGACATCAAGCTCCAGTCGTAAGCAGCGATCACCAACGCAGCTACAGAGAACGCACGCCGGTCGGATCTTCGAGCCGTCTGCGAGTCCATCACTCCCTTCAGCAGTAATCAGCCAGCAGAGTGATGGCGACATCGATCATGCCGATCCCGACCGGGACCTGAACGCTCGGGAGTTCGCAATTTGCATGCGCAGGCAGGTCGTGGGCCGCCTGCTCTGGGTTGTACATAGGAAAGAAAAAAAAATCGTACACCCTTGTTCCTGGACGGCTTCGGGCACGACTGGTACTGTACATAGAACAGACGACCCTCGGTCGATGAGGTCGTTGATAGTAAAAGTAGAAAATTAGACGACGCCGCCGATGCAATGCCGCGGTCAACAGTTCTGTGAATAGCTATATAACCGGAGTGGGGTATCATCGCTCAGTAGTAGTACGCTCACAACAGAAGAAAAAAGAGAAAGAAAAATCTACCAACCCATCACACCCGCTCCTCAGACGGACCTCCCCCAGCCATCGGGTCCGCCCCCTTCGACGCCGCCTTGCCCCGCATCCCCTCCTTCGCCTTGACACTCCTCCACTCCAACCCCACCGCCCCCAGAGCCGCCAGACACGCCATCGCCACCCCCACGACGAAGACCTCGCGGAGCGCGGCATTGTACACCCGCAGCACGGTCGGGAGCTCGGCGGCCGGGACGAGGCCGCGGAGGTCGGTGGCGCCGGTGTTGACGATGTCGCCCGGGCGGAGGTCGGGCAGGGCGGTGACGAGGCCGCGGACGAGCGTGGTGTCGAAGACGTTCTGGCCGACCGAGACGAAGACGGCGCCGCCGAGCTGCTGCATGAACATCATGAGGGAGACGCCAACGGGGACGTCGCGGCGCGCCAGGACCGTCTGGGCGGCCATGGGGCCCTGTTGCATGGCCAGGCCGAGGCCGAGGCCGAAGAGGATCTGGTAGCCGATCCACTTGCCGGAATGGGTGTTCTCGTTGAACGTCGTGATCAGGCCGGCGCCGATGGGCATGAGGATGACGCCCGCGAGGGCTTGGGGGTTGTAGTAGCCGATGCGGCCGGTGATCTGGCCCCCGGCGATGTTGCCGACGACGAGCGAGAGCACCATCGGGATCGTGTCGATGCCGGACTTGACGGCCGACTTGTCTTTGATGGCCTGGAACCAGGTCGGCAGGAAGTAGATGAGGGCCATCATGGCCGAGGCGACGCAGAAGGTCAACCACATGCCGGCGACGATGCTGCGGTTGTTGATGACGGAGGCCTGGATGGTCGCGGTCTTCTGCGTGAAGACCTGGACGAGGACGAAGCCGATGAGCAGGACGCCGAAGAGCGTGAAGAGGGCGATGATCCGGCCATCGTTCCACGCGTAGGTCGTCCCGCCCCACTGCAATGCGAGCAGCAGACAGATCACGCACGGGAAGAGGCAGAGCTCGCCCAGGAGATCGAGTCGGGCGAGCTTCTCCTTCAACGTACGGCCGGGGTCCGATGGCGGTGTCGGCTTGAGGATGAAGAAGATTGCCACGAGCGAGACGGCTCCGATTGGGAGATTGATGCTGGAGATCGAGGTTAGCAGCGCCCAAGGTTCTGGCTACCGTCAGGCAGGCGTCACTCACTAGAAGCACCAGCGCCATGTCACGTCGGTGGTGAAGACACCACCGAGGAGAGGCCCGACGACGGACGCGAGGCCGAAACACGCGCCGAAGAAGCCCATGTACAAGGGGCGCTTGGCGAGGGGGATGGTCATCGTCATGAGGATGATGGCGCCCGCCATGACGCCTGCGGAGCCGATGCCTGCGATGGCTCGGCCGACGATGAACTGTCAGAGCAAATCAGCACCCGGTCCCGTTCATCTCTCAAATTCGGGATGAAACAGACTCACCGCCGTCGACGAAGGCGCCGCTCCGCACAGGGCGGAGCCGACCTCGAAGATGAAGATCATGACCAGGAAGACCCACTTGGGGGAGTGGAAGGTGTAGACGCGTCCGATGAGCAATTGGAAGCACGAGCTCGTCAACATGAAGGCCGAGCCGTACCAGCCGATGTCGTCGAGGGAATGGAACTCGTCGGTCATCTTCGGGATGGCGGTGGCGATGATGGTGCGGTCGAGGGCGATGAGGAAGACGGCCAGGAGGATGGCGGTGATGACGACGAGGCGTTGACTGGTCGGCGGGTACTCGAACTCGGAGGCGGAAGTCGGCGTCTCGTCGAGTGCGTTTGCATCGTCCGGGGGTGGGGGTTTCTCGGTGAAAGAATGGGTCGAGGCGAGGCTGTTGGCTCGCGCTTCGAGATCCTCGGGCTTTGTGGTAGATACTGTCGATGTTGTGGTTGATGGCTCCTCGTTCTGATGCGACGTCAGGCCCGATGGTCGTTGATGGGAGGTGATGTCCTGGGGCTGGATGAGGACGGCGGGATCTGTGTCCATGGCAAGCGCCGGGTTGTGGGCAGGCGAGATTGATCGGTGGTGTTGATCCATGGTGGTGGTGGTGGTGGTGGTGGTGGTGTTATTATAAGGACTGGCACGCCACGGGATATGTAGTGACCCGGATGCCGTGCAACGACGAGATTCTCGCGGTGGTGGTTGTTGTTGTTGTTGTTATTCACCATGTCGGGCGAGGAGGGGAAGGCGTTCGATATGTACTACGGTCTACTGTACGATGCCGTGTAGAAGGCACCCACGGCGGCCCCGTCGCGCCTTCCGATTCTACATGTACTGTAGGTAGGTCAGACCCGAGCTCGGAGCCAATGAGAGGGTCGACCTCCTCGGCCGACCCTGATCCCGATTCACCCCCAAGAGCCGCAGACCCCGACTGAGCTGGACATTCTTCCCCCGATTGGTCGCACGTGGCTTCAGCCCGCGACTGGAGGTACATCATGTGATGATGACTCGGATGGGGAGGTGCGATCCCTCATGTCGAGGGACCCGCACCTGCCTCCCTCGGCCGAGAGGCCTCACACAGTCCTTGCCAAGACAACCTGAAGTCCTCAGGCATCCACATCCCAGGCCGTCAAAAGCTCATGTCCAGATCAGGTCGTCTCATCGACCATCCTTCATCATGGTCCCGATCCCGCTGGCCCAAGCGACCACGGCGACCAGACGACATTGAATCAATGGAAGCCACATGCATCCGCGAGGGGATAACCGGACTTTGCGGACCACCTTTCCTCCGACCGGACAGCCACCATCGCACGTCGCTCCCCGTCCCGTCCCATCCGGCGCAGAAGGAAGGAACGCCTCGATGACCCCGAGCAGGAGGCAGGAGTGACCGTGACCGTGACCGTGACCGTGACCGTGACCGTGACCGTGACCGTGACCGTCGTGGTAGTTGTCGAATCCAGGGAAAGCACCACACTGCGACCGGCATGACTCAGCATCCCATCCCAGCCCTGCTCTGCTCTCCGCGCACGCTCGTGTCCTCTCCATCTTTCGTTCTAGATCAGTACTGGTAAGTGATTAAATGGAGTCTGTAGGTCGGGCGCGAGTATGTACGAGAAGACGAAGAAGAAGAAGAAGAAGAAGAAGAAGAAGAAGAGGTAGAGAGTGACGTCGGGGAGCCAAGAACGCCCGGGTCGAGAAACTATCACAGGTAGGTACCATGTCAAGGAATATGCTTCGCACTCGGCCTTGGCTCTCACGAAACTCGAAATACGATGAGACGTGGATGTACTGGAGGTGCATGAATGATTATGATCGATGGCGTCTATATATTATTCCCTTGACATGGTCTATCGGTTTACCGTCTGTCATTCCTCTACCGAACGACGTCGAGATTATGTACAGTACATCCGGTTCGAGATCCCCTTCCCATCCTGACCATACCATCTATCCCCGATACCCATCACACCCCTCCCCATCATTAGCATCCTCCTCAGCATCATCATATGTGCTGCCACCTCTGCCCGCGAGCCGATCGCGGCGTCCACAGACCGGCAGCTGCACCAGGCTCTCACCCCCGCACGGCCAAAGCGCCGAACACGCTGGAGTGCTGCGCTGGCCCGTGGGTGACAATCTCGTCGACGTGTTCGATTCTCGTCTCCTGCCCGCATTGTCTTCGGACGGAGAAAACTCAATCGTGCTTGGCTTGCTGTCCAGTCCAGGCTGCTGGGTGCCAACTTGATGCACCACCTGGGCGCGGAGACCCGGCTGCGTGCCTCAGTCTCGAGCGTTCCCCGTGGCGAACGCCTTCGGGGACGGGCACGGGGCATGAGGCGCGGAGACCCGGCTGACGGTCGCAGGCTTCAGTGTTCCCCTAGCGAACGCTTTCGGGGACGAGCACTCTGCGTGGGTCAGTGCAGCTGAACCCGCCGAACATAGACCCTTCACCGTCTTCTGTTCCATGATTGCAAACCCTTGCCACCAGAGTCGCTTAGCTCCAATACCTCGATTCCCATGGACTGATCGGACTCAGAAGCTCCTTGATCTCAGGCGCAAGGGTCTTTCTCGGGGGCTCGTTCAGAAAATCCTGGGTGAGAGCCAGGATGTCCTTGTGCAGATCGAGGGTCTTGAATGCGGGGATCTTCAGGCCCTGGATGTTGCCCTGTATGGCAACGGAAAGCATAAAATCCTCCTCGAAAGCCTGGATCTTCATTTTCACGTCGTCAACATGCTTGCCATGCATTTTGACTTCGATGTCGTCGACTTCCTCGCCCCACACGCCATGGGTGGAGCAGCGCGCTGGCACTCCAGGCTTTGGTGACCGGACGTTGAAGAACTCCAGTTGCTTCAGCCACGGGGCCAGCAGAGCCTCGCCGGCCAGCTTGATGTATGCCTCTTTGTAGCAGAAATATGTATAGAACCTGCGGAGCTTGGCGTCAATCAGCCGTTCGGAAGAGAATGTCACATCGCGGCCGGCCGGTGTCGTGAGGGTGATGTCCTTGTGTCGACTGATGCATCGATCGTGACGTCCAATGTCGGAAGCCTGGAGGATGGTCCCATCCAGCAGGGTCACGTAGTCGACGTCGTACTTCATGCACCATCGTTCCTCGTCCGAGAAGACCGAGTCGTAGATGTCCACCCAGCCGTCGAAGCCCTCCATGTCGATGGTGGTTGCGGCGCTGTCACGCTCATTCACGCATACAATGTCGGTGCCAACCATGACGTTTTCCTTCTTCATACCTGGCGACATGACGCCCTGGATGTGACCACCCGGCGAGTAGCGATGGCGTCGTCGGCCATTCCAGCCGATGAACGACACCAGACCGTTCTGGTGGGAGACGTTGAAGTCGATGCCGTCGATCGGCCGTCCGACGTCGTCGACCGCGCATGGCTTGCCGTGCTTCTCGTGTCCTTTTCGTCCCAGCTTGACCTCCTTCCATGGGATCTCCAAGGTCTGACTGATGAACAATCTCTTGAGCAAGGCAGAGCCGAGGCTCATCTTCGCGTCGGAAATGAACATCTTTGAGGTGATGGTGTTCTGCTCCGGCAAGCTGATCAACGACAAGCACTGGGCAGCTCCTTCTGCTGCGAGGATGTTGTCGCCCTTCCACATATTCCTGGTGTCCAACAACCAACATGTGATCTCCGGCTCTCCCTCCAACTGCGCCAGATGCCTCTGTTCGTGATCCCGGAACAGCGTGCAGCCGTTGCTCATGAGTGGCATGGCCGGGAGAGGGATGTCCAGGCTCAAGAAGTGCTCGCGCATCTTGGCGACGATTGGAGACACCACCTTGTCTCTCGAGGGCGTGACCACGGCCTCGATGCCCCGGGCGGTCGCAGTGACAGTGGCGGTGGCCGTCGCCATGATGTATATGGCCAGTCGGCGCAGAAGACTGCTCCTCGGCCTGGGATGTTGTGGTGCTGCTATGTTGCCGGTTCCCGGCGCAGCGCGCGAGTGTTGAGATGATGGGCGGGATGGTGTCGTCAATGAGAATGGGTTGGCTACATATGCCTCCGGCGCCAGTTCCTGGGACGGCACGGGAGCCTCCTGGGGGCGCTACAAGAAGGTTCCTCGAGGCGTGAGCCCGTGATGAATCACTCCTTATGTATGAGTAGGACTGCTAGTCGTCGCAGGCGAAGGGGTCGATGATGGCAGCTTCCAGATCGGTGGAGCTACCGGTCGAAGTCACGACTCGAGCAATCGACGCGGACGCACAGGCTTGGGGTTTATCATGTGAGAACGTTCGGGGGGATCGAAGCGATCGTGCAGAAGGAGCGTGCAGACGTTGCTATCTTGAGCGCCCGGGTGGATCCCAGCACAATCTCCGCATTCTACGGAAGAATCGGGCGGAAGTCTGGTCAGCCGAGACGGGCCCAATGGGGAAATCGAGGGCCAGGAAGTCCGGGTCGCTAGACCGTTGCGCGGGAGATGGTCGTGGTGAGATGATGATGAGGGCTGACGACGAGCGAATTATTTATTGTTATGATTATTATAGGAGGAGGATGGTCTGGCCGACGCCGCATTGTTATTCTGAACCTCACAACACGCTGGCCGAAGTCTACTGCGGTGGTCACCTTCCATGGCTGAAGCACTGGGGGGGCTGGCAAGGATTCTCACGCAGGGCTGAGAGCATGATCTATATGCCTTATTATTATCGTTCACGGGCTCGATTACCGCGGGGCCGGCGCACCGAAGCATGGAGCCTCAGTTGTCAGACTATAGAACGACAACAGACACAGCCCAGTCTCAGCCCAGTCCCAGACATCGATACGGAGAGCCTGTCGTCGTAGCCGTGTCGAGTCTCCCGTTGTATCACCATCCTTTCTCCAGCGTGTGATATCATCATTATATTCCTGTCGGGAGGACCGGCCGCCTGGCTTGAGTGCGTCCGGCCGCACCTCAGCATTCATGGATGTCATCGAGGTCATGATGAGCGGCCTTGGATGGTCGCACCCGGCTTCGGAGCATTGGGAAGATGCCAAGATGGCCAACTTCCGCTTCTCGAATGTCGCGGATGGTCGCACAGCCCAGCACTCATGCACATGATCACGCATTGCATGATCATGTGCTGTCATTGAGCACGTGTTGGCACCACAGTCGACGCTTCATCATCATCATCATGTCTGCTTCGTATCGGCGCAAGTAGTGAAGCAAGCGGTCAGCTCAGCGGGTCAAGTCTTATGATCCTAGTCCCTCGAGTGCCTGTCCTGTGTTCTGCCTCAGGCACAACTGCCGGCTCGGCTCTGAAAATTCCCTCGGCTCCATGACCCCCTCTCAAAGTCTATCTACACCTACTTCCCAATAGGTATGTATTGATCAGCGGCCAAGCTATCGACGACATACAGCTCATCAGTCAGCCACGAGAACCACTCTCCCGGATCTTCGTTACAGGATCGCTGCAGCCTGCGTGGACCCTCAGGACTAGTGGCTCGACGACTCGGCGTGGACCATGGAAGTCACCGTCGGCGTGCTCGCCCTGCAAGGCGCATTCGTCGAGCATGTCACCCTTCTGCGCCGGGCTTCTGACACCATTGCATCCCGCGCTCCACGCCATGACTCGAGTCAGGTGCACTTCAGCTTCATGGAAGTTCGCACGCCGAGCGAGCTCGCACGCTGTCATGCTCTCATCATCCCGGGCGGTGAAAGCACGGCCATTTCACTCATTGCGGAGCGGACTCGTCTCCTAGAGCCCCTGCGAGACTTCGTCAAGGTGAGCAGGAGACCGACGTGGGGCACGTGTGCCGGCCTCATCTTGCTGGCCGAGAGCGCCAACAAGAGCAAGGCGACCGGCCAGGAGCTCGTCGGTGGTCTGGACGTCCGAGTCCAACGCAACTACTTTGGCAGGCAAGTCGAGAGCTTCGAGGCAGATCTTGACCTCCCCTTTCTGCAAGACGGTCGTCCCTTTCACAGCGTTTTCATCAGAGCACCCGTGGTGGAGGAGGTGTTGCCGAGCACTAACGAGAAGGCCGTCATGAACGGCGAGGACCCTCTCACGATATCTGCGCCGCCGAAGCAGGCGACCAAAGCACAAGTCGAGATCATGGGTCGCCTGCCGGGCAGGGCGAAAGCGATCAAGGACCACACCACCACCGCGAAGGAGCTGGGCGAAGACGGCGACATCATCGCCGTCAAGCAAGGCAACGTCTTCGCCACTGCATTCCATCCCGAGCTCACTGGCGATGATCGCATTCACGCATGGTGGCTGGGTCAGGTGCTCGACAGCCTCATTGCACAGCATGTGAAACAGCCGTGATCCTGGGTACCGGTGTCTTCACTCCGAAACTTCGACGCCTTCCCGGAGAATTTCACGACCACCAACCTCCAGCGCAGGCAACCAACGGCTTGCGATGGTTATTGGCCGCTTCGCGATCTCGGTAGATCCGAGCGCGAATGCGGTCACTCTGATGCCTTCAATTGGCGCAGACATCCTGGTCGAGTACTGCACGCAATCTGGCTACCTCAGAACAGGCCACAACAGCACTCCTCACTCGGGGTCCACTGAGATGGAAAAAAATCAGCAATGAGACCAAGGTGAAGTGCTAGACCTGCAAGATCGTCAAGAACACCGACGCGGCAAGCAAGAACCTGCACCACCCGAAGCAAGGCCTGCGTAGGCGGAAGTTCAAGCGACCAGGCTGTAGACACTGCCATGGAGATGATGCCGGGCACGTGGAGTTCTCCGCAGCGGTTCGAGTCCTGACTGCAGTGTCTAGACTGCACAGACCGCAAATGTTGAACGCTCGGAGGGCGGTAAGTGCAATAGAACCTTACTTTTGCGTACTCTCATCACTGACAAGTTCCCTGTAGGACTCCTGGACTTGTACATATAAGTGCGGCACACGGAGCTGGGTATGAGTCGTGATAATGATTCTGAAGAGTGTATATTGGAGTGATGAGCGGGCTGGCAGTCGCAGCCGGTCTGGTAGTCACGGGCGGACAGGCGAGCGCGTGCCGGATGACAGTCTGGCGGGACTACGATGACGCCTCAGCTTCGTGTATGTACTGATTTGCCTATCGCGAATCGCTCTGTCGCAAGGCGGGAATTCTATCCGCGCTCGCTTGACGCCTCCGCAAAAGCCAGCAGTCGGCTCCCGAAATTACTGGCTCGAAGGTCTGTATCCGAAAGAACGGCGTTGGCGCCCCGGAAATACCTTTTAGAATAACGGACGCGATGGTGTACGATCCAATGGCGGAGGTTGTGCGTCAAAACTCTTCTGGAGATCGTCCTCGGCTCGTTCATCTATCTCCAATGATGCAGCAGCCCAAGCCCAAACAACGACGGCACAAGCAACGAGGCCCCTTCATTTCGACAGGACCATATACTGGCAGTCGCGGTGGTCTCCAATGGCGAAACTGCCAAGATCTGCTGCCACTGTGCCCTGTGCCCTTCAAGCCAGTATGCTGGCTCCAAGGTACCATGGCCACCGAACGCCTTCACCATCTGCAGGAAGGAATGGCATCCGAAGGTTTCATCATGGCTGTGTAGCCGACCGCAACTGTCACGGTGCTCGCGACCACGCCACCAGGTATCAAGGGTACGGGAGCCACAAGGAATATGCGAACCGGCCGTCCCAGCACCACCAGCGGCAATGAACGAGGTCCGGAGGTCGTGGCGCAGAATACAGAGCTCTTCTAGGACAATTTTGGCAGAACCCGAGCCTGCACAATCGCGCCAGCTGCGGGTCGTTCAGCCCATCCAGTAGCTGGTGGACCGAGGAATGTAAGACCGTAAAGTCTGGCCTATTCAGGCCAGAGCGGTGACGCGAAAGTCAACGTCGGCATCTCCCTTCCACAATCATGGATGCGGCAACGGTATCCGTCGTCATGGGCGACAAGTGGAGAGCCGGGAGCGATGAAGTCCGCGAGGAGTACAAGCGCAAGGCCGTCCTCGCCAAGGCGTACGTCATCCTGCGAAGCAGTCGTGAGAAAAGAAGACGCATCCCTTGACAAGGTCTTCCGCCTTTGCGCTCCACACATCGGCGTCATTCCACCAGAGCAGTACCAGGAGATGATAGGCTGGCAGATCAGTCCGTGACACTGTGACACGAGGTTTTCGGGCAACATTATCTGATGCCGCTTGCCTCTGTCCGAAGGCACATTGCGTGTCATCGTCCTCCTTGCGACAATGCTCTCAGGGGTCAACTATCCCATGTTACAAATAAAAGGCTCTGTCTGACAATCACGGTTCCATCGGCTGACACAGATGAGCTTCAGGACAGAAATGTCTGCCTGGACATCCAGCTGCGATTGAGCTGTACAGGTTCGTGACTTGAGTGAAGCGTCAGCATGAGCTTGATCAGCCTGGCTATCAGTACCAGTCGAGAAAGCCGTCGGAGCAGAAGAAGCGTATGACCAAGAACGAGCTGGCCAAGCTTTCCGCAAAGGTCCAAGAGAACAATGGCGACGGCGTCTCGGTCCAGCAGCTTGCGCAGTGGACATGGCCCGTGACAGAGAGCAATCAAGGCTAATGCTTGGTACGCTCGACAGGCTAGACGTCGTGATCGGCTGGCTGGTACTATCACTAGCCTTTTACTGGAGGACACGCAGGCTGTGTCCTAATAGGGAAGTATTCTCTGGAGGCACTTGTGGGAGACCGATGATGTTATCGATTGTTGAACTTGCTAGTGGATCAGTAGGACAATACTCGACGTGTGCATTCTTCATTTTCAACTTCCGTCCTAATGCCCGCTTCTCAAAGAAATGGACTTATTGCAGGTCTGCAGTGAATTACTCCGCCTCTGCATCAAGACCTGCCACAAACCGCTGTTGGGGTCATATTTAGCTATGACAATTCTGAGCTAGGCATAGACCAGGTGAAGTCCATTGTCGACCAAATCTAGAGCGCGGGACTACTTGAGGTATATATGTTGCAACAATGTCGTGTAGCCGACCTCTGGATGGAATCTCACGCCTCGACCACAATCACCCAAGAATCAGGGATCCCCAAGACAAACACAACCATCATTTCTTTACCCATATAATAAACCCAATGGCCGCCACCACACTGTACACACCTCATACACCCCACCACCCTCCCCTCCCCACCCAAATGTCCCCCCTCTTCCTCCACCCCCTCCTCCTCCTCCTCATAACAACCCTCACCTCCGCCCTCCCCCTACACCCCGCCACCAACGCCCTTCTTACCGACATTTCCGCCCTCGACCACGCCATCCGCGCCGCCACAAACGCCATCGCCGCCTACCCAGGCGGCACCCAACCCTACGAACCCCTCCGCGCCGCCAACGCCCAGCTCATCCGTCGCAACCGCATCGCATACAACGACGCCCTCACCCTCCCACCCCGTACACACCCCCCCTCCCCAGCAGCTATTGCCCCCCCCTAACAACCCATCCAGAATCCATCGACACCAGCACCCAGATCATCGACCAGGTGGCCTCCCCCATCCTCCCGGACATCGACGCCTACGTCGCCGCGCTCCTGCGGCAGCATGACCTGATCGCGGCCGCGGGGCTCGAGCGCGAGACCGCGACGACGCTGGAGGTCATCGCGTCGGACCACGATACGTTGAGTCTGGCTGTCGGGGCCAGGTTGAGTCCCGTGACGCTGGGGTGCGCGGTGCCTGCCGCCCGTGCTCGCGATCGATGGGCTGTGGAGGCGGGCGGTGCTGGCGTTTGGGGGCGTGCCGCTGGCGCCGTTGGTGGTGCCTGTGGACGGGTGAGGGGGGGTGAGGGGCGAGTTGTTTTTGGGAGGGGGATGTAGGAACCCGGTGGTCGAGACGGGCGAGGTCGGGGATCGGATGTCGATTGGTGCCTTGCGGTTCTTGATGGTGGGTGCTGTTTGCGATCTGACGATTGAGATTTATTATGCGGTCATCCACAACAAGCAGCGGAGCCACGCCCACCTACCCCGACGTCACGCATGACGGACTTCGCTACCGCCACCGGATTCCAAACGGGTCTCACGACAAGCCCGGTCCAACACAACCGGCGACTTCCCTACCTCAACCAGTCATGAGAATAAAAAAGAAAAGACCCCCCCCCCACCCCCCCCCCCCCCCCCCCCC